>BSBK01001611.1:2817500-3192500 GCA_027943335.1 Chamaecyparis obtusa | reverse complement strand
TACAAATACAAATGTTTGTGGAATAGTATAAACAAGCCAAGGAAGGACTGAAGAAATTACTGGTTGAAAGGAAGAACCTTGCAATTCAGCTGAATGAAATTAGTTATCATGAAGAGCCTATTGATGAAATATTTGATCATATTGGATCAAGCTCTGGAAGCATCTCTGATGGATCCGATAACATAATCTCTGATTTATCTAAAAAGAATCAACATCTATCTGAGCAAGTGAAAGCACTTCAAATCGGTCATGAATCTCAAATGGTGAGAATGGTGGAAATCATGAACAATGCTAGAAAAACTGAACAAGATCAGAATCTAGCTATTGAAGATCGAAGATTGATGACTGAACAACTTCAAGCAAAAGAAAGTAAAATTCAGAGACTCACAGATCGTCACTTCCAAGTATCAAATCAAATGATGACAGTCAATCAAGAAATGAACCAAGTAAATGGAGAATTATCAAGAAGACTAGAAGATGTTGCAATACTCAGAGAAGATAATAAAAAATTGAGAAATGAAATAAAGACACAAAAGCAACACAATGAAATGATGAAGATAGTTGAGGATAGTTCTAAAAAGATTGATGATTTCCTGATTAATCAGAGGAGATTCGGAAGCAGAACCGGTATAGGCTACACCAGTGAAGGAGAATCATCACAACAAACTAAAAAATTCAACAATAATCAAAGTCTAAAACCTAAAGTGATGACATGTTACCACTGTGGAAAACTAGGACATACATCTAATGTGTGTAGAAGCAAAGCATAAGGTAAACCTCCTATCATTCCTAAATTCAATGGATATTGTTATTACTATGGTAAGTTTGGACATCCAGCTTATGAATGCAAAGCTAAGAAGAATGACATTGCTAATAATACCACTGAGGAGAAAATATGCTATACTTGTAATAAGCATGGACACACTACAAGGCGAAAATGAAACAAGTCTGGACACCTAAAGAGAAACTACAACGAAAGCCATATCAACCAAAGAGACAAGGTAACTCATATGCTTGGGATTATAATACATGGACTAATTGTACTGTATGTGGTCGGTATGGACATATTGCAGCAAACTGTTATAGAAAGAGTTAGATTGGACAATCAAGAAACTAGACAAATGGAGGAATGGCATGTATGCACTATCACAAGGTTGGTCATTTAAGCAAGAACTGTAGAGACTGAGCACCAGATGAAAACCATATATTTGAGAGTGGATATAACATTGTAGAAATTATGAAGTTAAGGAACACAATGTGGAAGAAGGCATCTAATGAGGATGCTAAGTCAAGTAACATTGTCGGTGAAACCTCGTCCACTGGATTGGGTGAGATCGGTACCTCCACTTAAGATGACAAAGGTATGTATGGAACTAAAATTTTAAATGATCACATTTTACATATAGTTCCTTGTATATGATGCACAAATACCAAATCTACATGAATAAAGATGCACCATGGTTTATGTGTTATAAGTTTACAAATATCATATAGTCGGTAAAAGAAGAAATGTGAGTTGGTTTCCCGCTGGTAATCACTATACAAGGTTAACTGACAACAGTACAAACCAATGAGGAAACTCTATGTTAACTGAGCAAAAGAAATTGAAGTCATTACTGAGCTGACAATTATTTCGTATTAGAAGTTAGGTCATGCATTTATTGCACCAAAGTTTGAGTGGGAATATTGAAAAACCTATAAATATGCAGAAATAGAGATCATTGTTACATTGCGACTTTGAAGAATAGAGATTTTATAGAGAAGAGTTTAAGCTAGAGATTTTTAAAAAATATTCCAAGCTCCTATAGATCAAACCGATGACAATTCTTTGATGATAACGAGTAAGTTCATCTGCCTACTCTGAACACTGGTTATTTATTATTTGCCGAAACCCTAGAAATAATTTATGGCATTGACATCAACTGCAAGCAAATTGTAGAACATTGAGGAGGAAGTGGAATTAATTGTTAGGGCACATTTTTCTAAGGAGAAATTCAAACCTCATCCCAAGGTTGCAGCACAAACAGATGATATGGGTGCATTTTCTAGTATTCCAAATAGGTTTTTGTTGACTGAAGACGTTAGGGCCTACATTCACTACAAGATTGGTGAAGTATGTGATTTTGAGACTATTGCTACTTATCAACAAGTCTATGGACCGGATGGTAAGATTAAATCTGAATACAAGAAGATGGAGGAGTCTGGGTTATGGTGTTTCACATACTTCCCGCAATCCTTCCAAAATGACTAGATAAGAATTGTGCTAAGTACATTTCATGATGGAAAATTCTGGTTAGATAAACCTGTTGAGGTCACTAAGAAGATTATCAGTAGGGTTACTGGGTACCCTACAACTGACAAATCCAAAGCCTTTCAAAGTTCATCTTGTCCCAATGTAGAAAAGATCACTAGAGCTCAATGGGATGGTAGGGCACTGAAAATATCAACTATCAAAGATCCAATACTAAAATTCGCAGCTCATGTCATCAGGTACAAGATATTTCAATCTAGCAGACCAAATAGTGTACCCTGTAGCATTGTGGACATGGCTTACAAAATTTTGAAGAAAGATCACCAGGTTGATCTTGTCGAGCTACTACTACACCAACTGCATGACAATATGAAGACAATAAAAACAAAGAAGTCCAATACATGTTAGTACAGATCACTGCTTGTCTGTACATTTCTCTATCTACAAAAATATGTACCGGGTATCAGTAAAGTAAACTGGCAATCGGACAAACCGATAACTACACAAATCGGTGAAATGATGAAAAGTCTAGGAAATAATCTGGATAAGGAATTCAATGCATATTTCAAGCAATTTCAAACAAAGATGCAACAAAGGAGTAGAATTCCAAGGGAATTAGTGAGCAAATTTGAAGATGACATATCTTTGTAGTTAGCACATACCACTCAATGATAAAGGTAGTAGAATCGAGAACAAAATGGCTAGCACTGATGGGATATGAAATGAATCATGATTTCACTTTGAAATCTATCAATCCATTGTTGGCATTACTGATAGACATTACTGCTAGTAGGTTTGGTGTATATGAGGAAGCTAAGTCTAGAATCACAACAGACATAGAGATCGAAAAAATGTTGAGAAGGGCAAAGAAAATGAGAAAAGATCTCACAAAAAAATATCGAAATACATCTAACTCACCTAAGGAGTCACTGCTTGATGAGGCAACCAAAGGTCAGTTACAGTTGGTTGACAAGCCCTATGATAGCGAGGAAACCAAGTCAGACAAAGAAAATGATCACACACCGATTCCTCCCACCAATGATGAGCAAGATATGCAGCTACCAGAACCTAAAGGAATGAAGACACGTTCATCAATTGCTGCATAATCCACCGAGCAAGTAGAAGTAGAAAAAGTAGGAAAAAGAAGAGTAGCTACACTGACCAGGAAATATTTTAAGAGAAAGACCAAGAAAGTAGTTGAGACACTGAAGAAAAGGAGGAAATATATAAGAAATAAGGAAGATCTAGAGGATACAGAAACTGAAAATGATCCTAATCAATTCAAGTTAGTTCATAATAGGGAAAGTACTATAGAAGAAATAATTGAAGATATAATTGAAAATGGAAATCTTACAGATCTAGGCATAGGAAAATTTGACAAAATGTCAATTGAGGACAAGACAAAGATAGAACATGCTATCATCCAAATGATGATTAAATTCAAGAGAGTACCAATGGAATTTGCATGTCAATTGCCAAAAGAACTTGATGACAAAATAAGTGAGAGATGGGCTATTGCACTAGATACAGAGAAAAGGAAAAGAGAACGGTCACTAAGCTGTACAGCCTCACACTTTAGCTATGTTGTGGTAAGTGAATACATGACAAAGTATCAGGCTAGATTTCTAGTCAAGAATAGAGCTATGCAGATCATGGATGAGAATGTGGATGATATGGATGTCATATGTGATTCTCTATGGACATCAATTTTGAAAGTAGAAGAGAAAGCTAAACAGGAAGCATTCCTGAAACTATCTAAGAAGAGACATAGTTTAAAAGATAAAGGTATTTTCATTGATGATAACAAAGGTAAGAAAATAGAGGACACCAGTATATCAATTATCGAGGTAATTGATATCATTGAACAAAAGGAAGAAATCAAAATTTCACAGGATGCACCGGATCAAGTTAAGATCCACTTGCAAAAGAAAACCGATGATGATGCACTCTTTGAGGAAATCACTAATGATGATCCTGATGATGAGGATGATGAAGATCTGACAATTGCACCATACAAAGATGAAGCATTAAACACTGATAGTGTGCTCACATCTCTACCGGGTGAACTACCTGTACTTGCAGAGGTAGTTGAAATAATTTCACAAGTACAACCTGATGCTTCTCCTCTTGAGCCAAATAAAGATACAACTAAGATACAAGCACCCGAGCAACCTACCGATACAAATGAGCCTAACAAAATAGAGGCACAGTCTTCAGAATCAAAGGAACTAGAAGAAACAAAGTCAACCAAGGTGAACCCACCTGACACTACAACCGAGACTCCCACACCATCTACCGAGGAGTAGAAGAAGGATGATACAGTGTCAACTGGGAAAGATACTCCAAAAGTGAAGAAAAAGCTATTGTCATAAGTGAGAAGAAGTCACCTCTTGCCTAAAGAAGAAGAAGAAGAAAGCCAAAGGGCCAGTCACCATTGATGAAGTTATTATTATACCAGAATGTGACCCAAGAACCCTAAGCCCCAAGGAACTAAGTAGATATGGGGAATTATGTTCCAGGAAAGCCACACAAGAGAAGTTAAGGAAATAACACAAATGTAAAGAAGTATTAAATGATGTGAGGGATATTCTACAACAAATAGTACTAGAAACAAATATTGATGAGAATACTCCCATCTTAGATCAACTTGCCACACTCGCTAATAAAATTAATGCCCCTGATACAGATGTAGACAAAAGAATAGAAGAAAGGGAAGAACCAAAGATTCAAAACAAATTGGCAGAAAGGATTAGCATAGAAGTGACACTGAACAAGGTAAAATTATCTGAGGTCATTACCGAGGTCAAATCTATCACCCAGATAATCTGTCAACTTCTAATCAAGTTGTGTACTTCAGATACCTTCACTGTAGAAGTTAGTGAAAAGATAAAAGGTTTAGAAGAAGAGATAAAGTTGAGTACACAAGAAGCTATCGCTGAGCCACCTACTTTCTTAAAGCATATTACCCAAGTTTAGGAACTCTGATGGCTGATAGCAGACTTAAGGAAATAAGAAGAACACATCATCGATCAGGTTATAGAGTTACAAAAAGAACTCACTCCTTACCTAAAATTTTTTGAAGCACACATTGTCAAAGCTAAACAACTTGTGGCAACACCAAAGATTTCAGTGTTGGATAATATCTTTGACATGCATGCACAAGTCGGTCTTGAGCATATTGCTCTTACCAACTTGAAAGAGGAATGGGACAACCTCTTAGATTCTGTAAAGAAAACCCATCCACACATTTTTGATAAGATGTAAGTATACATTATATATATTTTTTGCATTTGGCATTATTATCAAAAAGGGGGAAACCATGTATATGCCAAATAAGTATATTTTGATATGTATATTACATACTACTGGGAGCATGCACCAAGGGGGAGTACTCTGTACTTAGAAATATAAATAGAAATTTTTGTTGTGGATAAGTATATGGCAGAGACATAAGGAACATATAGAAACATTTTTTCTATATACATTCAAAGTTTTGATACTAATGCCAAAGGGGGAGATTGTTAATCTCTATTGAGCATTTTAGGTTGTCATTAGTATCAAAGGATAGTAAACAGGTCGGTCGGTAACCAGAAGTAAGATAGAGCAGTCGATAAGGTCTTTACACCAGCCATCACATAGTTAATCGAGCACTAGCGACACCGACACTGATGGTCAGTAAACATCGAGCATCATAGTATACACTGAGAAGATTATACAGTGTTTACTGATGATCACAGAAAATGGCATAGTAATCTGAAATGGCACATTCTTCTATGCAAACGGTTACAATAGATCATAAAATAGTTTACCAAGATCGAGGAGCATTTATTATGAATAGATACTCATTAAATGTATTGTTTATCTTATTGTAATAGTTGATCTAGGTTATTTTGCACCGTAGATCTTAGGGTTATGATTATTTTTGTAACCTAATTTTTGCTAAGGTGGAAAAATAGAACACTATATATTTTGTTTCCTCACACCATGTTATGAGGTTGGGTGAACTAATATATATGAATCATGGAGCACTTGAAGAAATTGCCTATCTTCAAGACAATCAATTTACCGAGTAGAACAGAGCACATAGGATATCAAATTGAGCAGAATCAGAGAAGGCTACTGAGTAGAACAAAGTAGAGAACCATCATAGATAAGGTGATATTTTGATGAGCACTTATAGATCTATTTTAGACAATTGAGTTGTCAACTAGCAGATAATTGCCTATTACTTTCTGACAATTGTAGTAGATTTTTTGATAAATCTCTTAACAGAGTAGACTTAACAGTCTTATGTAAATCTCTTAACCAAGTACACACTTCATTAGTGTTGTTTAAATCCTATAACTAGGTAGATCTAGCTGATCTAATATGTTACTCCTAACAGGGTAAGATCACTAGAAGTGATCAAAACTTGTAACCTTAACAGGCAAACCTTTTCTATCTGCAATAGTGAAGAATTTGTGGGTGCCATCCCCACCACAGTTTTTACCTTCTTACAAGGGTTTCTGCGTTACCAAAATACTTATGTTATGTGATTGCCATATTGATTTCATGTTGTTTACTTTCTCAAGTTAACTAGATGATTGATTTATGCAATTAGATTCAAGTTATTTTGATCGGTTATCACAGTACACAATCATAGATTTGAAAGGTTTTTCAATTAAAGTTTTTGAGGACACTAATTCACCCCTCCCCTCTCAGTACCTATCTCTCCTAATTCCAACATTTGCATCTTCATTTCTAGATTAATTTACACTCTCATGCTAGCTTAAATTCATTTGCAATCTCTTTCTAGTATTAAAAATCCTCCATTTTAGTGATTGGTCTATGGTTGTTGGGCTCTCAATTCTAAGAGTAAATTGAAAAACCCCACCTAAATAGGAGGCAACAGGTTGATTCAATTGAGTGTGCAAAGTGGACAATTGATGTTCATCTTTGTATATTATCATTGAGCAATGACTATGTTGAAGTCTATGGCTGGATTCGAGGTCTATATTTAGACATAAACATTTTGGCACCCACTGTGGGGCAGAAAATTAATTTTTGGCCTCATTCTTTTTGGATTTTCTATCAGCATTTAATACTCTATTGTACATTCCTACTTCACTATGTATGAAATATCACATGAGTTTTCTAAGTGTGCCATGTGAAGGTTTTCTGTCAATAGCACTTTCTCACGTGATTAGAGCACTATGTCACGTAGGTCCCTGCATTTGCTCACTCGAAGCCTTGCACTTCCTCATGCGAGCCCTGATTTCAATTTTTTAAATTTTTTTCCAGTTTCTACAAATTTCCTGCACTATTTTCTGACATTATTACATGCTTCTATTTTTTATATCTCCATTTTTCTGACAGCATAACAATGGGCTGTAGGACGTTTGACAAAGACATAACATACTAACGGTTTTCTTGCAGGATGGTTGTCAAAGACATTTAAAAACATTCTACTTGTTTAATTGCTTTGTTCACATAGTGTAATTAGGGCCTTGTGAAGATATGTTAAGGGTCTTGATAGAAAGATAGGGTAATAGGATCTTCATTACATGGAAGTGATGCCCATGGATGAATCTGAGACCTAGATTTTTCTAGCATGATAGATACCTAGGGAAGCAAGGAAAGGTAACAAGTCTTTAGCACATCCATTTGTTAGGGGATTATGCTCTTCTCTCTTTGAGAGAACCAGAAACCAAAAAGCTTGTGGATTGGTTGAAGAGGAGTTAGCTCGGTGATGAACATGTCTGGTGTGTTTGGGTAAGGTGAAGAGGTAGAGAAGTATTCTCTTCTCTCTTTGAGAGAATCAAAAAATTAGACCCTTGGATCCAAGCCAAAATCTATGTAACTTTAGAGGTCTTGCCAAAAGTTGAACCTCTGGGAATGACCCAAATGAGTACACACCTATTGCTGGTGATTCCACCTCACTATAATAAAGAAATCTTTATTGATTCTAAAGACTCCAAAGCCATATTAAATTCTTTCTCTTGATTTCGACTATCATCTTGAGAAAGCTTTGTATGTTGTACTAAGCGGCACCGCTCCTAGCCCTGCTTGCGGGGGTGTATGAATTTCAAGTGTCAGTGTGGCTATGAGGCCCTACCCTTGTATCGGGGGTACCAAAGGTTAGTATGAATGGAAGCCCACTAAACACTCTTTTAGTTAGTTGCCTACCTAGTTCACCTCTGAAAGGAGACATAATCTTTGCCTAGGGAGGGGGAATAATCTCTCCCCTAGATTCTCACCATAGGCATGCACCTAGACATTTGAAGGTGGTATATGACACTGGCCCCTACTTCAAGGGTAACCTTTGAACATATATTTTATTTTTTCCTTGAAAACACCAAAAACATGGGTGCCCTCTAGGTGGTAACATGGCTGTGTGAGGTGCATGCATGCACATAAGTTGTGAGGCATGTATTTTGTCTTCTCTACCATTTTCTTTGTAAGGATAAATGAGTGTTTGTTATCGAGTCTTAAACTATCCAACATGATCAAACTTGGCAAGACTCCCATGATTCTTTTGAGTTACTTTGTCCTCGATAGAACTATTTGTGACTACTAATTGTTTCACTATTGCTTGGTCCAAACTTTATGCTTGTAAATGATCGGATTCAAACCTTCAAACTAAGATTGTTGATTCAAAATTGTTCCACATCAACCTGAAAACTAGATTTCATGTTTGAGAATTGTTTACGTTGTGTCTTGAAACTTGATTTTATCTCAAAATCTGTGTCAAACTGTCAAACTTTGACCTTTTCACATGTGAGATTTCACTTTCCAGAGCATTTCCTCGTGTGAGACAACATTCTCTCATGCATAGTTTAGCATTTCCTCATGTGAACCAACATTTCCTCATGTGAGATTATCCCCTAATTTCCAAAATAGTGAGCTTTTTCCCGTTGACTGGTCAACTTTTTGTCTCATCTGGTTCCTATTCTCCTGTTGTTGACTGTCTGAAACTAAGTGTCTCGAGCTGAGAACCAAAAAATTACTGCTTAAACTCACATTGTTTCCCTTTTGTCTATCTTACCTTACTGTGCTTTTGTACCTTGTGATGCAATAGTCACATCTCATTTGTTCTAGCCACACTCTCAATGATTCATGTTGGCTGCATTTCACTTTCATCTATTTTTCTTTGCTATCTTAGAGATGGAGTTACGAGCATAATCCTAAGTTCCTTTTCATCACTTAATCTTTGTCTATGTCTGTTATGACTAGAAGTGGAAACACATTCCCCATCTATGGTGGTGGACAAGGTAGAGGTAGATCTCATAGTCAAGGAAGAGGTCATTCCGAACCTGTCAACCAATTTGAGTATTGTGAGGATCCTTCACGTTCCTCCTCACTAGTTGTCTCTAAAGGGAGCCCGCCTAAATCTTCATCTCCTATCAATTGACCTAGCACTAGATGTTCATTCCATTTAGGCCTCAATCTGAATTAGAATCCACTGTTTGAAGAGTGTTACAACTTATTGTTTCCAAACAATCTTAACCCATTGTGGAAATACCAGCAAAACTCTGAAGGGTCACTTTCTAGAATTAATCCAGTTGATCCTATCGATCCAATCAATCCTTTTGATCACATCGATCCTATTGATCCTTTTGAACCTATCAACCCTTTCAATCCTATTTCCATGACCTCTCAGAATACTACACATGCTCATACTAAGTCTGTGCACTTTGCACACTCGCACACCAATAAGATGGGAGACCCATTACATTTCCTAGAGGGTGAATACAGCAAGAGTCATGATCAACCTCATCACGATCAATCTTGAAATGACCAACATCATGATCAATCCCAAAATGACCAACGTCACAATCAGTCTCAAAACAATCAGCAACAAGATCAATATGATCAGAATCAAGCCCCAAGCATTTTTGAGATTATTGGTAATGGTGATGAGGAAATAACCCAAAATGACATAGATGTTGTGAAAGCCAATAAGGGTCTCATCAAGATGATGGAAATTCTCCTTGTAGAGGAAAAGGAGAAATATTGTCTAGAACTGGCTAAACAAGGGGCCAAGTTACCCCTAGATTTCAAAGTAGAAACACCCGTGGCCAAAGAAGAAGAAACTGAGACCGCTAAATTGCAAAAGATGGTCAGAGACATGCAAGACCAAATCAGTCAACTTGTGAAGGATAAGAATAAACCAACACAATAGTTCACAATGGAAAGAATTTTTCCTTTCCCGTTCGATAAGAGTCTTCACATGCCACCTTTTCCCAAAGGTGTAGAGCTTCCTAAATATGACAAATACTTGGGTACTACCGATCCCCAAGATCACTTCAAAGATTTTGGTTCTTTATCTATGGAATTCATACATGATCATACTTATCTTATGCACCTCTTTCCTTGTAGTTTAGGTGGGTCAGCTATGGAGTGGTTCTCTTGATTACCCATTGGTATCAAGACTTTTGACAAGATTTCCAACTTATTCCTCCAGCATTACTCGCACAATATCTAGCATTCAATCAATATCAGGGATCTTTGTAATTTGAAATAGTGACAAGGGGAACCTTTCTTAACATTCCTCCAAATATGGAGACAACTTTGCACAAAATATCCTCGTAAGTTACTTGAGTCCGAGAAGCTTGACATCTTCTTAGAAAATCTCGTTCCTAATTTTGGATATCAAGTACAGTTTCAAGGTCCTCTAACTTTTGATAATATGATTAAACAAGCTACAAGGATAGAGGCATTCATGGTTAAGAAGGGGGATTTTACTTTGCACAAAGATAACAAACAAGGGTCTTCCTCCTCAAACAAAGATAAAGGGAAGTTTGTCAATAAGAATAGAGACTTTGTGAATGATGAGTAGTTGACAATGTGACCCCAAAGCCTTCAAAATCTATTTTCAATCTTACCTCTAGTATACAAGCGGTCAAAGCTACTGAAAAGGCATTAACAGACACTCAGCCACCTTCAAGATTTTCTAGAAGTAAGCCTTGGGCCTCTTGACCCAAGCGTGAATTCACTTCCTTAGGAGAACCACTTCGTGTGGTTTACAAGACTCTTGTGCAAAACCAAATACTCACTCCTTTGGAAAAGTGTCTCTATGATCCACAACTATGACCCACTTGGTGTAACAATAGTGCATACTATGATTATCACCAGAACAAGGGTCCTAAAACTTCTACTTATCTCCAGTTGTGCCATAAGGTCCAAGATCTAATTGACAATGATGACATTATTGTGGACAACCATAACAAGAATTCAGATCACTAGGCCTTCAAAGATCCCTTTCCTCCTCATGAGAAGGGTGAATCTTCCAAGACTAAGAATACCAATACCAAGATCAACTACATGTATAATACCAATGACAATGTTATCAATATGATCAAACCTATGGGAGTTGAATATTGTGATGTGATCACTATCAAGGGGAGAAAAGATGCCCGTACACCTAAGACTCTTTTTTTGTTGTGAGGCCCTACATCTCATTCTTCCAAACCTGAATCATCTCAGGATTGCGCAAACATTGTTACTCATTCTCATGTGAAAATCACCATTAAGGGTCGTGACCCTTCTACATCCGCTCTGAAACAACCTATAGATAAAGCTATTGTTGGCCCTACCAATAAGAATTTGAAATCAGTCCCTATGCCTAGCATAGCTAATTATAGCATTATAGACTAGCTACAACGTACCAACGCTCAGGTTGTTATCTTTGAGCTATTGAAGATCTCGCCTGCTCGTAGGCAGATTATGGATAAAGCCCTCACCGAGGAAAATGTCCCAAAAGATTTGGATCTAGATTGGTTTCAATCCATGATGGGTCACCTGACCTCACCCCACTATTTTTCCTTTTTTAAAGAAGATGACCACTCATTGAGCCATCTGCATAACGCTCCTTTTCATATAGAAGTCATGATAGGCTCAAAGTGCATCCCTCACATCCTCATTGAGAATGGTACTAGCCTTAACATTTGCTCTGCTAAGCTGCTTACTCAATTAGGCTATGATGAAGATAGCATAGATGCCTGCAAGAAAATCACTATCAAGGCATATGATGAAGAGGAAAGAAAAACTAAAGGTTTGGTTGTACTGTCGATCCAGGTTGGACCTGTTGAGAGGGATGTTGTTTGTCAAGTTCTTGACATTCCCCTTGCCTAAAATATACTATTGGGAAGACCATGGATCCATGAGATGCAGGTAGTTCCATCTACATATCATCAATGCATCAAGTTCCCATTCCACGGGGCCAAAGTAACAATGTCTGCCAATACAAACTATTCTTGCAATACACTCACACAATCTACAAACAGGTTTGTCCCAACTAATAGAGAGTCTACTAAATTCTATGATGCCAAACTCAAAGAAATGGAATAAACTCTAAATCTTAAAGATATAGGCATGGGAGGGTATCAAATTGAACTTGTTTTTATCATTATCATCTTTGCCTCCATCTCCACATTCCTATGGGAGACCCTCTGAGAGAAATAAACCCTCTACTAGTTCTCCTCAAATAGTCTATGATGGTGCCTTTGTCAAGGCCACAACACCACTAGAGGATGAAGATGAAGAAAGAGCTATTATAGCTTGGCTTTATAAAGGAAAGGACATTTCTAAATAAATCACTCCTGCTCATGACTTAGAACAAGAACCATAAAGTGAAGCTTTCAAGATCATGAAGTGCTTTGGCTACAAAGGGAGTGAACCTATAGGGGTGAACATTAATGGTTTTCTTGAATTAATTGAAGCCACAAGTTATTGCACCAAGGACATGACAGCTCTTGGCTTCAAGAAGATCTCATTTCATCTAGGTATTAAAAAATTTATGCCAAAACCAAAATACCAGCCAAAACTTGAAGACACTACTTTAGCTAATAAACCAGAGGACAGATCTGATGAGGATACCTTTTCTTATCCTATTCCTCTGAATCTTGCCACATTATTTGCAGAGCTAGATGATTCTATTATACCTATCAATCTAATAGAGACTGATAGTGAATCTGATGACACTGCTTCAGTGCATCAATTTACATATGAACAATGGAGAGCAACACTAACTGACAATCCTAGCTTTCAAGGGGAATGGTGCATGCTTCCATCCTTCCAAAAGTGGTTTGAAAAAGATCAACTTCAACAAACCATCAGTACTACAAGAGATGGAAATAAGTCAGATGGTAAAACAAGTGTTGATGGAATTCCTCTATCAAGCATCACCGACTCACATGAGTATGAGTTTAATTCTTTATCTAATGCTACTTCTGACAAGGACATAGATAGAGGGGATACATATGAAAACCATCTCAAAGTAGGTGAAGGGTCTAGTGTTAGAACAATTGAGTGTGATCCCACTAATGCTAACATAACCTCTACTTCTAATGTAAGGTCTCATAGGGATTCAAACACACCTTTGGATGAGATTGCTTTAGGTCTCAACTTACTCATCCACACTTTCAATGATATAATGTGAACACACTTGAACCCACCACTACTCTTTCACTCTGCCATCCTGAACTTATCAATTGGAACTCTCCCTTCCATCTAGTGAAGTCCTTATGTTCCAAAATGACTACACTTTGGCCTGTTGTCTTAACACTATTGAACCTGTAACATTTTCCACCAGTGAAAGCAGTGTCAACATGATCAAAGCTGATATCAAGTATCTTAGTTACCAAATTAAAAGAAAAAATAATAGATGCTCTGATGGTGAAAACCACATTGTGGCAGTGTCAGAGCCAAAAATAGTAAAAATAAAAGATGTATCCGAGGGTGAAAACCTCTTTGAGGCACCCAAGGATGAGATACTTGATACACTTCAAATTCATTTTTAAGAAAGATCATCAGTGCTGATTGAACCAACACAACCAATGAGTTTGGGTATGGAAGCTGCACCATAGACTATTCATCTAGCACAATCACTATCTACAAAAGAAACAGAAGAGTTCACCAGATTCTTTAGAAGCAAGAAAATCAATTTTACATGGACTTACTCTGATATGCTTGGATTGGATCCCAATCTAATCATGCATCATCTATCTATTGCACCAGGTGTTAATCCTATGAAACAAAAGCTTTGAAAGATGCATCCACATGTGGCGCTCTTAGTTAAGGCAGAGTTAGAAAAACTTCTCAAGGCTGGTTTTGTCAGAGCCATTGACTATGCAGAATGGATCTCTAACATTGTTCCAGCTACAAAACATGATAAGTCTATTAGGGTCTGCATAGACTACAAAGATTTGAACAAAGCTTTTCCTAAGGATGATTTTCCATTACCCAACATTGAGATGATTGTTGATATGAAAGAAAGCTATGAAATGTATTCACTGATGGATGGTTTCTCTGGTTACAACCAGATCAAAGTTGCACTAGAGGACCAAGAGAAAACAACCTTTACATGTGCTTGGGGTACCTTTTGTTGGAATGTCATGCCCTTCAGCCTCAAAAATGCTAGAGCTACATATCAAAGGGTTGTCACAACTATCTTTCATGATATGATGCACAAAATAATGGAAGACTATGTAAATGACACTTTGGCTAAGAGTATGCAAAGGAAAACACATCTTGCATATCTAGGTCCTATACTAGATCAAATGGAACAATTTAGTTTGAGGCTTAACCCAAAAAAATGTGCCTTTGGTGTCACTTTTGGAAAACTGTTGGGTTATATCATATCTACTAAAGGCATATAGGTAGATCCTAAGAAAGTTCAAGTTATTATGGACATGCCACCACCAAAGAACATCAATCAAATGAGAGGAGTTTAGGGTAGACTACAATCCATTCGGCACTTCATTGCACAATTGATCGATAAGTCACAACTGTTCACCAAGACTTTGTATAAAGGTGTGACTTATGAATGGAATAAAGATTGACCAATCTTGATGCCTCCTATTCATGGGAAGCCACTCATCCTCTACATTTCAGCTAGAGACACATCTTTGAGTGCACTACTAGCTCAAGAAGATCAAAATAACAAATTAAGAGCTATATACTACATCAGTATAACTCTAGTCTCTTATGAGATGAACTATTCTATCATTGAAAAGGCTTGTCTAGCAGTGGTGTTTGCTTCACAAAACTTGTGGCAATATATGCTTGCTCACACTACAAGACTTATTGCTAAAATCAATCCTTTAAAGTACTTACTCAGCAAAGAGACCCTTATGGGTAGATTAGCAAAATAGGTCATGATACTCAGTGAGTTTGATATTGAGTATGTAGAGAGAAAAGCTATTAAAGGGAAAGCTATTGCAGATCGACTGGATGAAGCACCTATAACAGATTATCAACCATTGAGCATTGAGTTTCTAGATGAGTCCATAATGCTTCTCACACATTCGATAAGGACTATGTTTTTTGATGGATCATTCACCCAACAGGGGTTAGGTGCCAGAATATTATTCATTACACCACAAAGATACTCTCTACCAAAAGCTTACAAAATGTTATTTCCTTGTACAAATAAAACTGTTGAATATGAAGCTTTGATCAATGGCATGAAGATAACTATTGAATGGCATGTGGATGAGCTTAAGGTCTTTGGAGACTCATAATTGGTCGTCAATCAAGTTAATGATATCTATCAAACCAAGGATGAAAAGTTGGTGCCTTATAAATGAATGGTCAATTATCTAAGAAAAATCTTTGCACACATCACTTTCCAGCAAATTCTGAGAGAAGATAATAAAGCAGTGGATGCCATGGCTACTCTTGCCTCTATGTTATAGATGCCAAAAAATGACTTCTGACCTAAGTTCCTGGTGGAAATGTTATACTACCCAGCCTACAATAACCCTGAATCTAGGATGATTTGTTCAGTCATTGGACATGATTCATCCTGCTACCATCATATTTACTCCTATCTACAGGACCAAATTATTCCAGACACTTATACTCAAAATGAAAAATGTCACCTAATCTATAGTGCTTTATGCTATGTCATTGTAGCTAATGACTTGTATAGGTGAGGTCTAGGCGGTGCCCTCCTTAGGTGTCTAGAACCCGATGAGTCCAAACATGCGTTAGCTAAGGTGCATGAAGGCATATGTAGTTCTCGTTCGAGTGGCCTGATATGGGTTCGTAAACTTATTAAAGCTGGTTACTACTGGCCAGATATGGAAAAAGATGCTATACAATATGCCAAATCTTGTAAACAATGTTAGCTTCAAGGAAATTTGATTCACGCTCTTGCCAAGGAGCTTATTCCCTTCATTAGTTTCTAGCTGTTTCAGTAATGGGCCTTTGATTTGGTGGGTCAGATTCATCCTTCTTCCTCAAGAGGCCATAAGTTCATTATCACTACCATGGATTATTTTACTAAGTGGGTTGAGGTAGTACCTCTGACCATAGCTAATGGAAAATCTATGGCTAGGTTTATATTGAATTACATCATCTATAGATATGGTGTACCCTCCTTAATAATTACTGACAATGGGGGGTAGTTCATAAACAAAGATCTAAAAGGTTTATGCACTAAGTTCAAAATCATTGAGCACTGGTCTTCTATCTATTTTCCCTAGGGTAATGGACAGGCGGAAGCATCCAACAAGACAATTCTCAAGATTTTGCATCGTACAGCTCACAAATCTGGTAGAGACTGGCATCTCTAGATTAATCTAGCTCTATGGGCTTACCACACAAGTATAAGAACACCAACAGGGGCCAGGCCTTTTACTTTGGTTTATGGAGTGGAAGTGTTGGCATTAAGCAGAATTGCCACTAGTGACAACACTTATTTGCATTCTGAGTGCAAACCGAGCAGAACAGTGCAAACCGAGTAGAACAGTGCAAACTGAGTAGAACAGTGCAAACTGAGCAGAACAGTGCAAACTGAGCAGAACAGTGCAAACCAAGCAGGACAGTGCAAACCGAGCAAGACAGTGCAAACCGAGCAAGACAGTGCAAACCGAGCAAGACAGTGCAAACCGAACAAGACAGTGCAAACCGAGTAGGACAGTGTAAACTGAGTAACATTATGTCTACCGAGTCACCAGTATTTACCGAGTTCAAAACCTATCGAGTGGTTAGTATGAACCATGCCTTCACCTCTACCGAGTGCATGACGATGCCAGTAATGCAGTGGACGCCGAGTATCAGAAAGTCACCGAGTTAGTTTGCAGGAACCGTGTAACCATACTTGGGCCGACTTAGTGGCACTTATGTTTATTTGTCAAGCTAACTTTGTAATTAATTGTTTAGACTTGTATATAAAAAATGTTGTAAAAATGTCAAGATGTAAGAAATGAGTATGAATGTGAAAAAGAAAGAAAGGCAGAGATAAGTGAATTACAAAGGGCTACAGCAGTATAGGGAACAACAAAGACAAATTCATCATAGAAGGTGATCAGTACATCAGCGAATCTCAATCAGTAATCCAGTTGCAAAGCAAGAGATCTACTGTTTCATCCTAACAGGTGAATCAGTACTAAAATCCTTTAACCAGGTAGACTTAACAGTCTTTTGTAAAGTCTCTTTACCGAGTGCATACTTCATTGTATGTTTGTAAATCCTTTAACAGGGTGGATTTAGTAATCCTTATTGCTCCTAGTAGGGCAGATCATCAGAAGTGATCAAATTGTAAGCCTTAACCAGCCAACTTTATTCTGCAATACTAAAGCTTTGTGGGTTTCATCCCCACCCCAGTTTTACTTTCTTTTTGGAAGGTTTCTGGGTAACCAAATCTATGTGTCATTATTGTGAATGCTTTTAAGTTTCATGCTTTCTATATGCATAAGGAAAAAGTGAATTATATGTTAATACATCTGTAATTGTAAAAAAATTTGGAGTTACTGATTCACCCCTCCCCTCTCAATAACTCGGTTAATTCCTGAATATTTCCAACAGGAAGTTGTGCTACCAATTGAGGTTGAGATTCCTCCTTTGTGAGTCTCTTTGAAGGGCCTCATTACTGATGATGACATTAGAATATCATGGCTACAAGAGCTTGAACTACTAGATGAACGTCAGAAAGTGGCATTCGATCACCTCCGAGCATATCAAAAGAGGATGTCTAAGAGCTACAACAAGAAAGTTAGACCAAGGGAATTCCAAGTGGGTGACCTCGTCCTACGATAAAACCCCAAGAATCAACACTAGCAGATCCAGAAAGGGAAATTTGAACCAAATTGGCTCATTCCATATATTGTTACTGTTGCATTTAGGTCTGATGCTTATCAAATCTCTACTACTGAAGGAGAACAACTCAAAGAGACAAACAATGCTCTACATCTGAAAATATTCTACAGCTGAGACATCTTCATAACATTCCTGTATGTATTGCTGAAAAAATCCTAAAAATTACAAAATGTCCTGAAAAAATGATTATCTTAGTGAAAACATGGTAAACAAGCACTTTGATGCATCTATTATCCTGGTGAAAACTCATAAATAGGCACCTTGATAATACCAAAAAAAATACAAAAATACAAAAATAGAAAAAGAAAAAAAACTCAAAAAAAAGAAGAAAAAATTCAAAAATTCAAAAAAAATCAAAAGATCAAAAATACAAAAATAAATCAAAAAGAGAAAAGTACAAAAAAATTAAAAAAGAAAAAATGTGTCATTGATGAAAACCTGGCTAACAGGTGTCATGGTAGCAAAAATAGAATCTCTGCCAAGATGGTGAAAACCTGGTAAATAGGCACCTCTTGTTTCCCAATGCTATACCTAGTGCAACACCGCTTGGCTCTTACTTTCCTGCTTTCGTTTGCTTTCCTGCTTTAATTTGCTTTATGGCTTTAGTTTGCTTTCCTGCTTTAGTTGTCTAGCTCATGCACTTGCTTTTAGTTATCTTTGAGATTATGCTCGACTCTACATGGATTGAAACTGATCACACTTGGGGGCACCTTCCTGGTCTAGGGGGCATTATCCTATCGATTTCAGAGGTTTTGTTCGTGCATCATTCACCAATGGTTCTCACTGTGTCTACCTGTTGATGCCTCACTTTTATTTGAGATTTCTCTCCTTGAGGATCTCTCATGTATCAGTCACCAGTAGTTCTCACTACGTCTACCTAATATCACCATCCTTTTGAGACTTCTCATAGTAGACATTTCCAATTCAACATCAATCTGTTTAAACCAAAACTAAAACTAGATTTGTAACTCTCTGAAGCATGCTGCGATTTTCTTTTGAGTGCTTGTCTTGTTTCTTTATCATTTCCCCTCGAGCGAATCTAAGACGTCATCTTAACCGAGAGATGCGAAGACTGGGGGCAAGATCTTTTCTTTTCTTTCTATTTGCTAGTTTAGTTCCAATGATCCAAAGGGTCCATATAAGAGGGGTGTCCATTATGAGAGCCTTCATCTCATGTTGGATGGCCATGTGTACCTTGACTCCTTTTATATGGAAACTTTGGTGAGGTTGGTTCTTCTCCTTGTCTGTTGAGTGACTTCTCTTTTCTACAAGTGAAATTTACGATGCTTGTCCTGTGAATTGAATGTAAGGGTCATTGCAAGCACCTTTGGTATGCTTATCATTCACTTAGCAAAAGGAGAAACTCCCACATGTCTGGCATGTCTATACACAAAAAACATTCAGGTCATTTTAACAAATGTGCTCTGATGCTTATGTTAACTTGCTAAATCAAAAGGAATAGGTGTTCAGGTCATTCTAGCTTCTTGTGCCTTAATGCTTACACCTCATTCTGATAAATCTAAGACTAATGTCATATTCATATTCTCATGATTGCAATGTCAGTGAGGGTTGTATGACTTCCTATGACTGTCTGATACTTAAAACTCTATGATGATAATATCTAATGGGTCCAAAAACCAAGTCCTAGGGTTTGCATCTAGCTTAGGCTTGCATTTTCATTCTAGGCTTGCATTGAGATAGTGGTTTGGTGTTCACTTCATCATCTTCTTCTGGATTCATTCACCAAGGGTTCTCATCTTCAGTCCTAGGTTCATCTTGACTGCACAAGTGTCTAATCCTCACTCTCGATCTTCGAAACATTCTTTTGGTTAGTACCTATCATGTATTGCAAATTCCTACATGAGATGATTAGTACCATATACATTGCATTTCACAAGGTGCATTATCATAAACTCATATGCATACATTCTACATCCACATATCCAGATACATGTGCATTCGTTATAAGCATAAATCAAATCATACATTGCATTTATTCATCTACCATCTATCATTGC
Organism: Chamaecyparis obtusa; assembly: GCA_027943335.1. Taxonomy (NCBI): domain Eukaryota; kingdom Viridiplantae; phylum Streptophyta; class Pinopsida; order Cupressales; family Cupressaceae; genus Chamaecyparis; species Chamaecyparis obtusa. The sequence continues at coordinate 3,172,148 of BSBK01001611.1, read as the reverse complement.
ATCATACATTGCATACTCATATATAAAGTAAAACATGTGCATTTTCATATTCATAAAGGAACCATTTTCATCTCATATCTACTCATCTAATAATATAGGAAACATCTCATAAAACATAAAATTCAAAGAAATATATACACAAGTGCAATCATACCAAAAGTTGGGCTCATATATATATGTATCGATCCAAATGTCAGTACAAAAGAATGGTGCTACTCGAGCATAGTCTTTCAAAAATGGGGTGACAATGTATATCAAAGATCTAATCTAGCTCTGCCCACTATCTCTTGGAGGTGGGGGTGGAGGCATCGCTCTCTGCGGAGGTGGTCCCTATGGTGGTGCCTATGGAGGTGGTCCCTGCAAAAATTTTGGTGCTCTAGCATACTTTGAAAATGATGGAGCCTAATCTACTGGCTCTGGTACCCTACCGACATATGTTGCATAATAATATGCTCCCTGTGTAGCCTCATATTGGGTCTCTAGCTGAGCTCTAGCCAAAAAATCATGTAGCCCTCTGATCTCTCGATCTCTCTCTGCTACACGGGTCTCTTGCATGATAACCTATGTATGAAAATCATCTCTCTCTCACTGCACCTACCAGACCCTCTCTCAGCTCTTCCTCAGAGCCTCCTATAATTGTGTGACCTAACCTCCCATAGGTGGATCCTGTGCAGCCTGATCCTGCATATCTATATCACTAACCAGTACCTCCTTGTTAGGAGGTGGCTACTGAGATGTGTCACCTATCCTCTTCCTAGTGGACCTACCCTATGTCTCATTAGGACTTGCACCTGAGTCTGACCCCATCTATCTCGAAGGAATAGGAGTCTACCTAGTCCTCGGCCTCAATAACCTCTGTTGTTGAGAAACCTATTATTGTACAAGCTAGTGCTATGGTACCTGTTGCTGCTGTGGTGGTGGTTGAACCACCTACTGTACCCTCTAGCCCATACCAATAGGATCTGTAAATCATGGGTATGGGTGCACCAATAGCTCCACCTGATATGCTGGGGTCACACCTGCATCAGTAACTGCCACTAGATAATCCCACCGAGATGGTGGTACTCACACTTCAATCATGCAACAGACCTGATCTAGTGTCTGCCTCCAACCAATTTTACCTCATTGGAAAAGCGGGCATAAGCACAATACTCCTAGGAGATGTCTTGTGGCCTCCCAAACTGTCATAAGACTTGTGTAAGCAGGAAGCGCTCAATAATGCTGACAATATGCCCTATCAAAGGATGCAAGAAGAACATGTGTGGAAGCTCATGTCGAGCACCATCCCAAATCTTGGTCGCTACCCATGGCTGCCATATAACTACAACCATGTCATCTAGCTACCCACACCACTGCTACATCTTACCCAGTGCTGGTTGAGTCATAGATCTAACATACTTGTATATATAGGGCTCGAGCGGTTGTCTAGTATCATGAAAAATCAGCCTGCATATGGGAAGGTACTCCTAGGCCAAGATCTGTAAGATGAAAACACCTACCGCCATAATCTTGGCGCCTCAATACACAACCTCATGCATCTCTTGGTACATCTGAGTGAGCATGCACTCCCCCCATCCAAACCTCACTGGTGGTACCTCCAACATCCTCTGTAGCATGCACCCCTAGCCACACTCTAGACTGTGGTGTCCTCTATTAGGCATCAAATAGCAGCCCAGATATGCTACTAGAAAAATAGCTAATCTATGCCCTGCTCCATACTGGCTGATAAGGTCCTCCCACGAGATGGCCAAACCCATCACTAGATCATCCTGAAATATGGCTCTCAGTGCCAAAGTGTCATCTCTCAGCTAAGTATCATACTATACACAAGTCCCATAGAAAGGAACTTGAAAAATCCTATATATGTCCTCAGGAGTGACTGTCATCTCCCCCTGTGGTAAGTGGAATGTGTTCGTCTCTGAGTGGAAATGCTCAACCAATGCTCCTAATAGTCTGTGATTTACTCAAATGTCAAGTATATCACTCAAGTAAGATAAGCCTAATCCATCAATGTGTGTGCCCTCTACATCATCTAGGTGCTACACTAACTCTCCTATGACTGGACAATCAGACCGGAACACGATATCTAGGAAGTCAACCTACAAAGCAAGTGATGAAATTTAATCAGTACCTTAATCATGATAGATTTTCAAAGCAATAATAGCAAAGCTACACATTTATCCTAAACACGACTCTTGGATGCTCTAATTGGTTGATTTTATGAACAATTAGATGAAGACTTTAAAGTGTTGTAGCAGATTCCCGCGTGCGGAAACTATTCTCCCGCACTTGAATTTGTTGTCACACAAGATAGGATCTTTGTTCACGCGAGAGTTCATCACTAGGGATGAAGTCTCGTGTAGCATCATTATGCACCTCGCGCAAGCTCACGGAGGTGCCCCGTGAAAGGAAGCCCTCTTTGGGTACTTCCTCATGTAAGGGGTGACCTAGGCCCACACAAGGAAACCATTTCCTCACGCGAGAATTGATGCGGACCTCCTAATTTGACCTCAAACAAGAAAATCTATCCTAGAAAGTGGGAAAAATTGAAATGCAGGCTGGTTTTTTGACTACTCATAGGTGCGTCATACTCTGGGGCCGGTTGTGTCATCGAGAGTGCTCGAATTGATGTGATCACATAGACACGTTCTCCATTTTGCTCAGAGCTCTCAAATTTGCAAAAGACAAAAGTGAATAATGATTTGAAAATGACCCCTCCAGGCCTTATATAGCTTTTGACCTAATTTTCAAAAGTGCCCCGTTTTGCACAAAAATCAACTGTTCTAAATCCATTTTAGGGATCAAAATCAAAATTTGACTACTCTATATAGCTCAAAATTGCATTTTAAAATTTTTGGGACCATCGGGATCAAACGCTTATGCAGTCAACCTTTTGATGTCATTTTTCTTGCTAAAACATATCTCATCATTATTTTCTCGACTTCGTCATCTTTTGAATCAAAAGTCAACCTTAATCAACTCTAGTCAACCTCAATCAACCATGGTCAAACTTGGTCAACATGACCTCCAAATCACTCCATATCGCTTCTACATCCTCTCAGTGCTTCCGTAATCTATTATAAATCTTTGATTTTGTCTCTATCTGCAACCTATTTCTACCAATCATCTTTATGATGTGTCATCTTTCAATTTCACTCCCGAGGGGGTAGGATGATTGCATCATTAAATCTTGTCAAATCAATTCTCCAATCAGTCTGATTTGAATCAAAAGTTCTCATCACTAGGGGCATCTTTGTGCCTCCCATCTTGCCATCTTCTCATCTATATGTTAGGTATTGGGGCAATCTAACCCTAATTCCTAAAAGTCAAGCTTCATTCTGGAGATGGCTCTCGAAAGCTCTTTTCGATTGTTATCTGGGCAATCTAACCTAGGTTTCAAAGGACTAAGCTTCATTGTGGAGATAGTCCTAAATCTGTATCAGTTATCATTTAATCAATGGGTATTGGGGCAATCTTACCCTAATTCCTAAAGATTGAGCCTTGTTCTGGGGACAGTCTTCCTTCAAGTGGTAATCCGACTGTTGTCTTCACAATCTAACTTAGACTTTGGAGAACCAAGCTTCATTTTGGAGATGGTTTTGCAAATTGATCTAATACGAGGTCTTGGCAACCTAACCTAGACTTTTGAAATGCTCATCATCTATCACGTTCAGACTATTCTTTGAATCAATGCACTACTCACACATCAATTCAAAGAGGGGCAAAATGTAATACCCCAAAATTGGCACGTTACAATTTTGATCAATTTTGTTGCATTCCTTCAATTTTCTACATCAGCAAAGTCCTATTGTACTAGGCAATTATGTCTCCTAATTGACTTTACTTGACCTAGTGTCAAATGCAAAAAACCCTAAATTTGCATTAATCTTACATTATATTTAATTCCTAAAAATTGACATTTGTTGGCTAAACAATCCTTATGATTAATTAATTTAATTACAAAGTCCTAGTGCTTTTATTAGATTTATTCCACCCCCTTTAATTAATACACATCAAAATGAATTAATAATTATTTAGTTATTTAAGTGAAATATCCTCCTTTAAATTTAATTATTCAAATAATTACAAAAGCCACCCATGTGGAAATATTTCATTTAATTAATTAGATAATTCTCTCCAAATTTTTTCACCTCCCACCAAGGAGACGAAGAGTCGACCGTTTCTTTGCAAGAAACTCTTCACTCTCCACCCGTGCTCTTTTATATTATGAACCTCTCATTCCTCATTTGAGGAGGCAATTTTTGAGAGCACTAAAACTATAGCGAATTTTTGTCTCACTTTCATATTTCTTAAGCTTTGATAATATTGTATTTTAGAATAGTCTCATTTCAGTATGATCTTGCATTCTCATCTTTAATATAGTTTGCTTATTATATTCTTAGTGTAATTCTCATTTCATTTTCAAGCTTCTTAGATTACTTTGCATCTTCATTTCTAGATTAATTTGCACTCTCATGCTAGCTTAAATTCATTTGCAATCTCTTTCTAGTATTAAAAATCCTCCATTTTAGTGATTGGTCTATGGTTGTTGGGCTTTCCTTTTTTAGAGTAAATTCAAAAACCCCACCTAAATAGGAGGCAATAGGTCGATTTAATTGAGTGTGCGAAGTGGGCAATTAATGTTCATCTTCATATATGATCATTGAGCAATGACTACATTGAAGTCTATGGCTAGATCAGAGAGGCCGAGGTAGTGGCCATAGTAGAGGAGGATCTTAGATCACGTTCAGGCACTGGCAGACGCACATGCACACGTAGAGACTCTACATTTTCAACCCCTACTACTATTGTTCAGGAGTCCATGTTACCTGCAAAGGCTATGGCTACTCAGAGCTCTAGGACCTACCTTAGACGCCTTACTAGGAGGCATAATATAGATTACTCAGAGGCTGAGGCTGAGGCTGCAGCCGAGCTAGAGGATGATGATTCAGATTGAGGCACTTGGCAGATATACTTGTATTTTTATTTTGTTTACAAACATATGTTTCATAACTTCATAAGTATAACTTTCATAGATCTTCATCTTGACATACATATATGATTTGATGTCATTGGTTTTATCATTTATGCTTTATCATAGAGTTACATTTATTGGCGATTCATAGCCGATTCACTAGTGATTCACCACCAATTTGCGATTCGATTCGACCTTGCTGATTCTGAGTTGATTCTGATTCTCGTTACTTTGATATATATATATATATATATATATATATATATATATATATATATATATATATATATATATATATATATATATATATAATTGTATTTTGTATCTCATACCTTAAGTAACTACAATCTTCAGTAAATCTCTGTAGACTTTCGTACATACTTAATACTTCCTTGTTTTGTTTTATATTACTTATACTTTACTTAACACTGTTCGTATATTCTCTTTGCTATGAATAATAGAAATACATTTAAAACATTTACAGTAAGTGACTGAAGAAAATCGTATTCCCTTTTAACTCTACTTTTCTACTTCTTTTTTTCTTTCTTTTCTCCCCTATCGTAACCCCCATGTCTTCCTAAGATTCATACTCTATTTAATTTAACTGAAATGACACAACTTCCTATTAACTACTGCTATACAACCTATGGCTGTACATCAAATCTTTTCATTCCATCGGGATTCCATAATAATAATTACTAAATTAATAGTTGCTTCTAATGCTCCCGTTAATGATTTATAAAGCAAATTAGTTTATATAGAGGATTGTATTCTTTGTTAATAAATCATGTAGCTTTTATGAGTAACCGTAATTCTATTCAAATTGCTAAGGTATGTTAATTCCTATAGATCGCAACATTTCATGAATTGAATTTGTTTATGAGTTGCTATCTAACTTTTTCTCTTCTTACTTCTAATTGCTTCTTACAAATGACATGGCATTGCTGACTTGTCTTGAAAAGGACAATATAATCTTTGTCTAACAAATCATTTACTTAATTACTCCATTATTAAATGGAATTTCTTCTTTATCACTATTTTACGACAACATACAGTTGAGAATTAATATTAATATTAAGAATATATATTGATATAGGATTTGTTTTTATTATTGAATATTATATTATTAGTATTAAGAATAATATTTATTATATCATTTGCTATATTCATTTCTTAATATTAAATAATATATTATTTAATATCAATGAATATATAATATTTTTATTATTATATTAATTATATAATAAATTATGTTACAATTTATTTGTTTGACACTCACATAATGATATTATTTTATTTGTTTGACATACACATAATGATATTATTTTATTGACACTCACATAATGATATGATAATTTTTCTTGTTTAATGATAATTACATTTATTATTTTCATGTGTCTATTAATTTATTATTAAGTTCTAGTCAAGGAAGGGGACATTACACAAACACTTCCATCTATCTCCTTGATCCCAAGGGTCACTATGCTTCTTGGTGTTCCATGTGAGCTCTCGGTTAGTTCAACTCCCATCTACCTTGACCACTTTGTCCATTGGTTCAATAGACTCTACAAGCTCTATTTGTGACCTTTCATCTCTGTTCCAACATCCAATTTGGTGGCATCCAATTCGGGTTCATGGTTTCTTCACAAACTAGCCCTATTCCTAGTAGCCCTTAGAAATGACTTATCTAGGCATAAATCTCAAAAGCCCCACACAACCAATTGGTTTCTAAGGTGTTTAGGATTCTTTTGGGGTTAACTCAACTCCATGTAAAACCATGGGGCCTAACACCCAACCAATTTCTCCCAGCAAGAAGTTTACTACTATCCTACTAGGCCTAATTTGGGGCATTTAACAAAGGAACACCTCACCAGAGGTCTGATCTCAATACCAAAACTATTGGAACACCTTGGTACATCCAAAAATAATCAAAATCCAAAGGTAGAGCTTCTAGATCAATACCCATCAAGCATCAAGCGGATTGGTGTCTCGGTTTGCTAGATGAACACATGCGATTGTTCATCTAGGGCATCACCAAACTCTTCGACCCCTATGACTCCACACCTGAAACAAGAAAAATCCTAAAGTAAATCCTTGGGCCTAAGAAATCACCCAAGGCCATTAAATTCCCATGGTGGGAAGACTCAAAATGCCAAGTTTCCATAGACCCTAGGAGAAGGAGCCAAAACTGTGCAACCAACACTAAAAGTGGAATAACTTTTGATCCACAACACTTGAAACCTTCAAACCAAAAGAATTAAAATATCAGAACATAAGACCATCCAAAACATCAAAAATCCATACATGCAACATAGTACTAGGCCGTACAACATAGAAAAGTAGCAAAATCATTATTTTTCTTCATTTGGTGATATGAAAAGTTGTGCCAATCCAATCTCCTGCATAGCCTCTTTTCTCCCAGCCTTGTTGGCTTCCATAATTTTTACCCACAACCAAGAAATAACTATTACAAACCTTTTGTCTTCCATAACTAAAGCTTTCACAAAAAAAGAAAAACTTGCAATCTTGCAAAGTTGGCAGCTTTGCAAGAAATCATCAAATCTTGGATTTTTGCTCAAAATAGAACTTGATGAGTTTTCCAACTTGTCTTGTGAATTCAAACATTTAAAAACATAAAAATAACACTAATTAACCATCTAGACTCTAATTGGACACTTAAATCCCTCCTATGACATGTTGGTTATACTAGCCCATGCCATGTCATGGAGGCACAAATTGGTATCTCTTATTTAATTAAACTTAAACACACACACACACACATACACAACATTAAAAACATAACTTGGCAATCCAAACTTAATGAAATGTCTTCATTTAATCCCTTGGTCACACATGTTTGACCCATTTCTAGCTAGGGTTGCTCCTGCAGTATACTCCCGGACAACAGAATCTCAACCCCACTTGAGATGAGCTTTGAGAGTGTGGTACCATGTTGTTTGATTTGTTCCTCTATCATCCAGACTACCTCTATATCTAGTTTTTTCTTCCATTTGACTAAGTACTACTTGTACTCTTTTCTTCTAGTCTTCTTCACTATCTTGGTGTCAAGTATCTTTTCCAAAGTAGGGGCATGCTTGGGTATGTCTAATTCCACACTGTCCTCCAGCACTTGAGGAGTCTTATTTTCTATTATAGGATCCTTATATGCTGATAAATCAGATATATTGAAGATAGGTGAGATACCCATATCATTTGGCAATTGAATCTCATATGCATTGGGTCCACATTTTTTGATAATTTGACAAGGTCCTATCTTCCTTTGCATCTATTTAGTGTACTTACCCTTTGGTAACCTTTCTTTCTTTTGATTTTCCCATACATAATCTCCTTCATTGAACTGAACATCTCTTCTTCTCAAATATGTTGTAGTCTTGTACTTGGCTGTTGTGATTTTTAGTTTGGTCTTCACCTCTTCATGAATGTCTTTCATGGCTTCAGCAAACCTTTCACCATCTTCACTAATTGGCTATGATTGGGGTATCTCCCTTAGTTCTAGAATACCTCTAGGATGCAACCCATACACAATTTGGAAAGGTGATTTACCTATGCTTCTGTTAATAGTATCATTGTATGAAAACTCTGCTTGTGGTAAGATGTGATCCCACTTGTCTCCATGCTCTCTTGTCAAACACCTCAGCAAATTTCCTAGTGATTTGTTTACTACCTTGGTTTGACCATCTGTTTGAGGATGGTATGCTAATGAGAAAGAAAGATTGGTTCCTAACTTCCTCCAAAGTGTCCTCCGAAAGTGGCCAAGAAACTTAACATCCCTATCAGATACAATATTCAATTGTAAACCATGAAGTCTTACTATTTCTCTAAAGAACATATCTGCAACATAAGAAGAATCACAAGTTGTCTTACATGGCAAAAAATGAGCCATTTTGCTGAATCTATCAACAACTACAAACACACTATCATACCCCTTTCTTGTTTTGGGCAATTGAAGGACAAAATCCATACTTATGTATTCCCAAGGCCTAGATGGTATGGGTAGGGGCTGATATAGTCCAGCATTGCTTGTTCTTCCTTTAGCTTTCTGACAAATAGTACAATTTTCCACATACCTTTTGATTTCAGTCTGCATTTTGGGCCAAAAATAATGTCTCCTCACTAGTTCCAGGGTCTTATTTAACCCAAAGTGACCTCTAAGTGCTCCACAATGTTTTTCCTTGATTTTGTTCAGCTTCATAGAACATTTAGGTACACACAACTATCTTCCTTTGAACAAAAATCCATTCTATAATAAAAAATTAGAAAAATCAATATGATATCTTTCACTAAAATCAATGCATACCTTGTATATTTCACCAAAGTCTTGATCTATTTGGTACATGTCCTTCAAAGCTTCCAATCTTACACTTTCCAACTAAATTTGGGATATGGCAAGGACCCTTATACTCAATGCATCAACAACTTTTTTAGTGACTCTCTTTTTGTGTTTAATGGACAATGTGAATGCTTGGAGTGTCTCTACCCACTTCATATGTCTATGGCTTAGTTTGTCCTGGTTGTTTGTGAAACTTAATGCTTGATTATCAATCAAGATGATGAATTCCTTTGGCATGAGTTAATGTATCCACTTTTTAATCGATTGAACCAAAGCATACATCTCAAGATCATAAGAAGAGTACTTCTTCTTTGCCTCATTTAACTTTTTCACTAAAGAAGGCTATAGGCTTACCTTCTTGACTAAGCACAGCTCCAATGGCCAAGTTTCTAGCATCACACTCCACTTGGAAAATCTTGTTGAAATCAGGTAAAGCCAAAACCAGTTGTTTTGCTACCTTTTCCTTGAGTGTTTGAAATGCTAAATCTATCTCTTTGTTCTATTTAAACTTACACTTATGTCCTCCTTTGATGATATCAAGCATAGGTGCACATGTGTGGTTGAATCCTTTGATGAACTTCCTCTAAAAGGTGGTTAAGCCATGGAAGCTCCTTACATCTACCATAGTCCCAGGTGTAGGCCAAGATAAGATGGCTTCCACCTTTTCCTTATCCATCTTGAGACTACCTTTTGAGATGACAAAACCCAAGTATGTCAAATCCTCTTGCATAAACAAACATTTCTCCAAATTTATGACAAGCCTCTCTTGGTGTAATTTTCTAATTACCATCTCCACATGCTCTAAGTGTTCCTCCTTTGTTTGGCTGAAAATAAGAATATCATCAAGGTACACAATGACAAACTTACCCATGTAGTCTTTCAACACCTCATTCATGAGTCTCATGAAGGTGCTAGGTGCATTGGATAAACCAAATGGCATTACCTTCCATTCATACAATCTCTCATTAGTTTTAAATGATGTTTTACACTCATCACCTGGTCTAATCCTTATTTGGCGGTATCCACTTTTGTAAAGTATTTTGCACCTCCTAAACAATCAAGTAGATCTTCTATCCTAGGCATAGGAAATTTGTACCTTATAGTGATTTTGTTCAAAGCTCTTGAATCCATACAAAGCCTCCAAGTACCTTCCTTCTTTGGAGCTAGAATAGATGGTACTATACATGGGCTCATGCTCTTTCCTATCAAACCTTCTTCTAACAATTCTACAATTTGTTTGGCCATCTCTTCATTTTTCAATGGTGTTAATTTATAAGCTATCTTATTGGGTAAAATAGAGCCAGGTATAAAGTCAATACAATGACTGATATATCTCATAGGTGGAAAACTTCTAGGCATTCCATCTACTACTATACCTTCATAATTATCCAAAATGTGTTGTACTTCTTGACAAACTGGCCTTTCTTTCAACTTACTTGTTTTTTTATCATTTGTGCTCTTGAGGACAACCAATAGAACAAAACAAGTTCCATGTTCTTCCTCCATTTCCTTAAGGAATTCCTTTCCATTCATAACCATTACTTTCTTATCATGTACTCTAGCTTCATCATTAATTTCAATCCATGAGAATAGCTCTATGGTTTTACCATTCTTGAGAATAGTGTATGTATTCTTGTGTCCATCATGTTGAGCCTTCAAATCATATTGACATGGCCTACCAAACAAAAAATGGCAAGCATCCATGATGATAATATCAAATAAAATCTTGTCTTTATATGCCCCTATCTGAAATTCAACCCATGCTTGTTCTTCAATCAGATTTTGTTGGCCTTTAGTTCACCATGAAACTTTATAAGGACAAGGGTGTGTTATCCTTTCCAATTTTAGTTTCTCTACCATTTCTAAGGAAACAAAATTTTTAGTAGAACCTAAATCTAAAATTACTTTGCATAGCTTCCCTTTGGCTTTGCAAGTGGTTTGAAATATTGCTTTCCGTTGTGGTGGCTCCATGACATTTGTGGTATTGAGTAGTGACCTCCTCATCATCAAATTCTCTCCACTTTTAGAGTATCCACATAGACTTGCAGCATGATCTTTTCCTTCTTCTTGAACATATGTATTTCTCCTCCCATTGTGACTAGGTCCAACTCTATTAGGGCATTTGTGTGCCATGTTACCTTCCTTGTTGCAATTGTAGCACCTCATGGGTCCAAAACCTCTTCCTTGAGATCTGCCTCTTGAATTGGGTCTCCTTCCTCTAAAGTTACCTCTCTGATTGTTGTCCCCTCTTGGAGTGTATGTATTCTAATCTCCTTCTTGTCCAAAATTCTGTCATCTTCCTCTAAATGGGCTTCTGCCTCTTGTTTGTAGGCCTCTACCTCTGTTGTTTTGTTCATGTCTTCTTTTCAACTTTTCTTCCACCTTTCTGGCTAATTGATAGCACTTTTGTATAGTATCAAGGGCTAATAGGTTCAGCTCCTCTTGAATGTTAAATCTTAGTCCATTGAGATACGGGCAACTTTCTCACTTTCAGTCTCCTTGGTTCTTTCTTTGATACATAGCTTCTAAAATTCTTCAATATAGGAGCCTACATCCATATCCTTTTGTTTTAGATTATGTCTCCTTTTGTGGAGTTGTACCTCATAACTAGTAGGTACATAGGTTTCTTTGATTAATGCAACCATCTTGTTCCAACTCTGGATTGCATTCTTTCCATCCTTGATTCTTTCTATCTAAATGAAATTCCACCAAGTAAGGGCACCTCCCTTCAACTTGGATTTGGATATCTTTATCATTTCATTCTTGGGGATATCTTCACACTCAAAAAAACTAATTAGAGATTCCACCCAATCCAACACTGCATCAAGATCCATCTTTCCTACAAAGGTGGGAAGATCCAACTTCACATCTATTGTCCTCTTCTCTACAATTTTAAGGGATCTTAAGAGTTGTCTTTGGTTTGCAGGTACTACATATTGTCCTACTTTGAGATCTTTATCTCATCCTCACTTCCCTCTTCTTCTTGGGTATGACCATCTAACTTCTCCACCTTACCCCTCAAGCCTATCACTTCTTCTCTCAACTGTCTTACTATCTTAGCCAATGTCATGTTGTTCACCTTGACAAGAATCTCTTCATCCCCTTTATGTTCTATCAAGTTGTCATCTCCTTCCATCCTATTCTGAGAATCAAACCTCTTCAACAAATGAGCCTTCTATCTACTCTAATACCAATTGATGTAGAGCTCAAGCATAGGGACCTAATTACCCTCTAAAATGTGCATATCTCCATTTATCTAATGGATTTCCCAAGAAAAAGAGCTCACACCTCTAAAATATCTCTCTGATCATCTAACTTGGTCAGTCCTCCAATTCTCCACATGTGCTTGATGAGAAAACACTTCCATCCATCTCCTTGATCCCAAGGGTCACTATGCTTCTTAGTGTTCCATGTGAGCTCTTGGTTAGTTCAACTCAAATCTACCTTGAACACTTTGTCCATTGGTTCAATAGACTCTCCAAGCTCTATTTTTGACCTTTCAACTCTGTTCCAACATCCAAGTTGGTGGCATCCAAGTTGGGGTTCATGGTTTCTTCACAAACTAGTCTTATTCCTAGTAGCCCTTAGAAATGACTTATCTAGGCATAACTCTTAAACCCCCACAAAATCAGTTGGTTTCTAATGTATTTAGGATTCTTTTTGGGTTAACTCAACTCCATTCAAAACCATGGGGCCTAAAACCCAACTGATTTCTCCCAACAAGAAATTTACTGTTGTCTCACTAGGCCTAATTTGGGGCATTTAACAAAGGAACACCTCACCAGAGGTCTGATCTCAATCCCAAAAGTATTGGAACACCTTGGGACATCCAAAACTAATCAAAATCAAAGGTAGATATTTTGGCTCTATACCCATCAAGCATAAAGAGGACTAGTTTCTCGGTTTGCTAGATGAACACATGGGATTGTTCATCTAGGGCATCACCAAACTCTTCGACCCTTGTGACTCCACACCTAAAACAAGAAAAATCCTAAAGTACATCCTTGGGGCTAAGAAATCATCCAAGGACATTAAATTCCCATGGTGGGAAGACTCTCAAAATGCCAAGTTTCCACACACCCTAGGAGGAGCCAAAAATGTGCAACCAGCACTAAAAGGGGAATAACTTTTGATCCACAACACTTGAAACCTTCAAACCACAAGCATTCAAAGCTTAGAACAAAAGACCATCCAAAAACACCAAAAATCCATACATGCAACATAGTACCAGGATGTACAACATAGAAAAGAAGAAAAATGTCATGGCCCTCTAAATGCTAACCTTTTCAATTATGTGACAAATGAATTAAAGTGTGGCATTTTACTATTAAATTGAGATAAAAATTATCTTTTTAGGCTTCCAATCTTATTTAAAAAAATTAGCATTCGTCAAACGACTTGATAAATAAAGAATTATAATAAAATAACAATAAAAATAAAATAATAAGAACAACAAAAGATATTGGAAGTTTGTGTATTATCAGTATTAGTACAAATAATCCCACACTAATAATAAAATATAATTACATACGATAATAATAATAATAATTAAACCCCATAATTAACAAAGTTTATAAGGTGACCATATAAAATAAATAATAAAATATTGCCTCCACATTGGGCTTATAAATTAGCGATTATAGTGACCAAATTAAAATTAAAATACAATCGACCCTATAATGCTTGAACTAAGATATATTGAAAATAAAGCCTTTAAAAAATGAAAAAAAGAAAAAACATTCATTCAGGCAGGTTTGGACAAGAAGAAGGGGTGAATGGGCCTGGATACGCATCTACTTCTGGATGGAGAAGTCACATCAATGGAAAACGTGGCCAACAAAGGGTTGAGCCTTGACGTCTACAGCCAACATGTGAAGCAGCAAGATAAAAACAAATCTGATTTGAGATCATCCAAAACATCTTGGAAGCCCTAAAATCACCTAGTAACACCAACTTGAAGAGGATTAAATAGGAATAAAACCAATTGTTTGGGGAAATTTGGGCCTGGTAAGACTAGCCACAACATCCTACTCCTTTGTTGGAATTCTTGTTCTAGGAATAAGGAATTAACGAGCTGTAGGTATGTGCATTTTATTTTTAAATTTTATGTTGATTCTTCTCTATTTCTCTCCCTAAAAAAAAAAAAATTCTTAAAACTTTGTTCCACTTGTTTTTACAAACACAGTTCAGCAAAATCTCTTGCAAGAAAAAGTGGATTCAGAAGATCTTACTTCATTTATTTTATCAAACTTTTTTTTGGAATAATAGAAATGGGGGGGGGGGGGGGAGGCACGTCTCTATGTTACTATGGAAGATAGAGTGGGGTCTAACACACTTGGTCTAATTTTAGAGTTGGTTCTAACTGCATATTTAAGAGACTTGATCATGCTATGATTACTGCACAATCATTTTTGTCCTTTTCTAAAGATCAAGAATTTCCTGGACCATTCCTTTGCCAGATGTAACTTTGTCTGACCACTACCCCATCTTCTTTGCCATTACTTGGCAATTTGTTGTAACACGTGTTGCCAGAACTCATTTTTTTCTCAATACGTCATTGGTGAGTCATGCTTCTACCATTGCCCATATCTTGTAGGTCTGGAACTTAGTGCCTCGGCCCCACAACCAAGCTGGTCAGATTTACTGGTGTAATGATGCCATCACTCACACAACTAGATTTCTCAAAATCTACAGCCACTAGTTGGCCATGTATAGAAGATGTTCCGATGAAGCCACCACCAAAGCTCTTTAGAGTCCCTCTAAATCTCTCGCTTTGAATCCTTTTGATTCTAAGCCTCAAGTTCAGCTTGCTAATCTCTGCCATGAAAAGCAGATTGCTAATAATTATGTTGCTCGGGGAGTGCAAATCAAAGCTTGCCTCCATTGGTTGGAGGTGGGTGATCAAGCTTCCAAGGAATTCTTCCAAGCTCTCATGGCCCATCATACCAATTTTGGGATTAAATCTATCAAACAAGGTCATGAAACTCTTTCAGATTTTCCTGCTATTCTTTAGGCCTTTGTTCAACACTATGAAAGAGTGTTTGCTTCATAGGGAAACTCGGCTGCTCAAGATGAGGCTCTCAAAACATGTATTGTTGTTACTCCAAACCACCTAGTGGTTGAGCAACGGGCCTTCTATGAGAAGCTTCTCACCATCAGTGACCTTAAAGATGATGTCTTTTCTATGATTGATGACAAGTCCCCTAGGTGTGATGGCTTCCCTTGTGAATTTTACAAAAATTTGTGGGATTCTATAGACCCTAACCTACATAAATTTTATCTTGAAGCCTATCACAATAAAATTTAGGGAGCTATTATTAACAAAGAAAATATTAAATTCATACCTAAAGTTGGCAACCCTGAGGATATTTTTAATTGGAGGCCCATCACCTTGTTGAATGTTTCATACAAGATCATTGCTAAGGCTTTAGCTCTCAAAATCAGACATCTCCTTCCTTTGATTATATAGCCAGATCAAATTGGCTTTATTAACTAGATATATCCTTGACAACATTATTGGTGTCTGATAAGGGATGGAGTGGGCTTGTAAATCTAAGCAGCAGACCTTATTCCTCAAAATTGATTTTGCTAAAGCTTATGATTGCATTGAATGGTCTTTCATTCTTGCCATGTTGTAGGCTCTTGGTTTTTGCCCAAATTTTTTGCAATCTATGGAAATTCTTTTTGGTGATGCTTCTTCTTGCATCTCTATCAATGGTGCTCAATTTGGGGCCTTTGGGATTTTCAAGTCTATTCGTCAGGCTTACCCTTTGGCTCTTGCGTTGTATGTTTTTACTGCTGAAGGTTTTGGTTACTTACTTGCCCACTTTGTCTCCTCTGGTTTGGTGTGTAGCATCTCTTTGCTTGATTCCTCTTCCTCCCTTGTTAATGGTCACTTTGCTGATGACTCCTTTCTCACTCTCATTGAGGATGAAGAAAATGTCTCCAATTCCTTGCAATGTTGGATACATTTTGCCTTGCCTCTGGGTCGGCTATCCAATCACACAAGACTCTCTGCTATAGACAATCCTTTCTTTTGATTCCTCCTTGGTTGGCTCAGTATGATTGGAAGTGAGTTTGACATGGGAAAGTTTTTCACTTCCTAGGCATTCCCTTTTCTTTTTAGGCCTCTCCTGTGGATTTATGGAATGTTGTGCTTGCTAAAATTGAAAAGAAGCTGGATTATTGGATCACCAAGCCTCTCTCTCTTGCTGGGAAGTTCTAGATTTTCTCTAAGGTTTTGGCTGCCACCCATGCTTATTACTCCTATTGGGCTCCTTATCTTAAGCTGAAGCACCTTCTTAGAGACTTCCTCTAGGCTTCCGGTGATGATCATCATGGCTTTCACAGAGTGGCCTGGCACTATTGTTGTCTATCTAGGGAATATGGAGGCCTTGGGCTTCTCTCCACTCAGAAGAAGGGTCTTCCCCTCTGTGTGAAATGGATCATTTGTGCTCTCTCAGGTGATGAACCTTGGAAGATCCTTGTTAAACATTGCATTTCTTTAGGATATCCGGCTCCACGACTAGCTTGGAAGGGGATTGGTCTTCAAACCCTTATTATTATGCAGGAGCTTGTGCATATCCAAGGAACCTTTGTTATTAAGAGCATTTGGAAAACCTGGGAAGCTATCAAGCCTTAGCTCTGCTGGGCTAGCAATGGTTTTTGTGATGGGCTTTCTTTGAACCAGCCGAACCTTTTGTGGTCCCTTCTTTTTTCCATTCAGGGTGTTCCTCTTACTAAGACTCAAGGTGCTAGTTCTCTACATTTTTTCAAACGTGGCATCAAGACCCCTAAAGACCTCTTTTCTAGAGTCTCTATGAGTTTCCAATCTTGGGAAGAAATGCAAATCTAGTTCCATCTTGCTCATCCAGATCACCAGACTTTTGATCTGTTGGGCTCTACCATTCTTGATCATTTATTGCATAAATTGGATATTTAGTTTGTTTGACCTTGGTGGAGAGACTGGAAGTGGTACCTTGCTACACACTTCAATAGTTACAAGCCCAAGTTGGGATATTGGTGGTTAATTCCTCATCTCCCTATGATTGACAAGCTCAACCAGAGATGGCATTTGTAGTCTTCGCATCACCACTGGAGGTTTTTCTTGCAAACAATTTGGGATGCTATTATGGAGAACAAAATTTCTCTCTTTTCTCGATGCCTACTATTTCAAGGGCTCCCTCTAGGGCCTTGGCTAAAACACCTAGGTGTGCCTGATCCTCAGTGTCCCTTTTGTGGGAATCTAGGGTCTTTTTTGCACATTTTTTGGTTCTGTAGAAGAACCCAATAGTATTGGCACTGGATTCATGATTTTTTAAGCCTTTCTGGCCTAAGTCCTTTTCCTAGCACATGATTTTGCTAGGAGACTCCCTGAGGCTTCCTTCCAAGTTTACTTAGATTTTTCATACTTTTGAATAGAGATTTTGTTTACTTTATGGAAGGATAGGAATGTTTTTATTTTTTCCACAACTCTCTTGATATTAATGTTGCCTTGTACATTGAAGATTGTATATGTAATAATGTATTGATGTAGATTCAAGTGCAAGAAAACAAGGTGGCGCTGGAGGTGGCCCACCTAAAGGAGTTACTTAATCATTGAGGCAATGCTCCCTGTACAGTTTCCAAAGTTCCTCCTAAATCTATTTTGGCTAATTGTACTCTACCTCAAAGTCACCATCAAGCTTGCAGCTCTTTAGCTCATCACTTTCACACCCCACATTCATAGGCTCCTCACCATTGCTAGCCTAGTGGTGGTGTCACTTGTCTTCTCCACCCTACCACAGCTCTGGCTAGTCCCCGATGCCTCTTGCCCCACCTATTGGTCCTTTTTCTCGTGATGGCTCTATTGGCCAAAGGCCAACTCCTCCAAGTGGTCCTTCCCCCACCTGGCTCTGGCTATTTTTGTGCTAAGGGCAAAAGAGAAAAAAGAAGATAAAGATGATGCTACTACTGGATGGTCAGTTCCTGACCCTCCTGTCAATCCCAAGGAAGTTTGTGATTTCGGCCTTGTGCCGTATGAACTCTCACAGGGTGATCTTGTATCCCCCAGCCCCTTTTTTGTGAATATGTAATGTTTTTATTTATTTAATAGAAATGGGACTATTCATCAAAAAAACTCTTTTAAGGATGAACTCTCACTCTCAACCTAGAGATCTAGATCCTTCTATACCCTTCAGCTACTTGTTTGGTCTCCAAAATTTTGTTGATTTCATGTTAATTGGGACCATTATAATGAAAATTGTCTCTCTATCAAAACCTAGCACACTCCCTTCTTGGGCACAATTTTGATCATGAAACATCAATTAGATAGAGATGTCAGAATTCCTTAAAATAGAACAAGAAATATAAATGTGATACTAGTTGTCAAGCTAATGCCCATTTGGAGATTTATACCTACCATTGTATCATTTCAAAAAGTCACTCATATGCTTCTACTCAATCAATCTCATAAAAATTTAAGGCATTCGTCAACATTGCCTTAAATTAGTTAATGTGGGATTACAACTTCACACCCTAGATGGATGGGATTCCCTTAAGCTTAGAATCTCACACTAGGTAGATCCTATCCTTATAGAAAATAATGTCATCGACTACCTTGTAACTACTATCCAAAAGCTAATCATCTAAAATCTGACAAGCTTGAGCATTTTTAGAATACTCAACCAACAAATGAGATTTCCAATCAACAGAGATGTCTGATAAAGCACAACAAACTGCTACTGGGGGCCTCCTGGAAAGTGCATTAGCCACAATGTTATTTTTCCTTTTGACATACTCAATGTCAAAATCATATGCCTAAATTTTACTGACCCACTTTTGATGTCTTTCATTCAAATCTTTCTATTCCAAGAAGTAGCACAGGCTATTGTGATCAGTCTTAACTGTAAACTTGCCACCCACTAGATATTGTCTGAATTTAGCCAAAGCATGCATAATGGAAAACATCTCCTTATCATAAGTAGAATACAATCTCTCACTTTCCTTAAGCTTCCTACTCTTGAATGCTATGGTTTGTCTATCTAGCATAGAAACTGTGCCAATCCCATTCCCTGAAGCATCACACTCTAGAAAAAATGAATGAGAGAAGTTTGGGAGTGCTAGAATTGGGAAACTACTCATGACTATCTTAACTCTATCAAAGACTATCCCTACCTCATCTATCCATGAGGGGAGCTACTGTTTAAGAGAATCCCTTTACGAACCTCCTATAATAAGAACACAATCCAAGGAAACCCCTCAAGTTTGACACATTCCTTGGTGGTGGCCAGTCTCGAATTGCCTGTATTTTCTCCTGGCGAACCTTAACTCCATTTGCCCCTATCACATGCCCTAGGTAGAGAATCTCAGTCAATCCAAGCTCGCACTTGGATTCTTTTATAAATAGAGACTATCTCTCCATGATGCTAAGAATCTCATCCAAGTGTTGTAAGTATTCTTTCCATGTCTTGTTGAAGACCAATATGTCATCAAAGAATACTAAGATACTCTTGCGAAACTTATTTTTGAATATGTGATTCATGCAAGACTAAAAAATAGCAAGTGCATTAGTGAGCCCAAATGGCATCACTAGAAACTCATAGTGTCCGTAGTGACATTTGAATATTGTCTTATGAACATCCTCCTCTCAGACACGTATCTCATGGTAGCGTGATCGAAGATCAATCTTTGAAAAATATAGTGCCCCATGTAGCTCATCTAACAAATCATTAATCTGGGGAAAAGGATACCTTTTCTTAATGGTCCTCTTATTAAGTGCATGATACTCAATACACATGTGAAGAGTACCATCCTTCACCAAAACCATTAAGAAGCAAAGGGGTTGGAATTGGGCCTAATGTGCCCCATATCTATAAGCTCCTTAATCATCTTCTCAATTTCTTCCTTATAGTGTTTGGGGTGATGATAAGGGGTAATGATCACGGGCTTGGCAACCTCCTCCAACTCAATGATGTGCTCAAAGCCCCTGTCTGGAGGTATACCTTGAGAGATGTCCTCAAAAACCTATTTGTGCTTATCAAGCACATTATGAATATTATTGCGAACCTACTACCCTGAATCTAGTGCAGGTTTAGAGGATATGAAACACTAGACTATACACTCCATATCATTGTGCATCATGATGGCCTCCATCCCATGAGCTAAAACCAACTGGGACCTGCAATCTAGCATGGCCTTAAGCATAATCAGCTGATCATCCTGCATGAACTCCAACTACTTCAACTTATGATCAATAGTGTATCTCCCTAGGTTCTATAGCCACTACATACCCAAAATGGCATCAAGACTGTCCAAGTTAATGATGTAGAAATCAGCCTCTGGAAGATAATCCCCAAAGTGAATCAGGAGTCCAAAAATCTTCCCTGTACAGCTCAACAAATCTCCCCCGACCACCTTAACCTCAAACTCAAAAATGTTGTCTATCTGGAATCCTCTCCTGGAAACCATACCTATACTAATAAAGTTATGAGTAGCACCTGTTTCTAGGAGGAAAATGATTTGATGTCGCCTAACCACTACTCCCTTAGATGAAATGGGTGACATATGGGAATACCTAAAAGAGATGCTAAAGTAATATGAGGCTTCTCATGGGGAGCTTCCCTATTCTTCCCTTCTACTGGCTACTTTTCCTAAGCCTCCTCATCATTGTCCTCAACATCATTTTCCTCCTATTGCTTGCATTCACCATTAGAAACCACCTCAATGTAATGTGTCTTGCCTTTTCCAAGGAACCTATGGTTTGGATTCCAAGGCTCTCTGCATGTGAAGCATAATTTCTTTCTTCGTAATTCATTTCTTATCTTGAAATCCAATCTAGGGGGTGTATCTTATTCTAATTTTTATTCTTTTGGAATGAAGAGGATCCCTTAAAAGTTTTCTTAGGTGGCTTCAAAATGGAAGATGGTGAATCCAAATCGTGTGCTAACTTAATAGCATCATCCAAGGTGCTCGGCTTGAGGACTCTAACCAATCTTCTAAATCTATCTTTTAGGTCCTCAATAAACAACATCACTTTCCTCTTCTCAGACATATCAGGAACCATAGTGAAAATCCTTTGAAACTCATCAATGTAGTGGTCCAAAGACCCACTCTGTCTTAGCTAGGCTAACTCCCTATGGTAAACCTCAATGTCTGTCCTCTCAAAATGAGTAATCAATTTCATGTTGAAAGTCTCATAAGACATAATCAGCCCATGATCCTGGGTGACAAGGCCATGATTCCACCAATCATATGCTGCTCCCTCTAAATTCATGGTCACAAAATTAATAGCCTCCATTTATGACATGGGTTTAAGAGTCAAGAAGGTGTCTATCTTGTGAATTGAAGCTCTTGCATCCTACCACTACCATCAAATGTAGGAAGAGCTAATTTTTTCATTGTGTTCTTTAAATCCCTATTCTAACCTCTGGGTCTCCTATCCTACTGAGCCCTACCAAATTCTCTCTTCTGAGCCATATACTGGACAAAGGTCAAATCAGCTTTGACGCAATCAGACAATTCATCATGCATGGCCAACACATTATTAGGAAGAATGACTGATGTCTCAAGTTGTGCTATCTCTTCCTCTACATTATTTTTTGCAAAGGTAGGCATAAGGGGCCTATCTGAAGTATGAGTGGGTTATCTCACTACTCTAGGTGATCCTGCTATAATGTCTCCACCATTGTGATGGCTCAGGGGTCTCCTGGGTGCTCTTGTCAACTGTTGAATAACCCCAGTAAGTTGATGTAATACATCAACAATGTGATCATGTCCATCACGCATGGCCCTCAATGTCTCCCTAGCCTCTCTATCTATGTCATCTACCATATCTGTCCCCAAGTACCTTACTCAAGTATAATCTCCTCATCTGCTTCGGTATGACTATCTTCTATATCTACCTGTACTGAATATTCTGGCTATCCCTATTCAACTCTGTTACATATAAAGTTATATTTCCTGTGAGCTTATTATAAAATGATAAGCTCATTAAATAATTATTTAATAGTGTATTTTGGCGCTTAAGTCTTGGAGGCAAATATAATTGAATATTATATTTTAAAACATCAAAAGAAAATTGAAACAAAAGCTAAGTCATGTTTTAAGTTATATGAACTGTGAGATTCAAGCTACCTAGTTGATTTTCTCTTGGGAATTATAAAAGCTTTCATGTGAGAAATTGATCCATACCTATTTGTGCATTTTGGCTTTTGATGAATTTTTGAAGAGATGGAGACATGGGTTTGAGTTTCAGACTTAGAGAATTGTCAATTTTTCTAAGTATTTTCAGCACTTTGAGGTGCTTCAATGTCCATTGAATTGTGCTAGGCTTTGGATTCATCTAGAGGCCATAAATGATTTCATTATTTGGGGAATTTAATAACTAACAACCTCATTTTATCTCAGAATCATTTTTTAAAGTTAGAGGCCATTGTTTATTGCAGATCACAACCATAGAAAGGGTTTGCATTTGATATTACAACCAACCACATTCATTAGGTGCAATAGCATCATTTAGAGGCAGTGACTTTAAGAAAGAGGTCAACATTTAGAAGTAGTCAGGTATGATGTTGAATTTAGGGTGCCTCCAACTCATGATTGTAAGCATTGGTGCCTAATTCTAAACAATTCCATAGAGATGCGATTCATCCATGGGTATTCTTCAATACTAGCAATCAGCTCCAGGTTCCTTTGTTTAAAATTGAATAATTGTTGATTCATATATTTGGCATTATAAATACTTGCAACTTGATATTTAGAAAATAAAGAAAGTGTGCTTAGCTATGCAATTTCATTTGAATTTCATGCATTGTAATTTTAATATTTTTAAAAACCAAAAAAAAAAAATTCTAAAAATACAAAACTTCAAAGAAAAATCATTTGTAGCAATGTTGATCAAAGTTAGAACCACAGAGGGTTCTTACACTGGGTTCCTTGTGGGTACATGGCCACATACCCATAAGGAACTCGATGCATTTGGGGTACACCTTGAGCATACCCATGTGTAACTCTGAATGAACTTGAGGTGTGAAGGACACAATGAACAAACCCTACAATGTAGATTATGTGTATAGTCTTTTTGGACACATTGAATATCCATGCTATGAAATGTTCTAGATTACCCCTTGAGTGAAATTACAAAGGATATAGCATGAGAGAGAAAATAATTCTCAACAATAGAAAGCATAAAGTTGTTGGACATACTCATACTATGATAGCTATATTCGATAGACTTATGAGCCATATACCTATTTTCTCATTTATCATCCCAAACATAATTCTTACCATTGCAACACTTTTTCCCATCTAATAATCATGTATGTAAAACATTTAGACTTTTATTTTCCAATTTAATTCCTAGCTATTTCAAATCCAAAAACAAATGTCATGCATAACATCAACATTGACTTGAAATTGATGGTCATTGCTTACATAATAGAATAGATTGAAATGAGAAATGAAAGAGAAAAAAAGTACACAAGCCCCTATCCAGATCTGGGGCAATCACATAACACCAGTAAAAAAGTAAAAACAAAAGGGGAAGAAAAAAGGACCCCTGAAAAAGTACACAGGGTATTGAAAATACCTGGGGGAAGAAAAAAAGACCCCTGAAAAGGGTATGAAATACCCTGGGTAATTTTACAAAATAAGAAATACCAAAGGGTATTTCATAACCCTGGGTATTAAATACCCTAAAAAGGGTAATAAATACCAGCCAGGGAGCTTAATTAGCAAATAAAATATAATGATCACCCCACTCATCCTATATATATAGAAAAATTGACCATGAAGAAAAGACAAATCAAAGCATATGTTTTGGAAGCATCAACAATCCTATAGTAGGATTTTGGAATATGAAAGAATGTTAACTAGATCTCAGTGGCTCTTTAAAATGAACAAAAAAAAAGTTTCTAACAATGTTTGGCACTTTCCATTGCAAACATAGTAATGGCCTAGAGTTTTTATAGTTCATGGTTAGATTGATAATGGCTAAATGGGGACAATTTCACCCTTATTTGTTTGGCATGAATCTCTATCTTGAACAATGGAAAAAGAAACAAATAATGGGCATAAGATTAATGTAATGTTCCCATGACACACCCAATTGTTGAAAACACTTTGATTGCACACTTCTGGCAACAAATTTGTGTACGGCTCCTACAGTCATGCATTAACTCGTAGCATATAATAGTTCATATGACACAACTCAACTCTATACTTCACACCCATACAAACAATTAGTGGGCCCAGTGACCATATGTGTATGGTTAACACATGTATGGTCAACCTATCTTTACATCACCGTACAATTAACACACTCACGGGTAACACATGTATGGTTAACGCATGTACGGAAAACACATGTATGGTTAACGCATGTACGGAAAACACATGTATGGTTAACACACTATAGTTAACAAGTTCTCTTCCATATGTTATTACTTCTATGGAGTTTGGAATTTGGAATGAAAATA
Source organism: Chamaecyparis obtusa (assembly GCA_027943335.1). Classification (NCBI taxonomy): domain Eukaryota; kingdom Viridiplantae; phylum Streptophyta; class Pinopsida; order Cupressales; family Cupressaceae; genus Chamaecyparis; species Chamaecyparis obtusa. The sequence continues at coordinate 3,147,367 of BSBK01001611.1, read as the reverse complement.
TTGAATAATTATTAACTCAGTGCACAAGCTCAGATCTGGAACTATTTATTTATTAAGGAAACTAGATTACAAGTGCTTTTCAAATGAAGATATTATAGATTGGAATGACGATTGAGTAGGGTGAGGGATTCCCACCAAAACTGCAAATACCAAGTAGGGAGGATCTTTCACCTCCAAAATGGTAGAAAGCTAAACTCCAACAGGAATTCACACATACAAAGAAAATACCAAATTTGCATGCCTACAACTACACCAAACACAACCTTATAAATGGGCTCCGGCAAGCTTCCCAAAGGGTTACAAATGGGCTGACACCTAATAATTTATACTATTATTATTTTTGCTCCCTTTTATTTTATAACTAAATTAACTAATTAAAGAAGTCCTTTATAATATTGTTTAATTTTTGGGACCACTTAATTAAAATTGGGGAAATTAAAAATCCTTGCCGCCAAGAGATTCCTTTCCCTCAATCAATCTGTCATTAAACCATTTTCTAACTGTGAAGTTCCAAGATCCCAAATCAAGTGCGGGTGTCAAAAGCCATAACACCAAAAATCTCCATGTTGCACTCTGACCACTAACACCACCTCCTTAATGCACTTGGATGTAGGTGAGAAGAGTAAACATCCATCAAGCTTTCGCTACTCCACTCTGATATACACGTTGCCATGTTTGGAGTCATCAGGTTCCCACTGAAGTTAATCATAAATACATCAATGTTCAAATCCAAAGCCTTCATGCTATCATGCCCATCAATATCTTTTGGAATCTCATAGCTTAGGTACAACTTGTTGTTTCCATGAGGAAGCCACTCAAATGAAGAGATGGAAATCATGTACGCCTCATGCCTAGTCAAAGGGTAAACTCCATATTTCACCAACTGTAGAGATTTCTCTTGTAAGGGATCATTGGTAGAGTTTGCATTTTGATGAGGTTGATTAACCACCATTGGCCTGGTAGAATTCATACAAACATCTTTCTCATGACTATACATAGTTTGGCCTTCATTTGATTTTGATTGAGTTTCTAATATAGGATCGAACTCCTCTTTTGTTTTCCTTATATAAGACTTGCCAAAGGATTCAAAAGCCTTGATTTCCTCAGGTTCACTGAAATATTCATCAAAGATTCTGATAATCTCCTCATGCATAGGGATACTTTTCCCTTTTAGAACTAGATATTCTTGAAATGTCAAAAGATTCATCCTCTTTTGATATTTGTTATACCACTTGGAGATCTTAGTGGCAGCAATTTCATTATCCCTTTCTTCTATTTCTTCCATTTTTTAAATCACCCCAACTATTCCATAGGCTGGCAAGAGTTTGGCTTTGATACCACTATAATGTTCCCATGACACACCCAGGCATCAAAAACACTTTGTTGCACCCTTTTGGCAACAAATTCTTGTATAGCTCCTCCAATCACACACTAAATCGTAGGGTATAGTAGTCTGTACTTCGCACCTGTATGACCAATTAGTGTGCCCCATGACAAGATGCCTACAGTTAACACACATATAGTCAACCTATCTTCATGTCACAATATGGTTAACACACATACAATTAGCACATGCATGGTTAACAGATGTACGGTTAATGCACATATAATTAATGCACGTATGACTAACACATGTATGGTTAACAAGTTGTCTTCCGTATGGTATTTCTTTTGATGGAGTTTGGAATTTGGAATGCAAATACTAAATAGACCTATAGAATAGTCAACTCAGTGCACAAGCACAGATGTGGAAATATTTATTTATTATGGAAATTGGATTACATGTGCTCTTCAAATGAAGATATTATAGATTGGAATGACGACAAAGTAGGGTGAGGGCTTCCCACTGAAACTGCAAATACCAAGTAGGAAGGATCTTTCACCTCCAAAATGGTAGACAAGATGAACTCCAATAGGAATTTGCACATACAAAGAAAATATCAAATTTGCATGCCTATAACTACACCAAACATGGCCTTATAAATGGGCTCTGGGAAGCTTCCCGAAGGGTTACAAATGGGCCGACACCTAATAATTTATAATATTATTATTTTGGCCCTTTTATTTTATAACTAAATTAATTAATTAAAGAAGTCCTTTATACTATTATTTAATTTTTGGGACCACTTAATTAATTTAATTTAAATTGGGGACATTACAATTAAATGGTTCCTATCTTACCTACCTCTTTTCACTAGTTACATTAACTAGTATTGCCTTGAGGAAAAATTGCTAACTCAACCTCCTTCCACCCTTCCATGACTCTGATATACCTTGTAGGATTAGAAAAGAAAAGTATAGCACAACTTTGAACATCACATCACCAATAAAATGCTATTGATTTCATGGGGTTGCAAAGGATAATTTAATTATTTTGCAAAAGGGAACCTATAAAGGCACAACATCCCAAAGGGTAATTCTTGTGCAACCACCCAAACAACCTACTCCTATTAGTTGACTAATGTTACATTAAATATTATGCTTTCACAAACACAAAACTTTGGGTCAACAAAAACAATATAAGCATTATAATCTACATAGTTTTTACTTTATAGATTATAATATTTAGAGGATCATCATATTATAAAAAGAACTCTTGCTAATATCTTCAAACTATTTTGTGCACCAATGTCTCTAACTATGTTAGATCTAGAGTGCTCTTCTACCTTTTTCCTATCTAGTGGCTCATCATGTTTATAGAGATTTATTTTAAACCCAACCCAACTTTTTGAACTTGAATCTTTTTGATTGGGTATTTCTTTCTAATCTTTTAACCAATATCTTCATCATCCAATTAGTTTGTCAAGGATTTCTAGATTTTCAAATCTCTCCTCCCTTCGAAGTCCTAAAATGGTATTTTCCATAGTAACATAGAGATGTGTCCCACCCAAATAAACCTCACTTCTCTGAGATAGGGACACATCGGGGATAGGGGGATGTCATTTTGGCATCTCTAGCAGCACCACCCATCTGCCACCTTTCTAGCAGAGATGGGGGGATGGGAACGCATCCCTTGATCCTTCCAGGGGATGACTGAGCATCTCCCTTCCAGTTTAAAAAAAATCTTGTTTAAAAAAACATATAGCATTTTTCTTATATTCTATTGGTCATTTTTTAACCCTAGGCCATGCAAGGCCCATTGCTTGCATTCACTATGTGGCTCTTGACCTTGGAGAGTCTGATAGTTCTTATGATGATGAGTTTTCTGACCTCCCAAGGGATGATTAGAGGCCTCCACTACTTTTTGGGCCTTGGCAGTTTGATTTTGTAGTTTGTGCTTGTTTTCATATATGCATATCGAATATCATATCATGTTTCTCAATGTAATCATCTTTATGATGAGATACTCATACTTTTGATATCTATGACTATTATTATTTTTTGTTTCAAGTATTTAAATTTTAATATTTATTGTTCAATGTCTAGTGTTCCACTTTCACTTTCAATGTTTAATGTTCAACTTTCATGTTCAATATTCAATCACAATGCAATGTTGAGGTATTTAAATTTTAGTAAATTAGTATTTTTAGTTTTACATCATTATGTCTTATATTTTTATACATCTTTTCATTACTAGCATTTTAAGTACCACATGTATAGTATATAGTATATACACCTCCCCCCCTTCATGTCCCCTGTCGTCCCCTTCCTGTCCCCAAATTGAGGCCCCTCTGTCCCCCTTGCTTGGAAACCTATCCCCTCATCCCCCACGGTAGTGTAACTATGGTATTTTCATATTCCCACAAGGGAATTCCTTTATGGAAACTAAGAGGATTTTAGAGAACAAATAACATGTTTACCAATGCTAAGAAAACCACAATTATGTGGTCAACAATACATCTAGAAAATATACCAACAAAAAAACTCTATACAAGGAAGTCAATAATTATATTACTCTATGTTACCCCCACACCTCTGCAAGTGTCGATTATTTAAGAGATCGACTATTAGTATAGTCGATGGCAAGAACTATGCTATTGTTACTTAGCACTCAATTCCCCTCACCTCTGCAAGTGTCAATTATTTAGGACACCGACTATTAGTATAGTTGATGGAAAGAAGTATGCTATTGATACTTGGCACTTGATTCCCCTCTCTATTGGTGGTACATGAAAGGATTGATACCATATTGTATTATTATTTATTTTGAAATTTCCATTAAAATTAAACTATTTCTTTTAATCAAATTCCAACATATGGGTACAAGTCTTGAGGAAATATCCCTTCCATCATGAATGCTACAATTAGCACATCTACCCATAGGAAATAACATGTTTTCTTTATGTTGTGAGCAAGTCATAGCTAAAACATGACTTTCCTTATGTTATCCTCTGGCATAATCCTTGCAACACCCACCACCATGGTAGGTGCTAAAATTGTTACCTCACCCCATCAAACTAACATCAACATTCAAGAAATTCCAAACACTCCAATAGATCACACCTCAATGTTTATGCCAAATATTAGACCACATGGCCAACATGCATCTTAATCAATACCTATATTATTTAACTACAAATCCAAATCATATAAATGTCACATTGACTTAAACAAATCAATGGGGTCACCTATCATTGTCTCCTCCTCACTAATAGAGAATGGGAGAACAGTTCCACAATCTACAATCTATAACAAAATGCTCCAAACCTTACAAAATAAATCATTAGCTCACTACATTATGGCCATGGATATTGGAGGATGTTGTTGTGTCCCCTTTCTAGATATCTTGGAATTATGGGACAGTTAATTTGGATTTGTTATACCCATTATGAATTACAATATCTAATACCCCTTATGGATGAATTTGTGTTTTGCTGCAATGATCATTATGATCCCTGCTAAATCTGATATGCCTGATGTAATCCTTAAATGTATGCAATTGAATTTAGGACAATATCACTTATTGTGGTAGGATTTCTATCTTAGATATGATACTTCAATCCATACAATGTCTAATATCATAAAATCACTTATAATGATATAGTTGTTGTTTCAAATATGGAATTATAAACTTGCAATAAATCTGATGTTGTTTTCTGATGTGTCCAATTCTTCCTTGCAATCAAGGGTGTTGTCCTTGTTCTATCCATGATGTGCTTGCAATCAATAATAGCTAAACAGGCAGATGCTCAAAGAACAAATTCCAAGATGAGTAAAAGATAAAAGGTTTCTGATTCCTTATTATATATCTTCAAATCTCATAAGAGACACCCCCTTCATATGAGAAGTCACACCCCTTTGTTTAGTAATAACTTAAACATACCTTTCAACAAATATATCAGATCGTACTTAGTTAAATTTTTCTTTATATTAGTTGTCTAATTATATTACCCCTTTATCTATTAATAACTTAATCACACCTTTCAACAAATATATCAGATCGGACTTAGTTAAATTTTTCTTTATATTAGTTGTCTAATTATATTCTTGGTATAGTTAACAACCATCTTCAACATTAGAGCCAGATAGCCATCTTACATGTGATCACTCCCTCCAAGTGTGTGATGGTGAAGGTATTGTTAGTTTGTTAGCTTGGATAGTTGTTTGTCTAGATGTGATTAATTAGTAAATAATTTTTTTACTAACTAATTAGTTAGAGTAGGGACAATGATTTGTTAATTAATTGACCACTTTTAGAAGCAACTAGAAACCAACTTGGTTAGGGTTGTTAAGTTGTTTTTAATCTCAACTGTTGATTGAGAATCAATCTCGGTCGTTGGTTTACCAATGAGAGTAGTATAAAAGGAGGTCTAGGGGCATTTGGAGAACACATCTTGGAGAGCATTTGCAGTGTTTGCAGTGCTAGAAAACAAGTCTTGCAGTGTTAGCAAGGGCGCAGTGATAGCATTGGGAATAGTAGTGGAGGAATATAAGTAGGAGGACTTGGGAGATTGTTAGAGTTCTGTCAGTGAGAGGCAAGGAATTTTGTATCTCTTAATTTGTTGAAGTTTAATATATTTCTCATTTGCAGTACCAGTTTTCCCCTCGGGATTTTTCCAAGGAAAATTGCTCAAAAATATTGTGTTCATTGTGTTGCGTATTTCTTTCCGCATATTTTTATTGGTGAAGTTGTAGTTGTATTATTTTTCAATATTAGTTGTGAATTTATTTTCGGCAGTAGAATAATCTTTATAAGATAAGAGATTAATAATCAGTGACTGAAATAGAATTTTCACATGGTATCAGAGCTAAGTTGAGGGTAGAAAAGGTTTACCCTAGGAAGGAAAGAAATTAAAGGTTTATAAAACCTAGTTTGACCTCTTTCGAGTTATTTCATTTATTTCTTTGAGATGGTCATAGCTAGTTTAAGGGATCAAGAGAGATTGGATGGTGCCTCAAATTTTGGTGTCTGGAAAGATAGAATATATTTATTGCTAGATGAGAATGGTATCAAGGAGTATGTTACCAGTGTTGTAGTTGTATCCATAGATTCAACACAACTCACAACATATAAGAAGGATGATGCCAAGGTGAGGAGGATAATCCTTGATGGTGTCAAGGATCATATTGTTCCACATATTGTGGAGTTAGATACTGTGAAGATGATGTGGGATGCCATTCTAAATCTATACTAGAATGCTACCACCAACCAAAAGCTGATTCTCAGAGAAAAGTTGAAGAATACCCAAATGAATAAGGGAGAAGACATCTTAAGTTACCTCACTAGGCTTAGACTTGTCAAGGATGAGTTAACAGTTGTTGGAGATAGCCCCAGTGATTATGAGCTAGTTAGAATAGCCCTAAATGGGTTTACAAAATAGTGGGATGTCTTTGTTCAAGTTGTTAGTGGATGAGAAACCTTACCGAGTTGGGATTGACTATGGAGTGATTTCACTCAGGAGGAGTTTAGACTTAGTCTTGTCAGTGGAGCCAACAAAAAGAGTAAAAAAGGTGAGGTGGAACAAGAAAATTTTTCCCTAACAGGAAAGGGGAAAGAAATGAAGGGACTAGCAAAGGATCAAGCTCACAAGGTGAGAACAAGAAGAAGGACCTATCTAAGGTCAAGTTCTTTGGTTGTCATGAGTTTTTCCACTATGTCAGTGATTTCCCAGAAAGGAAGAAGAATGAAAATAAGGACAAGAAGTAGGTGGTAGCTTTAGCAAGTGCAGATGAGCTCTCTAGCAGAATGGAAGATGAGTTTGCACTCATAGCTTGTATGGTTAGCTCAACCTCACAGAGTGTTTGGTATATAGATAGTGGGGTTTCATTTCATATGATAGGAGTTAGAGAGTACTTCTCTAGTTACAAGGAGGAGGACACCAATTTGCATATTTCTATGGAAAACTTGTCCGAGCTCAACTCAGTTGGGAAAGGGACTGTTCAGTTTCAGAGGGAGAATGGGAAGATTATTGCCCTTCATGATGTGATGTATGTGCTAGGCTTAGGTATGAATCTGATTTTTGTATATGTTCTTCAAGATAAAGGATATAATGTACTTTTTAGAGGGACACGTGTGTTGATAAAATAGAAGGATTGGAAATCACCCATATCTATTGGATTTAGGAGTGGATGCCTTTATAGGTTGCAGTTTGACACTCCTAAGGCACTCATGAGTAGTAGTAACCCTAGAGATCTTGGAGACCTATGGCATAGGAGGATGGGCCATATAAATCATAGAGCACTTAAATTTCTTCATGAGACAGTGATAGGTGTTCCTGAGGTGAGCACAGAGCATGATGATGTGTGTTGGGGAAGTTTGCAAAAGCATCTTTTCCAAGGAGGTGACACTAGATCTAAGGGTGTTCTTGATCTAGTACATTCAGATGTAGGTGGACCAATGTCGATGAAGTATCTCAGAGGATATGAGTACTTTGTTACTTTTATTGATGATTTCTCTAGGAAGATCTGGATATACTTCTTGAAGACCAAGGATGAGGTTTTTAGTCACTTATAAGAGTTTAAGGCTCTTGTAGAGAACTCAACAAGAAGGAAGATAAAGGTTCTTCACTTAGATAATGGAGGCGAGTACAAAGGAAATGAATTCTAGGAGTTTTGTGCCAGGAAAGGAATCAAGAGAGAGTGGATGGCTCCTTACAATCTATAAAAGAATGGAGTTGCTGAGAGGAAGAACTAGTCCATATCGGAGGCAGCAAGAGCTATGCTACATGAACAAGATATGCCCCGCTACTTATGGGTAGAGGAATTTAGTACAACAGTGTACATACAAAATAGGGTTCCACATAAGGTAATAGGTAAGATGACACCAAAGGAGGCTTTCAAAGGGAAGAAGCCAGATGTTGGTCACTTTAGAATATTTGGAAGTTTGGCATATTGCCATATTCCAGGTAATACACATACCAAGTTAGATCAGACTGCAGAGAGGGGTACTTTGTTGGGTATAGTGAAACCTCAAAGGCATATTAGATATTTATTCTAGGGACGAAGAGAATTATAGTCAGACTTGATGTCAAGTTCATGGAGGACAAGGCATTTAGGAGGTCTAGAGATTTTCTAATAGAAGATCAGAGTAAGAAGTTGATAGAAGCTCTAGGGGTAGCTCAACCGAGTCAAGGACAACAAAGCTCAAGTACAGTTAATAGTGCTAGCATAGGCTCAGGTGGTGAGAGTTTGCAGAGTATGGAGCAACTGGTGCACTAGGATATGCATATAGAAGATATGGAGGTTGATATTTCATCCTCTACAGTTGGCAGCAGGAATCATGAGGTTCAACATAGGGATACTCAAGAGTTTGTGGAAGCTCCTAGGAGGAGTACGAGAGAAAGGAGACAACCAACCAAGTTCAATGACTATGTGGCTTTGGTCATCTAGCTGGTAGACAATAAGCCTTCCAGTTATCAGGAGGTTGCACAACATCATGTGTGGTGAGATGTGATGGTTGAGGAATATACCTCAATAATGCAGAATGATGTGTGGGAGGTGGTACCTAGACCAATAGATAGGGAAAGGGTTGGATCACGTTGGATCTATAAGATCAAGCATGGTGTAGATGATAGCATCAAGAAATACAAGGCAAGGTTCGTGGCAAAGGGGTTCTCTCAGAAGGAGGGAATAGACTATGAGGAGACATTTTCTCCAGTGGCCAAGTATACTTCTATACGAGCTCTGATCTCATTTGCAACACAAATGGGATGGAAGATCCATGAAATGGATGTCAAGAGAACATTCCTCAATGGTGAGTTGAAGGAGGAGGTATACATAGAGCAACTAGAAGTCTTTGTAGCACAATGTAAAGAGACCCACATGTGCAGATTGAAGAGAGCCTTGTACGGACTCAAGCAAGCTCCCAAAGCATGGTATGAGTGCATTGATACTTACTTGCAAGTAATAGGATTTGTAAAGAGTGAGATAGATGCTAACCTCTACTACTTTGTGGTTGGGGGTGAGGTTCTCATTCTTGTTCTATATGTGGATGACTTGCTTCTAAGGTTCGCTAGGGCTCATAGAGGAGTGCAAGAGGGACCTTGCAGCAAAGTTCGAGATGAAGGATTTGGGACTCATGCACTACTTTATAGGCATGGAGGTGTGGTAGATAGATGGAGAGATTTTCCTTAGGCAATGGAAATACTGCATTGAAATCTTGTAGAGATTTGGGATGGAGGTTTGCAAAGCCATGTCTACACCCATTATCAATAATTGGAGGAAGGTAGATACATCTAAGGAGAAGGATGTAGATCACAACTTATACAAGTAGTTGATTGGTTCGCTCATGTATCTGGTCAACACTAGGCCAGATATAGCATTTACAGTGAACTCTCTTAGTTAGTTCATGATTGAGCCAAAGAGGGTGCATTAGACAGTCGCAAAGCATGTTCTACAATATTTACGTGGTATAGTTAAGTACAGGATTAGATATATTCAAGGTGAAGGTATCAAGTTGATAGGCTATACTAATGCGAATTGGGAAGGTAGTAAAATGGACAAGAAAAGCACTTCAGGGTGTTGTTTCAGTTTGGGATTGGGAGTTGTCTCTTGGTTCAGAAGGAAGCAAAAGTTTGTGGCTTTGAGTTCTACAGAAGCAGAATACATAGCAGCTAGCATGGCGACATGTGAACCTATATGGCTTTGGAAGTTTCTAGTAGCCTTGTTTGGTCAGAGATTTGAGACTACTATGATACATTGTGACAATCGGAGTTGCATCAAGTTGTCTGAGAATCCAGTGTTTCATGATAGGTCTAAACATATAGACATTAGGTATCACTTCATTAGGGATTGTGTACAATGGGGGGTTGTTTAGCTACACTACATACCTACAGAGGAGTAGGTAGCAGACATTCTGACAAAGGCATTGGGGAAGGAAAAATTCATCTTCTTCAGAGATAAGTTGGGTGTCATGTAGAAAAGCTTCCTCACTAAGAGGCAGTGTTAGTTTGTTAGCTTGGACAGTTGTTTGTCCAGATGTGATTAATTAGTAAATAATTATTATACTAACTAGTTAGTTAGAGCAAGGAAAATTATTTGTTAATTAATTGACCACTTTTAGAAGCAACTAGAAACCAACTTGGTTAGGGTTGTTAAGTTGTTTTTAATATCAACTGTTGATTGAGAATCAATCTCAGCCGTTGGTTTACCAACGAGAGTAGTATAAAAGGGGGTCTAGGGGAATTTGGAGAACACATCTTGGAGAGCATTTGCAATGTTATAAAATGCATTTGCAGTGATAGCAAACAAGTCTTGTAGTGTTAGCAAGGGCACAGTTCTGTCAGTGAGAGGCAAGGAATTTTGTATCTCTTAATTTGCTGAAGTTTAATATATTTCTCATCTATAGTACTGGTTTTCCCCTCGGGGTTTTTCCAGGGACAATTATCCGAAAATATTGTGTTCATTGTGTTGCATATTTCTTTCAGCATTTTTTTATTGGTGAAGTTGCAGTTGTATTATTTTTCAATATTAGTTGTGAATTTATTTTCGGCAGTAAAATAATCCTTATAAGATAGGAGATTAATAATTAGTGACTACAATAGAATTTTCACAAGTATAAGATATAATTTGATATGTTTTATGTGCATGGAAAAGGTTGTTTATTGGTTTTTTCTTCTTACACCTATGATAGAAAACTTAGAAACTCCATTTGAGCCGAATACTCAAGTTAGCAACATCAAACATTATGTTGTTGTTTTCCCTCTTCAGTGTTCTACTTGATCTCAATTTTCTTAAGTGTTTTCTAATTCTAGTCACCACTCATTCGGGTCTATATCAGATAGAAGTTGTCAATAATTATATTTACTCCTTGTTACCCACATGCCTCTGCATGTGTCGATTAGTTAAGACATTGACTATTAGTATAGTTGACAAGACTTGTTTGCTATAACATCTATTATATATATTTTATAATTTATTATTAATTATTAATTTATTTTTATTATTTACTATCAAACCCTTAGAATGGTGTAATCAATTTAAACACCATTTCGTAGTTGAAATATAAGCTTTAGTACCATGACCTAACAAAAGGTAGCTTAAGTAATTTTGCCAATTAAAAACAATTAGAACATGAAATTGCCCATGAGTTCATCAATTCATAAAACTCCTCAACAACTTAAGTCTATCAGAACATGAATAAATATAACTTCTTCAAACTTTTTACCATGATTATATAACCTAAACTATAATATGAAGTTAGATCTATTTTACCTTAGAACCAAAACACAACACTTTCCCACACTTTTCTAGGCAATTGTTTCAATTCTAACTTTCACCCACTAGCTCAAAATCAAAGACCCACTAAGTTGTGATTCGGGGTTTTTTGCTTTGCTAGGGTTTCATGCATACAACTCTCTGTCTAAGCTTTTCTTTTGAGTTTTGCACTTGTCATACCACATTGCCTGCAAGATTTTTTCATTAGGGTTAATTTATAATGGCCCCGGCCAACTTCAGCCTAGTAGTTGATGTTGGTACTCAAGTTGCTACTTCAGAAAGTCATGGTGCCTCCTCTGAACAAATGTCCATGCAAATTTGTCCTGAAGGTCTTTCTCAAGGTAACCTTGATATTGTACTTAACATGTAAGATTTTGATGTTGCTTGTGAATGGTTGGAAAAACATACCTTAATAGATTATTTTGTGGGTCGCACTCCTCTTGAAACTATACTCAAAGAGTAGGTCACCAAAAGTTGGACTCCTCATGAAGTTTGTTCAAAACCTTACCAAAGGTTTTTTCTATTTCATTTTGCTAACCCTTCCCAAGATGAGGTAGTTTTCAACTATGGTCCTTGGTTGGTTCATTCATCCTTGCTTATTTTCCAAAGGTGGTCTTGGGATTTCACTGTCTCTGATGACAAGAAATTTTGGGTTCCTATGTGGGTTACATTTCCTGGTCTTCCTTTACCATGTTGGCCTTTTATTGAGTCCATTGCCAACACCCTTGGAAAAGTTATTACCATGGAGCATGAAAAAAATTTCAATGCTCATCTACAGAGGTGTGTGTGTGTTGTGGTTGACCTCTCTAAGGGCCTCAAGGACTCGGTAGAGATCCAGGTAAGCTCCCACATCTTCTCCTAGAAGGTCCTTTACTTGAACTTGCTAAACACCTACTATAGGTTTCAGTCAGTGGATCACAAGATTAAGGATTTCCCTTTGGCCATCCCCCAGACTAAGCCACAACCAAAGGAAGCTCCTGCTAAAAATGAAAAGGTTGGAAAGAAGGAATTAGACTACTATTGTGCCCAATCACCTTCTCTGAAAGGCCTATCTGATGCTCTCTTATCATGAAGAGTCTTAATCTGTCATTGTTGAAGAATATTCCTTTCTTGTGTTATTCTTCTCATCTCATCTAGCTCTGATAACTGGCTCAACATGTCTTCCATACAATTTACATCCTCGAGCTCTTCTTCCTGGATGAACCTATAAACTGGCAGGACATTGTTTAATGGTAACCTTGCTTGTTTTCCATAAACCAACTCATAAGGAGAAAAACATGTCGATCTTTTCATTGTTACCCTATCTGCCCACAAAGCTAGACTTAGCTTTGAATCCCATGCCTTCTTGTTATTGCTCAACATTCTTCTAATAATCTTTAGTATATTCTTATTTCTTGATTATGCTTGACTATTCCCTTGTAGATGATACGAAGATGAGCATGATAGGTTGATGCCATATTTTTCACAAAATTCTAAAAATTCCTTCGATGTTGTAGTCAGCATCATGTGATGGAACCAGCTATTTATAATTCGATGACTTGGGAGAAGTTGTAGGTGGTTGTTTTCTCGATGAGGAGGGCTTTGATGATGAGGGTTGGTTAGTGAAATTGGATGATTTTTCTCCTCCCAAAGTCACCTTTGCTTGCACTCGGGTCACTGCATTGGCAACTTTAGACTCTCCATCTCATTTTGGGATAATAATGACATTATAGTGTTCGGAAGGGACTACCTCAAGCATGTTAATGACATTGTTTTCATTGGTGTCATACGTATGATTAATGTGGGAACCCTCTTTTGGCTTAGAACTTTCCCCTTTTTCATACTTTGGAAAGGGGTCTTTGAATGATTTGTGATCTGTGTTGGTGGTATGGTTATCCACTATGATCACCTCATTATCAATGAGATCTTGGATCTCATTCTTGGGTCACATACAATTATCAGTCTTATGTCCCCTATTCTTGTGAAAATCACAGTAGTCATTATAATTCCACCACTTGCACTTGACTTTCGGCTCATAAGGCCTAGAATTGTTTGGCAATGTGATGAGATGATTTTCTAGGAGAGTTTTAAGTGTAGACCCATATGACTCTCCAAGAGGTGTGAAGCTGCGTTTGGGCTTAGCCCAGGGTTTATCCTTAAGAAGAGTGCTTGTTCCCTTAGATGGGGCCTCGGTGGTATTTTCAGCATCTTTAAGGGCCTTAGTGCCACTTGTGATATTGAACACTATTGGTTTAGGTGGATGAACAACTTGATCAACCACCCCATCATTTAGCATATTTTCGTTCTTATTCCAATATTTGTTTTTGTCTTTAGAACTATTATTGAACTTGGTTTCTTTAGAAAGGGTGATCTCCCCTTTTTTTACAAGTACCTCTTCTATTTTTAATGCATTTTTCACCAACTTTTTGAAGGTGTCAGGGTCTTGTAGCTGAATAGGAAATCTTAATTCTAGGACCAGGGTGCTGATTAAATATCCATCTTTTCACTCTTAGGAATGAGACGTGGATATCTCAAAAAACATTTCCTCCATCACTGAAGGAATGTTAAGAATCACTCTCATGTTTGTTGTTTTGTGTTGCATAGGTCTCTCATCATAACTAGATGTTGAATGTTATTTGAGTAATGTTGTAGGAATCTTTCAACAAGATCATCAAAAGTTTTTATGCCCGTGGGTAACTTTGAGAACCACTCTATAGCTTGACCACCCAAGCTCTGAGGAAACAAACACATAAGATGCATCTTCTCATGCATAAATTCCATGCATTGTGCACAGAATTCTTAGACGTGATCTTGAGGGTCAAAATTCCCTAAGTACTTATCCAATGTTGGAATTTATGCCCCACACATGAAAGGGGGAAGGTATAAGTATTTGTCAAAGGGGAATGAGCAAATATAGTCAATAGAGTATTTTGTAGTTGATTTCTCTTGACTCTTCTTCATTGCTTGTAATTCAAGTTGTGTTTCTTGCATTTTTTTGGTGATCAATGTTAAAGGAGTTTCCTCATCTTTGGCAATGACATCCTTGGCTCTATATTGGGGAGGCAATTGTCCTCCATGTTTTGCCAATTCAATGAAATATTGTTCCTTTTCCCTAGCCATGATGACTTTCATCATCTTGAAGAATTCCTTGTCTGCCTTACATCAGGCAATGCTAGCTTCATCAAGCTTAGATTCACTGGAAGAATCATCATGATTAGTATCATGAGCACTGACACTATGATTGGTATAATGGTAGTCTTTATATCCTTTCCCTCTTCCAGACATGTTGTGATTAGATAGTTTCTCTTGATGATTGGTTAATTTTCTAGAGGTTTCTGGTTTATCTCCAAAAAATGGGTTGTCCTCGAATGTAAAGGGTCTCTCCTCTCCTAGAAATTGTCTAGAAGAACTTCTAGTCTAGATAGGCATATCTTGGTTCTTTGAAAGATGTGTTGTAGTGAGAAAAATTGATTTTTGAAGAAGTCCTTGGTAGATGTTGAAGGAAGTAGGATGATGTCTTCTTTGAGAGGGAGGTGCAAGTGACTCAGAAATGAGTCAAGGTTAAGGAACCTATGTGGTGTTTCACTCACAACTCAGAAGGAGATAATTGAAAAGATGGTGATGAAACTAATTTTAGGAAAAGTTTTAACAAGGTTTGGACTCACTATGATGTAACTCTAAATGACCAAGATTGGTGGTAAGACTAGTTCTCAATACCCAAGGTATATTCTAGAGATTGTTAGGAAATTTCTAAAAGAAGAGTGACAAAGTCTTGGACTTATTTTAGAAACTTAGTTTATGGAACTTGTGATTTTGACTCTACTTTTTTGGTTTTAAAACAAAATGCAAACTATGTTTTTGGGTTTTTGGAATTGGGATATGATATGAAAACTAAAGCTTTATGTAATTTATTTTTTAAACTTTTAATTTTGGATGTTTGAGAGTGCAAACTATGCAAGCTTTATGCAATCTAATTTTTTTGGATTTTTGGATGTTTGAAAGTTTTTGAGAGAACCTTAGGAAAATGAAAATCTAAGAGAATAACCTCAAGTGGATGAACATCGGATCTTGACTTTGAAAAAGAGACAAAAAGATAAAAAATGATCAAAAGAAACCAAACCAAATTCTCCAAAACATAGGTAGAATTTGATTTAAAGATAAATGACAAAAGTCAAAATATTGATCAAAAGACCAACAAAGTCAAGATAATTTACTCATCATCATAAGGAAAAACTCTAAAAGTGGCATTTTGTTTAGATTCTTGCAAAACCTTCAAGGGATCTACATGTAAAATGAGGGGGGGAATGCAAAATACTATTAGGGAAATTCGAATGAGAACTAAATGTAGGCTAAGATGTGAAAAACAAGGACTATGAAAAGGCTATTATGAAGGCTAAATGCAAGCTAAGATATGAAAATGAAGACTATGAAATGGAAAAGATTATCCTAAAATTGCAAATGTTTTGAAAATGCATGCTTGGAAAAGTCTATGGAAGCTTGTGCAAATGTTCTTGAATGTATTTAGGAAGTTTTTGTGACAAAGTTTTGAAATTCTTTTCAAGATGTTTATGAGTGTTTTTGTAATTTCTTACAATATTTTAAGCACTCACACAAGACACATCATGTAGAATAGCCATTGTAAAAAGTAAGAAGACACACCACAACCTAGGCTTGAAGGACAGTATCCACTGAATTCCCACTTTAAAAAAGTTTAGCCACACCTACTCATAGCGGATAGCCTAGAATCTTGGAGGCATGAGCTCCCCCTTACAGTGTACTCACTTCTTAGGAATACCAAGCTTTGAATTCCAAGGGGCATCACTTCCCAAGGAACCGCTATCTCTACTATGAGCTTTGAAAGTGTGGGATGTCTTCATGAGCATGGGTGACCCCTTGCGTCAGTGAATAAAAAGATATTGGCAAACTATAACAAAGTTTTTAGTACGGGAAATCTAGTTCAATGGGTGTATGATAAACTCCCTCAAGAGGTCTCCCAGCCTTGAGAACCAAGGTTTTATGCACCACAAGGGTACTAGAGGAGAGCTATCATGCAGCCACAGCGTTGATTGGATTATTAGTCACAATCACACATTTATATAGCAATTTGGATGGAGACTTGGCTTTGGCATGTTGCCTCTTGAGGTCATCCCTTGGGGCATTCAAGGTGAACGCCTTGGTCCAAGGAAGGCCTCTTTGAAAGGATTGTATCAATTTCTCTTCATCCAAGATCCATGAAGGTGAGGAGAGAGGATACATCTACACAATCCTTTGGGATTTAAAAATGATAAGACATGCCAAGCAAAAAATAAAAGAAGAAATTCATTTCCCAAGTCCCCAGGTAAGCATTCTGCCAAATGAGTCTAGGTTTTTTATTTCCTTAAAAGACAAGAGCATACTCCCCTATCACCTAACAAGACACCACAAGTGAACCTATATTTAAGATGCCTAATGAAAATATTTTAAATTAGACACAATGTTTAACTACTCTATCATAGGCAACCTGAATCAAATCATTAGTAGTCTCATTATTTTTCTCTTTGTCATACATCTTGCAAAAGGGATTTAAATCAATGTCTTTACTCAAGCGTCCTGCAAAATTGGTTAGGCTGTCAAAAAAACACAGAAAAATAAAAATTAATAGCTCAAAGCATTAATTACAGTAATCAAATAAAAATCAGGAAAACATCTTAATCTCTCAAAAACAATGAAGCATACTCGTACGAGCATGTACTGCAAGCAATATGGGTAACATTGGGTTTTGGTACGAGTATAGATCCTAAATCATTCTGGTCTATGTAAATGCTCATATGAGCAAAAGAACTAGTTTTTAACCAGAATACCAAAAAATTGTGCAATAATGGATAGAATCCTCGTACGAGAATGTAATGTGCATAGTATGAGAACAATCTAGATATGATACGAGTTTCGGTACAGACTCGTACTAGCCTATGTAAATGCTTGCATGAGAAAATAGGATTAGGGTGACCAAGCCTCAAAATTAGTAAAGAAAATAATCAGGTGGAGACAGAGAATTAATTTCTCAGCCCCACGGTGGATGCCAAAAATGTGCATGGAAAAATGTGTCCAAGATTATACACACTTCAATGAATCATTGTTAGGTCTAATCAAAGTAAATGAAAACTAACTAATCTACTCTAAGAGAAGACCAAGGTGACTCATTTCCTTCTAATAGACTCATGTTTTGGTTGCTCTCAGGTCATTGCAAACCAATGGCATTGACAAAATATAAATGAAGGATTTAAATATGCATGTTTGCATGAGAATGCAGATTCATCTAATTATGTCTAAGGTTAATCCAATTAATAGAAAAAATATTAAATGTTCCTATGTGATTTTGAAGTAATGATGATAAAAAACTAGATTATTATGTTGCTAACAATGATCAAAAACTATTATTAATCCAAATTAAGCATGAAATGAAGTGTTCCTGTTGAATGTATGTAATAACTAAATCAAATCAACTCAATGCTTGAAATATTGAAAACAAAAACAACATTACTTTAGCAAAAATTAGGATCCTTTGTGAAGAAATGAAGCCTGCTTATATAGAATTCATTTAGGAATGAACGGTTGAGATTGATTGAAGATGAACGGTGGAGATTGTTTTGAAGAATCGGTCCTAATGGAAACTTTCCAAATCAACTAGTGAGTTCACTGGACTGTTTGTGGGAACTTCCAAAAAGACTGATGAGTCAAGTGGACTGATTTTCTAGTTAACTAGTTTGTTTCCAAAATGATACTGAGTTAACTAAAATGCTTCCAAATTTGATATTTAGTTAATTGAAAGTGATGATATTAATGCAATTTCTAGATTTTATTAATAAGTTTAATGCATTTTCCTCAAAAGTGATTGGATAATTAATTAAAATTCCTTTTATGATTTATTGACAATTTGTTTATTTATTTAATCAACATTTAGAACATTAATTAAATAAATGATGGAGATTTGATTTAATCATCAATAATGATTAATTTTTAGGAATTAATTAATTAATACCGATCAAGTGCATTAGATTGAATAGAGAATTGATTAGATCAAGTTGATGAAATAGATTGCCTCATATTAGGAGTTAGGGAAAAATTAGGGTTTTATGATGAATTAGGGGCTTATGGTTTAGGTGACCATTTTTAGGTGATTACAAGTACAAACTCTTCTTCAAATGCATAATACAAATACCAACATCTCTCTCTCTCTCACACACACACACACAAACTCTATCTACAATTACAAAATGATCTCTGATGTATAAAAATTACAAAGAATAATCAACCACTAAGTCAACTAAGACCTAATACAATAAAAGATATAAAAATAATGCTCAATCTCCAATGTGATCCAAATCAAGTCGGAGAAGAATTAGATAGGATACAAATCTTCATCCACAAACACACATATGTTTCATTAAGACAACATCAAGAATCACAACACGTTACTCCATCAAGTCAGCTATGGCTTTAATGAATAAACACCAACACACTACCAAAATAGAAAAACTGATCACCTCAACCAATGCAGACCGGTAACATAATTGTCACACGATCTAAGAATACCAAAATGAAACATGAATACCATCTAGATTCTTCACATAATTTCCAATACTAAATTCAATCTCATCTTTATCTATGATCAATGGGAACACTAAAATACCAAACTTAGTCATAACAAAAGATAGCTTGTTGTACTTGTGTGTGTAAAAATTGTACCTGATCTGTAGACACAACACTCAGTAAAACATTAGAGGTTAGCAAAAATCAAAATCGTGCAAAATTGAAAGCTATCTAACCAAGCGATTTACTGCCTTCTAGTAGGTGCGAGATTAATGTTCTCAGATTGTTATCGAGATCAGTGACCTAGACGACACCTAAATGAAGGATTTGAATGCAATTCTAGATATGGAATAAATGCAATTAATCTATATTTTTGATATTTTATGATGCAATAAGAATGATAAATTGATATGATATGAATGCTAATATGAAATTGATATGCTATGAATGCTATTGAAAAATGATATGCTATGAATCTAACAATGATATGTAATATGAATGCAAAAATAAGATTGATCTCACCAAAAATGCTGATTCACAAGAGCTTTGATTCTTCAATTCCAATTCTCCAGCGTGATTGTGCAAAATATGAGATGATTTGTGAAGAGCTAAAGCCTTAATTTATAGAAATCCAGGGCTTTGGAGGTGCATGAATAAAAGCCATAAATCACTCAAATTAACTCATCTTGATTTTTGAGTTATCTGATCATAAAAGATAGTTAATTCTCAAAATCATGCAAAAACATGCAAAAACAGCTTTTTAACTCAAATTAGAGTTTAGATCAGCTTTTTGAACTCCAAAAGGATGTTGAGTTCCAAAAAGTCAATAACTTGCATTGATTTTCTGATTTGGAGTTTAACTGTTTCTTTTGAATATGCATAATAATTAAGAATTAAATAAATAAATAAAGTGATTTATCCTCAACTCAACTGATTTTTGAAAATAAATAATTAATTTATGGGTTAATTAACTATTTATTCAAACTTTTATTAAAAATTATATTATTAAATAATGACAACATGCTTTAATTAATTAAATAAGAATTTAATCAATTAAAGATAGGAATTTTGATTTATTGTCAAAATTAAATAATACAATTAATAATAGATAGAATTAAATTTAATTACATAATTAAGTGGAAAATATTAAATCTAATTAATTAAATATGAAAATATTCAATTAATCAAATTTTTAGGATAAATGTGATTTATCGCCAAATAATCATTAAATTAAAGATAATTAAGATAATTAGGAATATTACTAGGAATATTCCCTGATGCAAAATTTAAGATAATCAATTATGATTCGATGATGTTTAGATGTGCCTTAGGTTAGGACTTTGATGTCGATTTTGTTCGAATTGAAGATGTAGGAGATTAATGAACTTATAGCCCATTTTTGGGGTATTACATTTTGCCCCTCTTTGAATTACTGTGCGAAGCGCAGTGGTTCAAAGATAGTCTGTGTTTGATAAAGATATGAAACTGATTCAAAAGATAAACCGATCTCAAGATAGAAACCGATTGAAAGATATTGAGATAGGAGTTGATTGATATTGAATTAAAATGGAGATAATAAGTCTTGAATGACCAAAGATAATGTTCACTATAGCAGCAAATGAACCTATGATTGCGAAAAAGTGTCAAAATGCCTGATTCTGAACCTTAGGATTGATAAGAAGTGAGTGACCCGTTCTAGACTCGATTGTCTTAGCAGAACTAGCAGGTATCACATCCGAATCCTTTAGTTGTCGAAGAACCAAGGAAAGAACACTATGATCTGATGGTTGCAAAAACTAATACAGTTTACAAGATTAAGAGAATACCAGATTGATATGGATCGATGAATCTGATATGCCCCAAGTGATGATAGATTTGCCCCGAGCGATGAGGACTTTTGATGAATCAGTAACTAGACGTGATTGTTGTCTTGATCACTGATGAAAGATATTGATAGACTTGATCGATAGAATTTGATTTACAGACTTTGAATGATGTGCAATACCATGCCCCCTTCGGGATTAAAATTGAAATCTGACAAGAAAAGTCAGCGTTGATAGTTTAGAAGCATGTTAATTGATCTGAGAAGTGGTTATTTACATCCGAGAACGCATTCTGCATCGTTGGAAGGTCCCAAAAGACCAAGTTTGACTAGGTTTAACCATGAGTTGACCATGGTTGACCAAGTTGAAATTTTGATAGTTTGATGTAAGATAATCAGTTAAGTTGAATACTAGATTTCTGTGATGATTGAAGGTCGAATATGCAAGTAGTTAATAATATGAATGATCTCAGATTTGAATTTTGATCCCGAAAAAGGATTCTACTTGCTATTTCATTGGAGGAAACTTCGTGTGAGATTCAGCTCTTGTTAGACTTAAAGATGCGATTTGAAGAATCATTTAAGCATTGAAGTTCGTTTAATCATTGTGAGATCATGCAAATATGTAAAATGCAATGAGACATGCAAAATGAAATGCAACCTAAGACCTAGGACCTAGTCACTGATCATATGTCGATTTGTTATCATCATTGAGCTTTGAGGTAACCGGATAAATCAATACAATGCCCACTAGCCATGAAACCATAGACATATGAATATCGATTTGTATGTGCAAGAATCCATACAACACCCACTGGTCAAACAACCATGGACATATGAATATTGATTTTAGTTGTTGAATGTCGGATTAGATATAAGCATCAAGGCACAAGCGCCAAGATGACCTGAATATCATGTCCATTTTGATATAGCAATTTGTACAAGCATCAAAACATAAACATTGTGATGACCTGAGTACGCCTTGCATTACAAACACATCAAATAGTCAAGAGATCATTCTAAATCCAATGTGAATTACCCGTAGTGACCCTTTATCGTTCACATCCTTAGGCAAGATTGTGTTCACAGTAGGAGAAAGAACTTACTCCAAAAAGACAATAGTGAGATCAAACTTCCTTGAATTTTTTTTTTTGGGTATCAATGGTCGAGGTACGCATGGCCATCCAATTCGAGATAGAGGCTCTTACAGTCGGACACCATTTCAATCCAGAAGTTCCAAAGATGTTAGATTTTCACATACAAGCAGAAGACAAAGAAAAGATTATGCCCCCAGTCATCACTCTCTAAATCCTATAAAGGACATCATTGAAGAGCTCGAAGGGACACAATATGCAAAAATCTCAATGCGAATCAGTAAGCATACAAGGAGATAAAAGCATGAAAAGCACAGATTGTTTTCAGTTTGAGTTTGATGTTTGATTGTTGTAGATGCAAAATCCTTTTTGGAGATAAGACTGACTGACTGACTTAACTTGAAGCTTCAAAGGACTCTGAGTGGATATGACACGTCTAAGATACATGGGAGACCATAGGATATGACATTGATTGCCCCCAAGTGTGAACATTGATAGGATGCAAACGCTTGAGCTGGTTGGTGTACAGGTCGATTTATTGAAAACTGGAAATGCAGGAACAAACCGGGAGATATGTACAAACTAAAGCAAGACTGAAAGCTGGGAAAGACCAAGATTGTGCTGATAGATGGAGCATTTGGAACAAGTGGTGCCTGTTTGCCAGGTTTTCACCATCTTGGTAGAGATTCTATTTTTGCTACCGAGGTGCCTGTTTCCAGGTTTTCACCAAGGCACTTTTTTCTTCTTTTTCATTTTTTTTGTATTTTTCATTTTTTTTATTTTTTTGTACTTTTGATTTTTTATTTTTTTTTTGTGAATCATCAAGGCGCCTATTGCTAGGTTTTCACCAAGATGTTCATTTTTTCAGGACTTTTTCAGATTTTTAAGATTTTTTTCAGGACATTTACCAAGCACTGAATGCCTTAGGCATAAAATTTCTTCAGATGGAGAATGTTGATTGGTTCTCGGAGCTGTTCTCCTTCAGTCGTTGAGAGTTGATAGGCACCAGAGCCAAAAGTAGCAGTGATTACAAAGGGACCCAGCCAGTTGGGTTCGAACTTCCCCTTGCGTTCTCGATGTGATTGATTTTTAGGATTTTCTCTCAACACTAGATCGCCAACCTGAAATTCTCTATGTCTGACTTTCTTGTTGTAGCCTCTAGACATTCTTTTCTGATACACTCTGAGATGATCATACGCTGCTTGTCTGCGCTCATCTAGTAGTTCAAGTTCTTGTAACCTCGACACTCTGTAGTCTTCATCAGTGACAAGTCCATGCATTTTGATTCTGAGTGATGGGATTTCAACCTCAATAGGCAATACCGCTTCAAACCCATAAACTAAAGCGAAAGGTGTAGCCCCTGTAGGCGTTCTGATACTAGTTCTGTATGCCCAAAGAGCTGGATTGATCATCAGATGCCAGTCTCTTCCTGTTTTATTCACTGTTCTGTGCAAGATCTTCAGGAGATTTTTGTTTGAAGCCTCAGCTTGTCCGTTCCCTTGAGGATAGTAGATAGATGACCAATGTTGAGTAATTTTGAACTTGGCACATAAGTCATCTAGATCCTTGTTTTTGAATTGTCCCCCGTTATCTGTGATTATAGAGTGAGGGATCCCATATCTGCAAATGATGTAATTCAGGATGAACATAGAGATCTGTTTCCCCATTGCTTGTGTTAGAGGAACTGCTTCTACCCATTTTGTAAAATAATCTGTAGCTGTGATTATATGGGTATGTCCATTAGAAGAGTGCGGATGGATAGCACCTATGAGATCAAATGCCCATTGTTGAAAAGGCCATTGTGTAGTAAAGGGAATCAGATCTCTCCCTGGAGCATGAATCAAGTTGCCATGTACTTGACACTGTTGACAGTTTTTAGCAAATTTAATAGCTTCTTTTTCCATTTCAGGCCAATAATACCCAGCCCTAATAAGTTTTCGAGCTAACGTTAACCCGTTCGAGTGTGACCCACATATACCCTCGTGGACTTCCTCTAATGCACGTTGAGACTCTTCTCGTTCTAAACATCTAAGCAGTGTACCATCTAGACCTCGTTTGTACAGATCATTACCAATGATGACATATCGGGATGCGGATCGGATAAGGTTTCGTTTCTCAAAATGGTTAAAGGACTCAGGGATGATTTGGTCGTGGAGATAGGAGAACAAATTTTTGTAGCGAGATGAGTCATAACTTACAACAGTGCAGATCATGCGGGTTTCAGGGGAGTCATATGCAGGATAGGATAGGGCTTCCACCAGGAACTCATAGCGTAGTTCATGTTCAGGTTGTTGTAAAAGAGTAGATAATGTTGCCATTGCATCAGCAGCCTTATTCTCCATTCTGGGTATTTGCTCAAATGTGATAGAGATGAAGTATTTCTTTAGATCATCGACCATTCTCTTGTAAGGAATGAGCTTTTCATCTTTGGTTTGGTACACATCATTGACCTGGTGGATGACCAGTTGTGAGTCTCCATGAATGTGCATCTCTATAACTCTCCACTGTATTGCCATTTTCATACCATTGAGAAGTGCCTCATATTCAGCAATATTGTTTGTGCAAGGAAACTTTAATCTGAATGCTTTGGGTATCGAGTATCCTTGAGGAGTAATGAACAATATGCCTGCTCCGGATCCATTCTGTGTGTAGGAGCCATCAAAGAATAATCGCCATGCTCTAGAAGAGAGGTGCATGATAGAGGAATCAGGAAATTCCATTTGCATGGGTGTATCATCAAACAGTGGTGCTTCAGCTAACTAATCAGCAATGACCTGTCCTTTGATAGCTTTTCTTTCAACATATTCAATGTCAAATTCGCTCAAGAGCATGACCCATTTAGCTAGTCTACCTGTGAGGGCAGCTTTGCTTAGGAGATATTTCAGTGGATCAATAAATAATTAATTTATGGGTTAATTAACTATTTATTCAAACTTTTATTAAAAATTATATTATTAAATAATGACAACATGCTTTAATTAATTAAATAAGAATTTAATCAATTAAAGATAGGAATTTTGATTTATTGTCAAAATTAAATAATACAATTAATAATAGATAGAATTAAATTTAATTACATAATTAAGTGGCAAATATTAAATCTAATTAATTAAATATGAAAATATTCAATTAATCAAATTTTTAGGATAAATGTGATTTATCGCCAAATAATCATTAAATTAAAGATAATTAAGATAATTAGGAATATTACTAGGAATATTCCCTGATGCAAAATTTAAGATAATCAATTATGATTCGATGATGTTTAGATGTGCCTTAGGTTAGGACTTTGATGTCGATTTTGTTCGAATTGAAGATGTAGGAGATTAATGAACTTATAGCCCATTTTTGGGGTATTACAGTACTCTGAATCATGAACAACACTAGCTATGAAAACAATGATAATGTAGCATGTAACCACCAGCTTCGCAACCTTTGAAACATCAAATCCAAGTCACACTGAACCAAATACTCATCCAATGTTCAAAGGAACACTGTGACACTAGTAACTAGCAACTCGATCATTCCTCACTCAAATTGTCATACCAACTTCTATGAACCTTTGTAGATGGTCTACATACACCTATAAACAATACCTTACAATCCCAGCTTAAGATCTCAAAAATATCATCTGATCAACTTAAATCCTCTCCACCAAACATCTTGAATACACTCTCTGAAACAACAATCAGTATGTTGACATCAATGAAAAAATATTAATGTCAGCTTACCCAAATCTGAAACTCTAACATGGTCAACAATATTCCAATAATAACTAAGTCATGTAAGGTTCCCTTACGTTGCTACTAGCAATGTATAACATATATAATCTCTATAAATAACCATGAGTCAAGGAATACGATAAAATGTGAATTGATTCAATTAATTCTTAGAATCATAGATACCATATAATCACATGATAAAATATCTAATATCATTATTTACACACTTTTAACATTGCATTACATATAGTCATTGATACATGTTTACATTATAATTTACAACCATCTCCTCAAGGAGAATACATCAATACATCAAATCAAAATATGTATCATGATACAAAGAATAATAATAATCATATGGCCATAAGGAACATGAAGCTACAAAGAATAAGTAAGATTATCCAAGAGGCTCTTGAGAAAATTTAGGAAAAACTTGATGGAAAAAATATTTGCCACCCAACCACATGGAACCCTGAGGCCCAATCCCTCTGAGCTAGGATATGGACACAAGGCTCCACACCACACAAGAAAACATAAGGTAGGAAGAAAAGGAAAAAAAACAAAGGAATAACATAGGGAATCATAAGGATAGATGGAGGGAATCTTAAGAAATATGTAGGAGAGTGTCATCACATAGCCCCTACTATCCTAAGTGACCCTAGCAATCGCTCTCTTGACCCTAGCCTCAAGGTGAGGACTCATGTAGAATCAACCACCTTTTGTGAGGACAAGGGTGCCAATTTTCCATATCAACCACCTATGGACAACCAAATCTTATCCAACCCATCCTTAATATATAAAAGAACATAAGCTACGACGGAGGTAACATAATTATCTTGTTTAGTGTTTTAACCCATCCCAAAAAATTTATTAAGTTATTAATGGATTATCTACTCGCAATGGGTTACCCTAGAAACCACTTAGGTCCCCATCCCCCATTGTAAGCCACGCCCCTAACCATGTTCCTAGAAAACCACTTCCTATATTCCAAACTAAAAATTAAAAGACAAAGAAAATCCATTTACCATAAAAGATTCTTCATAATGTCACAAAATTCATATAAATCTCAAAAGAAGATCTTGGAGCATAAAAAAATAATGAAAACATCAATAGGATCCATATATATCATCATAACAGAAGGGACATCAAAGCCAAGATCATAAATACCTCGTGCTGAGAATCTCATATGAATAGGTCTCTAGGTTCCAAACATAAACCACAACATAATTCACACATATGTCCCCTTTTGGATCCAATCATAAAAAAATATAGTTCACTCATCATCAGATAGATAAAATCCAACCATAAAATATCCAAGAATAAAGACAACCCTCATGTGACCTCAATTACATAGTTAGACCTCAAACTAACATGTTACAATGTCACAAGATCGTTAATATTAAGAGATCATGAAATCATTAACATCCAACCAACAAGATGAAATTAAAAATCAAGACAAATGCTAGCCTCTAGTAAACATAAGGAAACCCATACACAAAATCCCAAAAATTGCATCTTACATAAATATTACAAATATCATCACAAAATATGATTCAAAGCCAAAGTAATAGAATCTATAATTCGTAATAGTATTATGTAAAATGACTTAGTAACTATGTAACTATTTTTAGATTGCTAAATAAAATTATTTAAAAATAATTTTATACAAAATTTCATAAAATAAACCTTACTCAACAAAATCCAATTCTTAGCCTCACAAGAAACACAATAATTCCTAACCAAGCATTTACTAAACCAACTAACAAGGTTGTCCAATAAGAGATGAGATGGAACTAATTAAGGAATTCTCTTATTGATATTATTATAACGATTCTATGCTAAGATGTCATTGAACATCCCTAATATATTATCCTAGAAGAAAAGTATCATAGACTATAAATTTCAATTTGTATTATTACATTTAAATCTTAAAATAAGAAAGTAACTACCAAAATAAAGGAATAATTATTTATTACAAAATAATTTAAATTAAACAAGTAACTATTTATCACTTTAGAATACAAAACAAGATTGTATAAATACAAAACAAGATTATATAAATACAAATTATCTAAAATTTTCCTAAATAAATCTAACTTAAACAAAACTTAAATCCCGTGAAATGTTACCCTAACTAAACAAATGCAAAGCCTAACCAACACATACATCTAATTCCATCTAATATCTTAACTAGATTTAAATTATTAACCAAAATCTTCTTTAAGTTACTTGTAAACACTTACTTGACATATAAAAAATTGAAATTTATAAAAATCTAAGTTCCTATCTAAATATAACATAAACTTAACTTCTTAATAAAAATAATTTCCAACCTTTTCTATTTGTGTTCATCTTCCCTATCTCCCTCTTCATTTTGGGGCTGAAATTTTTTGGAGGTTGTGGGAAATGCTCTTGGGGATTTTATGATGGTGGATGAAAATTTAAATGATATTCTTCATTCCACCTATGCATGTATTCTGGTTAATTTGGATGTGTCCAAGGGGCTACTTGCTGAAATTCTAATCAAATCTTCTAAGGGTAGCTGGGTCCAATCATTGGATTATGAAGGGATCCCCTTCAAATGTATAAGAAATTTTAAAATCGGTCATTTGGCGGCTCATTATGGGTTAGAGAAGATTAATAAGGCTTCTTCTTGGGGGAAAGTTTATTCTGCTAAGATGTATAAGGTTGAGAAGGGCTCTTACCAGCGACATTTTTCCCAAGTGGTTTCAATGGCTCTTAATGTGGACACTGGGACTGTTGGTGCTGCTAGTTCTGCTCCTGTTTTATCTTCAAATATTGCTATTTCTAATAGGGCTTTTGCTGGTGATTGTACTACTTATTGAGGGCGTTATTAGTGTTGTCTCGATGGTTGTTACGAGCCCTATCTTTCAGAATGTTACGAGCCTAATTTATGGTTCTTTTGTGGAGGTTGTGGTGCCCAACCTATTATTGATGAGATCACTTATCCTGAAGGGATCACTAGCTTGGCTGGTGCTGCTGGTTTTGCACCTGTTGTGTCTCAAAATTTTGCTGCCTCTGATAGGGATTTAGCTATTGGTTGTGTTTCTCCTGGTGATGGCATTGTTGGTGTTGTCATTTCTCAGGTTTCCTTTGGTGGCCCTATCTATGGCTCTGTTGTAGTTGTTGTTACAGGGATTCCAACACTAGATTCATTGGATTGGTAGGATGCTGCTGCTAAGGTGGAAGAGGGATGGATTACAGTAAAAGGTAAAAAATCTAAGGTCTCTCTTTCCTCTTTTGAAATTCTTAATAGTCTTTTGGTTGTGGGTGGTTGGGCTAGAGTTCTCTTTGTCCCTTTATTTTCTTTAGGGTTGCATGATACCTTCTTTGTGCAACTTTGTTCTCAGTTTGGGGAAGCTTGTTGAAAAAACCCTCGTCTTGGTCTTGATCTATTTTTTTCCATAGGCTTTATCAAAATACCTTTCGTGATTATCTTGTAAAGGGTTTTGGGTCCCTTCAAAATATGTTTTAAACTTAATAAAAAAAGTAATTTCCAACTAATAAAAGATTTACAGATCCTAACAAATCAAATGTTATTACTACCCAACTAAATTCTAAAGATCTTTAAACTAAATAACATAAACAATTTTTTCATAAGACCGGTTTTAACTAAAATCTATCTTATCTATAAAACTCCTTAATTATTAATCTAATTTTAATTTCCTACCAATTAAATATTTCACAATTTTATTCTAATTTCATATATAATTAATGTTGTAATACTAAGTTTGCAACTACCAAACAATCAAGGAAAAACTTCCTAACCAGAACTCATTCCATTCAATTACTATTTCTAGTCTTCATTAAAGTCAACCCTTTAATCTTTTTATTTGAAGACTGACTAATAGTTCCTATTATTAAAACAACAAGACTAAAGCAACACCCTTACATTTCCAACTCGAATAGAACTTGAAACAATGCTATGGTATAACTATATGCACATATAATAGAAGTGGTGTCCTCTAAATATAGAATAAATAGAAATAAAAAATAGAAAATAACAACACACTTACACTAATACTTTCATAGCAACATAATAATAATATATATAAAATATACTAATGAACAACACCTAAAAATAATTTGATAAATAACCAATTCTAACTTCAACAAAATTATAACTACATAACTTCACATTCGAGATAAAACCCCAACATTAACCAATAAATAAGTCCAATGAGCTCACCTAATCTATGTTCCCCTGCATCAACTGCCTGTATGGACAAAGCTTCTTGGACCCAAGAGTTCTCTCTTATGCAAAGGAATACTATAAATATGAGATTACGTTGGGTGTAAAAGGGCGTGGGAGGAAAATAAATAACATGCAACAAGAAGGAAAGCGGTTTACACATCTATGATAATCACCACAAAACACTGCAGCAGGAGATGTGACTTAAAAAAAAAAGCAAGCAATATAAAACCACAGTTTCATGTTCTAGAAATTGATACCATGGTGTGCAGAGGTTTGAACCCAAAACAAAAGAACCAAGAGGGTTGCGTTAAGCGCCTGATTCCCAAATAGATTAGTGCACATCCAACGGTAAAAGGATGTTAATTAAAGAAGCATTACAACTCAGCATGCACATTAACAGATATTTAATAATGCCTCCAAGATAACTGGTAATCACAAGAGCTAGAGCTTTTGCAATAGACAAAAGCATGAAATGAAATGGAAATGTCCGAACTGCTATAAATGGACCACACCATAGATATATGCCCCATGCTCCACCTCCATCCAATTTCATCCTAAGGCTAAAATGCATGGAGGAACCTTTTATTTATTTTTCACTCCATGGCTGTCCAACCCCATCCATGCACAAGCCATGATAAGAAAACCAAAAATAGAAATTTCTAAAAGGTGCCAAATCACTGACACCATGCATTACAAGAAGGTCTCGACAACTCTCTTACCAATTCATCAACAACATCCCCTCCAAATATGCCTATGGAGAGGGCCTAAAATACAAAACAACGGATCTAAAATGCAATGGAGACTAGATACCCAAAAACCAAAAAGAATATAAGTCCCATATAAATAATATGTGATTAGTTGATTAAATTTAATAATAGTTGTTAAAGTCATATTGTCATAATGTATCATTACTAATTAAATTAATTGGTATTTTTTTAATTAATTATCATCAACAATTTTTATAGTCACGTTACAAGAATTATTTATAATTTAAGCAATATTAAATTAAAGTCATCTTTAATTATTCACTAAATTATATAGATAATTTATGATATGTTATTTGAACTGTCATAGATATATCTATATATTGAAATGATAATCATAATATTTAAAATGGTTTATTAATAGATTGAGAATTACTCATTACTTTCATAAAGTATATTTAACCAACACCCACACAAATATGCCAACAGGGGGTCCTAGACATGAATGAAAAACAATCATATGGGAGGGTATTGCATCCTCCCCCTTTTACTCAACTTAATTATGGAAGTTATACTTGGGTAAGATAAAAAGATATCCAACATAATATGGGGACAACTAATAAAATCCAGTAGTAAAACATTTTACCAAGATGACAAAATCAAATGCAAGAGATCACAAGATGAAAATAAGACATCACAATAAAAAAAGATACAATGAACCATACTAATTACAACAAACTACCACCTACTCAAAATAAATGCAGTAATCAAAAGACGTCATGAAAACAAAAGAATAAATGACATCCTCACATACCAAGCATATGCAGGGGATCAAGAAGGATTTGATGATGTCTTTCTAACAACCCAACTCAATGAAAAAAGTCATAATTACCCTAACATAGGATGATGGTTGGGGCTAGGTAAAAATGATTGGGCCTTGTGTTATCTCTATCAAAAACTTCTATTGAGTAAATACATGCTCAATCCTGCCAATTTAGGGGAGAAAATGTCTGGTAATTGCAAACCTGCATCACTAATACAAAGCATATACATACATACATATATAATGGCAGATAGTGACAAACAATGAAGGGGATCGAGATATCATGTGGGTCTCACAAATGAGTAATTACGACTCTATCCCTCTTCATACAAGCACAACAAACAAGATAAACATAGATAATCACATACACATAGTGGTTAATGAGGCATTGGGAGGGTTAGTACATCAATAAATCATAAATAAGTATCCATCAACATACAATGAAAATAAAACATAAACAATACTCTCATATCATCAAAATGTTCATCACACACATCAAATCCTGTAGCATTAATAATATTCCTTCTTAAAATTCATACATCAAAGTAGAGTCACCATCATAAAATGGCGAAGAAAACATATTTATATATATCCAATTAATAATTTTATTCTTAACACTAGAAAATTTTAACTTTATTCTACATTAGCGCATACATAAACTTCTCTTCCTAAACAAACAAGATCCCAAAAATTCAACATATTCTTTAATGTACACCAAATTCTATGGATATGTTAGCCATCAATATACTGAAACCATTTATCTTCCTCAAATTAAGACAATAATATACCTAAAAGTTTACTTCACATACCTTTCAAGCCCTGTGAAATTCATCTTTCTTTTCACAACTGCACATATGGTAAGTACACCAACACGTACAATAATACAGTAACAACATAAAATACTTAATTTCCTTAATGCCAAGAACATTTATCCTTGAAGCAATTTTTTTTCCTAGCATAATTAAGTAACAATTATCCTAAGAATATAAAAGTTTATATATTTATCAAGACATAATAAATTATATACTATAAAACACAATTATCCCTTCTAATCTAATATGCAAGAACGAATAGAGAAAGATATGCATTCTACTAAGCATGAAAAAGCTCAGCATCAGGGAAACACATCACAAGGCTTGAGAGTGGCATGCCACATGGACTCATGATTCCCCGCATCTGCTTCATTGCGTACACTCACCAAATCTTCCTTAAATTTCCTCGGTGAGAAAAACACATCATTACACAAGACCAACCTTTGAAAAACACCAAGATGAAAATTGGCTTAGCCACCAAAGTTCATAAATAAAAGAAATTAAGTTATTTATTTTAACAATAAATAAGAAAAATTTCAAAGAATCACAACAATAAATAAAATGTAAAATGAACCTCACAATTTGTATCCAAAAGCATCACAGACAAAGATAAACAAGTTATTGGTCCACACAGTCAAAGATAAAAATCATCTTAAAATGACACATTACAACACTACATGACTAGAAACTAGCCACTTGATGAGGAAGAGGAACCATTGTCTAGTTTCCAAAATTAACTAGTTTTGCACAACACTCAAGACATACCACAACTATTGGAAACTACTTGCCACAAGGGATAATGACCAGGGAAGAAATGTTTAATTCATTTGACCAGGGAACAAACTAGGGCCCGTTTGTTTTCTGGAATTGACCTGGAATTAGAAAATAGGAATTTGTTTCCACACACAAAATTAAATTCCCAATTCCAATTCCATGCCTCAATTCTAATTCCAGGTCCTGAGGTGGAATTTGTTGAATGCTCATTTTGGACCAAAAAGAGAATTGGCTGTACCAATTCATAAATTCGTGTTTTCAAATTCTAGGTCAATTCAACCACCAACTATACAACAATATATTTACTCTCCACATCATTTACCAATAACAAGTCTTCTACAAATGCAGAGATCCTTTCAATGTCGTGGTTATTTTATGTTGTTATGCTTAATATTAGCAATGCATGATCATGATGGTGTTAGGGATTAGTTAAGAATGTTATAAAATATTGGCCACAGGCCATACAAATAGCTCTTAACTAATTAACTTACCTCCACCGCAAATTATAAACTTCAAAGTTATATTTTAAGAATTCATGTTCATGCATTAAAGCTATATAAGAAGTCACATGTAATATATATGGTAGCAAGAAGAATCATATTAATTTTTAGTGGCTAATATTCGCCAATTGGCTAATTTTGGAAATTTGAGAATCCAAATTTGGCTAATAATTCAAGATTTAAGGCAACCTAAATCACCACTTTTTAAAAATATTTTAATTTAGAAATATTTATATCGCAAAATAATTTATTTTATAAAAAACTTGAACTCAAAAATTTGTCACAATATTTGATACATGATTAGATTTGATTCGCTAGAATTATAAGTTATTGTAGAAATTTAAACTAATTTTCCAATAATATATCATGATTATTAGTTACTTTAGGGATCTATCACCATCTTTTAGTTTCTATTACTGACTTAAAGTATAATCTAGTGACCCTCATTATATTCTATGAGGTAAAAATGTTACTATTTGGTTTGTAATGCTTATGGGAGCTAAAATTTCTTTCGAATTGTTGGTGTCAATATAAATCAATGGTCTTGAAGAAATTTTGGGTCCCATTACTATTTTAAAATATCAATACATTTGTCTCACACAATACAATGAGGTTATTAGATTATATTTTAAATAAATGATAGCAAGTAATTATTACAGAATCTATTCCTTAAACCCATCAAAGATTTCCACATTAAGCCTAATAATTTTCTATAAGAATTCTATTTTTTTAAATAGAAGTATTCACCATGGTGATTTATTTATTTATTTTTATTGTTTGAGATTCAACAATATGTTCTACAAAAAAATTGTTATTCAAAAATAACTGGCAATAAGAATACTTTTTTTTCTCAAAAAAATTGAGAGGTTCGCCAATAGAAATTATTTTTTTTTATAAAGAAAATGAAAGATTCACCAATATTTTATATCTTTTTTAAGAGGGGGGTTTCTTAAAGATTACTCTAGGAAGAATGTCAAAAACCAATATTATTTTCATTTAAATATTACTTGAGTTGATTTTAAAAATTCTATAAGTTGTCTTCTTTAATCAATTTGTTGGGAGGAAGGGCACCCCCTCTATAGCTGTCGAGTGAGTGTAAATATTTTTTTTCTACAAGGTGTTTGTGATTATCATATTTTGTATTATTTTGGATTGGTATCTTTGTTGCCACAATTCTATAGTTGATATTTTCATAAGTTATCTATTAATTCAGATTGAATTAGTCATTAGAATTTCTGGGTGAATTTAGTATGTTGTTGGTTTGAGTTTTATTCTTGTGCTTTGAATTTTATGAATTTTTTAATTTTTGTGTGTGCAACTTCTATTGCCAAAATTATTTTGATTTTCAATAGGTTTATTTTCTAGCTATATATCATCCCCACTCAGCTTGCTACCTACATCCCTTGTATAGACTTCCATGGCATATTTCACAAGATTATGATCCTAGGATTGACACTTAGAACAAGCTAAACCTAGTTTATTCTTCACCCCAGTGTTGGCCAATCAAAGGCATTTATTATTCCCAGCATATCAAAACTTGCTAACCAAAAAATTGAACTTGCCATTCCTTTCTAGAAACACATTGCTAGGAAATGCCTCTCTCCCTTTATTTTCCTCTTCTTTTTTTTTTTTTCTTTTGTACTTATTTGGTGTTTGATTGAGTTTTTAATTCATTATTTCCTTTCTTTTCTACGTGTTTATGTATTTTTCAAGATTTACAATTTTTTTGACATATAAATTCATAGGTTATATTTTGAGATTATTTTACTCCTTTTGTAGTCTTGTAAGATTCTTCATTTAGGGACATGTTCCCCCCACTTGAAGAGAACATCCTCTGTAATATCCTTTTGGGTATCATATGCATGTACTTTTTGGCAATTCCTTTATTTTATTTAGCGTGAAAATTTTCACATAATTGATAAGCTTGCTAAAGTGGGAGAAAATCTTAACATCAAATATTGCATAGCCTTGCAATTTCATGTTATGTGTTCACTTCGGTGGGATAAATTTATCCTCCTTGATACCAAAGGCTCAATGGTTCTAGTGTTGTAAATTTCCTTGTCTTTTGTGTTCCATGTGTCTTGATTATGTTATTTAGGTAGTTTTCAAACTTTTGTTCAATTTGAATTGTCTAACAATAGTGTTTCGCATGGATGTCTACATAATGCACTAAAATTTCAAAATAATTAATTCTCTAGTATGAGATAGGTAATTATACTAAATATATTCAAAATTGATACCTACCCATTTGTTCTTGTCTTTAAATAAATCCAAGCCTTCATTCATACAACTTTATCAATAGTCATGTATCTCTCCAACTTTCTATTACAACATATTGTGAAGTTCTTGAAGCTTTCCAGTGTTATTAGCTTTTTATATTGATGTGAAGATGTTATTGTTCTCTCAAAATTTATAGACGTGTGGTAGAAATATTAAAACAAGTACTAAGGTCTCCTTTGGCTTTGACATATCTTTTGTGAGTTGATATTGTCCTTGTACTATTTCTCCAACTTCTTATTATTCTTACTATTAATGTAATTGTATCCCCTTTGTGCTTGGATCCTTGACATTGTAGGATCATAGTTTTTCTCAATTATATTAGAATTTCCATTATATCATAGTACAACTGATTCAAATATAAATTGCATTGCATTCCAAATGTTTTTATGAAAAATAGGCTCCTATGGAGGTAGAAAAACCAAATAATGGGTCTTACCTAAAGGAAAATCACCCAAACAATCACTAAAATGTTTTCCTTCTCTCTTTGAAGCTACTACTTTTATTGAAACCTTATGTAATGCCCCCCCTTGGTGTGAGGACAAATACTCATCAAACATGCATAATTTTTTTCGAGCAATAATGCTCTATAAATTAATTTAAGAAACATGATACAATTTTTTATATCTAAAATAGAAAAACAAAAGGGTAAAGATTATACCAATTAACATGTTTAAAATTAACAAGTAATTATAACTACATACTTGAGCTCTAATTTCTTATTTCTTCACCATGCCCTAGATAATTGTATCTGCACACATATCTTCACAACTAGATGCATATCATAATCTAGTTAACATTAAATACAAAACCATGAATATAACCTTATTAAATTATCTAGAAAATTTATAAATAAAAATAGACAAGTTCTAAGGGGTTGGACCTAAGTCTCAGGGGCTCATCATTGATCACCTTACCTACATCATGAATAGAGACTTTGTAGTTTGACTCTTGAACCTTAAAATATATCATACAAGGTTCTCCATAGTAAGCGTACAAAATGCATTACATGTTAATACATGTTTTATAAATTACATAAGGGTGGTCCCACGAAAGTGAGTCCCACTTTTGGGGATGAACAACTTTTGGTTGGGCCAAAAAAATCAAGTTTTAGTGTCTTCGCATGAAGACAAACCAACTCTTTGTGCGAAGACCCCCTTCACGTGAAGACACCCTAGGCTGGATTAACTACAAATTTTCGATAGAGGGGTATCATTTTCACATTTACTATTCACAAAGAGCAGTAGACCCCAGTGTTGGAGCAAACCCCTTAACGACTTTGTGACGACCTCATTAACTTCATCCTCCTTGCCTTCTATTTCATCTCCTTTGACCGTTGTATATTCTAGGTACACACATTTTTCTTTTTTTAATTATTTTTTTATTGCAAATTATATGTTTATTCATTTTTTTAATTTTCAAATAGTTATTTCATTTTTGGTAATTTTTAGTTTTAAAAAATTATGTTAGAAAATGTTAGAAAATTTTATAAAATACTATAAAATGTGTTAGAAAATACTATAAAATGCTAGAAAATACTATAAAATGCTAGAAAATACTATAAAATGTTAGAAAAAACTAGAAAATGTTAGAAAAGTTTAGATTTTTAGTAATCTTATTGTATGTTTTTAAATTATTTTTAATTAGTAATGTTAAAATTTTAGTTTTAAATTATTTTTATTAGAAAATTTTAGAACAACTTAAGAAAAGTTAGAAAAAATTAAAACTTAGGAAAATTTACAAAAACTTCAAACTTTGGGAAAATTTAGAAAAAATTGAAACCTTTGAAAAAATTAGAAAATTATTAGTAAATGTTAGAAAATTTTAAAACTTTGTCTCTCCCCATGTGCCCATTATGACTCTCTCACCAAACTCCTTAGTACTCTTTCCACACCATCTTAAGACACACTCTCTCTCTATCTCCTTGTCTATTAAGACTTTATTTATTTCTCGTGCTACTGTTTGACACTAATTAAGACTCTTTGGCCAAACCCCTTAAGACAACCCCCACCCCCTTAAAAGCCTCATTGTATTTTAATTAACACTATATGTCTCCACACTTAAGACTCTCTCTCTCTCTCTCTCCAACCCTTATTACTCGCATTCTCTCTCTAGGACTATCTCTCCCCACCCCTTATTACTCTATCTCTCTCCTCTTAGGAAACTGTCACCCTCTCTCTCTCTCTCTCTCTCTCTCTCTAAAACATGCATGCATGATATTGAAATACTAAATAAGACCAATTAAGAGATCTAACATGAGTAATATGACCTAATAGGACCCCTCAATACTTAACATGAGTAATAAGACCTAATAGTCCAACTAATAATTAATAACACGTAATAAGACCCTTAACACCTAATAGGATCACTTAAGACCTAATAGGACCCCTTAAGACCAAATAGGACTAATAGGACCTAATAGGACCTATTAAGACCAATTAAGACCTAACATGTCTAATAGGACCTAATAGGACCTCTTAAGACCTAACATGAGTAATAAGACATGATAGGACATCTTAAGTCCTAACATGAGTAATAAGACCTAATAGGACCCCTTAAGACCAATTAAGATCTAACATGTGACTAATAAGACCTAATAGGAAGTTAATAAGACCTAAAGGGATTAATAAGACCTAATAAGACTAATACCTAATAAGACCTAATAGGACCACTTAAGACCTAATATGACCACTTAAGACCTAATGGGACTATAGGACCTATTAAGACTAGTTAAGACCTAACATGACCAACTAAGACATAATAGGACCTATTAAGACCAACTAAAACCTAATAAGACCCTTAAGACCAATTAAGACCTAACATGACCCTTAAGACCCAATAGGACCACTTAAGACCTAATGGGACCCCTTAAGACCAATTAAGATCTAACATGTGACTAGTAAGACCTAATAGGTAGTTAATAAGACCTAATACCTGACTAGTAAGACCTAAATGGACTAATAAGACCTAATAAGACTTATTAAGATCAATTAGGACCAATTAAGACCTAATAGGACCTAATAATACCTAATAAGACCCTTAAGACCTAATAGGACCACTCAAGACCTAATAGGACCACTTAAGACCTAATGGGACTAATAAGACTTATTAAGACCTAACATGATCACTAAGACATAATAGGACCTATTAAGACCAAATAAGACCCTTAAGACCAATTAAGACCAATTAAGACCTATTAAGACCAATTAAGACCTATTAAGGCCTATTAAGACCAATTAAGACCAATTAAAACCTAACATGACCAATAAGACCCTTAAGACCCAATAGGACCACTTAAGACCTAATAGGACCCCTTAAGACTAATTAAGATCTAACATGTGACTAGTAAGACCTAATAGATAGTTAATAAGACCTAATACCTGACTAATAAGACCTAAAGGGACTAATAAGACCTAATAAGAACCTTAAGACCCAATTAGGACCAATTAAGACCTAATAGGACCTAATAATACGTAATAAGACATAATAGGACCCTTAAGACCTAATAGGACCACTTAAGACCTAATAGGACCGCTTAAGACCTATTAATCTACCAATTAAGACCAATTAAGACGTATTAAGACCAATTAAGACCTATTAAGACTAATTAAGACTTATTAAGATCAATTAGGACCAATTAAGACCAATTAAGATCTAATAGGACCTAATAATATACCTAGGTAATCAGATGTATTAAGACCAATTAAGACTTAATACTTGAGTAATATGATGTATTAAGACCAATTGGCACCCATTAAGACCTATTAGGACCTATTAAGACCAATTAAGACCTAATAAGACCTAATAAGACCTATTAGGACCTAATAAGACTTATTAGGACCTATTAAGACCAATTAAGACCTATTAGGACCCATTAAGACCTATTAGGACTTATTAAGATCAATTAAGACCTAATAAGACCTATTAGGACCTAATAAGACCTATTAAGACCAATTAAGACCTAACATGACCAATAAGATCCGCTAGGACCACTCAAGACCTAATAGGACCCCTTAAGACCAATTAAGATCTAACATGTGACTAGTAAGACCTAATAGATAGTTAATAAGACCTAATACCTTACTAATAAGACCTAAAGGGACTAATAAGACCTAATAGGACCCTTAAGATCCAATTAGGACCAATTAAGATCAGTTAAGACCTAATAGAACCCAATAATACATAATCGGACATAATAGGACCACTTAAGACCTAATGGGACTAATACGGCCTATTAAGACCAATTAAGACCTATTAAGACTTATTATGACCTATTAAGACCAATTAAGACCTATTAAGACCTATTAGGACTAATTAAGACTTATTAAGATTAATTAGGACCAATTAAGACCTAATAAGACCTATTAGGACCTATTAAGACCAATTA
The DNA here is from genome assembly GCA_027943335.1 of Chamaecyparis obtusa. NCBI lineage: Eukaryota > Viridiplantae > Streptophyta > Pinopsida > Cupressales > Cupressaceae > Chamaecyparis > Chamaecyparis obtusa. Next base: position 3,107,093 of record BSBK01001611.1, on the reverse strand, counting down.
AGACCTATTAGGATGAATTAAGACTTATTAAGATCAATTAGGACCAATTAAGACCAATTAAGACCTAATAGGACCTAATAATACCTAATAAGACATAATAGGACCCTTAAGACCTAATAGGACCACTTAAGACCTAATAGGACTTCTTAAGACCTAATGGGACTAATAGGACCTATTAGGATCAATTAGAACCAATTAGGATCTCTCTCTCTCTATTAATTTCTCTCTCTAGGACTCTCTCTCTCTAGGATAATTAACTATAATTGTATTTGTATAATTTTAGATTTAAATCTTGTTTTACCTACACACGTGTAATGTACTTAAATTTTAACATTTAATAATGCATGTTACCCTTAAATGGACACACATGATCATGAACAGGCTGACCCAACGCAGGGTGTTGCACCCTAGAATGACCCGACACAAGCTGCCCCCAACATGATATCGCACAGGGTGCCTCACATTAGGCACTCGATGTTCTTGATATGGGGGTGATATTTCATTTTTCTACCTAGGAGATGGGACAGTTACAAGATTTTATAGCTTCCTCTAAGGACATCATTTACAAAGATATTTGCACCACCATTTTGTAGAGTCCAGAGGATCTATCTGCATGCATGAGGAGGTAGACTGCATATACTTCATAGATTATTGATTCTTTTTTTTTGAGAGTTAAGATCTGAGATCTCTGATGATATATCCTTAGCTGAGGTCTGGTCATGGGTCTCAAAGGATATTATCAAAGGAGAGGTTTTCCTTTGATACCAAGAGAGGAGAAAGGTTAGAGCATATCAGGTTACACGTTGTGTGGTACTAGAGATATCACACATGATATACTTGTGGTTCCTTATGGCACATGGTTGGGTAGAGGGCACCCATAATGGCACCATTTATGGCCAATATTGCTGACAAAATTATCATTGCTTCCTAGAGGGAAGCAATTGATAGGATTGGACACATTGTAGCTACAACTACTAGTATTACTTCTGCTACATTGACTATATATATTATAACTAGACTGAGTAGACCCTAGACATCTTCAAAGGCATCATGTAGTAGTGCACCCCCTACTGATGAGACATATAGAGATGCTGGTCTCCCTAGACCATGTGATATATAGACCGACCAAATTGATTGTTTATTCATTGGGGAAGTCTTAATAGGCCAACCTAATTGATTATTGTAATAGGGTATAAAGAAGAGTTGTTTCTTATAGAAAGAGAGGAGTGCAAAAAAATGTAATGTGGAAGCTACGAGCTTGTATCTGTGAAGTATGTTGGATGTAGAGAAGAGATTGTGATTGAATAAATTCATTGGAACTGATCAAGAAGAGATAGTTTCTATCAGCCAGTTCATTGGATTGTACATCTTCTATACAATTGTATTTCAGACAGTGAGTCCTAAAGGTGGATTTAACCTTCTTTAGGCAGTGTGCCTAGGTACTGAGCCTAATGTTTCTCTTGACTCCTAACAGGGTTTTTCCTTTAACAAGGACTATGTACTACATGCATTAACAAGCTCCTAATAGGGCTAAATCTTTTGACAAGGATACTATACTTTCAGTTCATTATTTGTGGGTGCTAATTCCCATCGTGGTTTTACCTTTAATAGGGTTTCCTCGACAAAAAATTATTGTGTTATGGTGTTGCATTTAATGTTTTCATATTATGATTAACTATTTGGTTTATGAAGTTTAAATTTTAATAATCTCTATCACAACTAATTCATGCCCCCTCTCAGTTGTGTTGGGGGACTGTTATTCCTAACAATTGGTATTAGAGTATCTAGTCCTTAGAGAGAAATATTAATAATTTGAGGTGATCTTGGAGATGGAATAAAGATGACAACACATCTTTTATGTTTGGGTATCGATTGATAGTTGATAACAAATAAAGAAGAGAAGATCAAGCCTGAAGATGAATTAGACAGAGATCCTGAAGATGAGAAGAAGATATTTTCTTGTCACATGGTTTCAAGGGAAGCATTGATTAGTGCACTCTCTGAAGGAGAATTTACTGAGGTTAAGGATTTGGATTTTCCACATAAAATATGGTCAAGATTGGAAGCACTCTATGAAGGAGACAAGTTTACTAAGCAAGAAAAGTTACAGAATTGGAAAACAAAGATGGAAAGATTGATAATGAGAGATGATGCAAATGTTAGAGAATATGTACATAGGGTTACAAAGGTTGTTATTGGAATTAGAAACTCTGGAGGCCCATACAGTAAAGAAGAAGTGATCGCAAGGATTCTTAGATCTTTGACACCTATGTACAAAACTAAACTGCAATCAATAGAGGAGATCATACCTTTGATAGAGAACTTTAACATTGCAAATTTAACTACCTTTGAGGCCGCAAAACTTGGAGATTCACTACCTAAGGCCGAATCAACATTTAAGGTGATTGTACATAATGACAAAAGGACTTTATCAAGGGTGGCAAGGAATACCATAAATGATTTATGAGAAGAGCTTTGTGATTATGTTGATGAATGAGAGAAGATACAAGAAGAAGAAAGGAAATTAAATGAAATTGTGGCTTTGATCACAAGAAGAGAAAAAAGTGGTAAGGGCAAGTTTGAAGGAAAGTTACCACTAATTTTTTTTTCATGTAATAAGATTGGTCATTTTTCATGTAGATGTCCTACAAGGGTTCCTAAGCATAAACCTAAGTTTCACAGACCTAATTATTCAAGGGATAAGGAATGTAACTATGCTAGTGAAGGTGTTTCTAATGATGATAATGTAGACTATGATGAAATTGGATTTATTGCTATTAGAGATGATGAAACTATTCATGAAGAGAAAGCCCTAGTTTCACATGTTGAGAAGAAATCTAATTGGATCATAGATAGTGGTTGTTCACATCATATGACCGGTGATAAGAATAAGTTTGTTAAGCTAACTACGTATGATGGTGGTATAGTTAGATTTGGTGATAATACTCCTAAGTTTATCATTGGAGTAGGATCGATTTCTTTGGATGGTAAGCCTAATACTAGTGTTATATTACTTGTTGATGGACTTAAGTATAATTTGTTAAGTGTTGGAAAACTTGTAGACAAGGGTTATCAATTGAAGTTCATTGATGGGAAATGTTTTATCAGAAGTAAGACATGAGATTTGATCACATCAAGTACTAAATCAAGAGGTAATGTATTTGAGATAAATACATCTGAGGCTTCTTATTTTGTTGTGAAGATTGATGACAGTTGGTTATGGAATAGAAGATTTTGTCATGTGAATTTTGATAATATTGTGAAAGAAAGTATGAAAAATATTGTTAGAGACCTACCGAAGATTTTAAAACCATCTAATGGGGAAAATATTGTTATAGACCTACCAAATATTGATAATATTGTGAAAGAAAGTATGTAAAATATTGTAGAGAATATGTAATGGGGAAACATACTAGAAGCAGTTTTCAAAGAAAATATTATTCAACTAAAGGGAAGTTGGATTTGGTATATACAGATCTGTGTGGTCCTACAAGAACAAGATCTTATCATGGTGAGAGGTATTTCATACTTTTTTGTTGATAATTTTTCTAGGATGATGCAAGTTGCATTTATTAGAGAAAAGTCTAAAGCTTTTGACAAGTTTAAGATTTTTTAAAGAAAAAGTAGAGAATGAATCTAGTTTAAAGATAAAATATTTGAGATCAGACAAAGGTGGAGATTTTACTTCATATATGTTTAATAAATACTATGAAGAGCATGGAATATATAGACAAAAATAAGCTCCTAGGACATCACAATAGAATGGGATTGTAGAGAAAAGAAACATAACTATATTAGATGTTGCAAGAACTATGTTGCTAGATGGAAATGTGTCACATGTTCATTAGAGAGAAGTTGTTGGTGATTCTTTTTATACCTTGAACAAAATTCAAATCAAAAAAGGTACAAGTAAGAATCCTTATGAACTATGGTTTAATCATACTCCTACTATGAAATATATCAGAATATTTGACCTAGTAAATGTTATATCAAAAGAGATGATGAGATAGGAAAGTTTGATGCTAGAAATGATGAAGGAATTTTCCTTGGTTATTCCACTAAGAGAAAAGCTTACAAATGTTTCAATCTGAGATTGAGAAAGATAATTGAAAGTGCTAATGTAAGGATTGATGAGAAGTTTTAGATTTAGGAAAGAGTATATGATTACATTCATAATTCATATAACAAATAAGTTTCTACAAATCAAGAAGAACCTTTTGAGGTTGATCATGAGATGGAGATATGTTTGAATGACACTACTGATATTCAAAAGACACCAAGGTATGTAAAGAAGATCCATCCTAAAAATCAAATCATTAGTGATGCTAATAAAGGAATGATGACAAGATCTAGATTTAGGAATGAAATTTGTTTGATTTCTCAAGTCGAACATAAAATTATTGATGAAGCATGTAGAGATGAGTCTTGGACTAAAGCAATGCAGGAAGAATTGGATCAGATAAAGAAGAACAAGACTTGAAAATTGGTCCTTAGACCTAAAGATAAGAATGTGATAGGATCTAAATGGGTTTTCATAAACAAAATGAATGAGGAAGGAACAATCGTAAGAAATAAGGCAAGAGTGGTTTGTAAAGGATACTCACAACAAGAAGAAACATTTTCTCCTATTGCTAGGCTTGAGGCAGTAAGACTATTTCTTGCTTATGCTGCACATAAAGACTTTAAAGTATATCATATGGATGTGAAATCTTAATTTTTGAATAGAGATCTAGAGGAAGAACTATACATTGAACAACCTGATGGATTCTCTTTGACAGAGAATGAGGATATGGTTTGTAAAACTAAAGAAAGAATTGTATGGATTGAAAAAAGAACCTAGAGGATGGTATGTGAGATTGGATAAGTATATTCCTGAGTCTTGGTTTTAGAAAAGGTAATGCTGACATTAACTTATATTTAAGAACTAGTAAAGAAGGAATCTTAATAGTTGAAGTTTTTGTGGATGACATTATTTTTGGAGGCAATGATGAAATGAGTAAGAAATTATCTAAGGATGTGGAAAATGAATTTGAGATGTCAATGATTGGTGAGATGAAATTTTTCCTCGGGCTGCAAATTAATCTGAATAAAGATGCTATTTTTAGTTCTCAAACAAAATATCTTAAGGAAATGTTGAAATTTGGAATGGAAGATTGTACTTGTTGGAACACCCATGGTCATTGGTTACAAAATTAATAATATTGATGAAAGTCAGAGTGTTTTTCAAACAAAGTATAGATCAATGATTGGAGGTCTACAATATCTAACTCACACTAGACTAGATATTGCTAATGTAGTTCGAATTATGGTGAGATATCAAGAAGATCCTAAAGAGACTCACCTTGTTGTTGTAAAAAGGATATTCAGATATTTGAAGGGAACACTTGAGTATGGCTTATGGTATGATAAATCTAATGATTTTATTTTGCATGCTTATACTGATTCTGATTGGGCAGGAAGTGTGGATGACATGAAGAGTACAAGTGGAGGTGCATTTTTCCTTGGGAAAAGATTAGTTTCATGGTTAAGTAAGAAGTAGGATTGTATAAATTAGTCTACTGCTAAATCAGAGTATGTTGCTATTGCTATAAATTGCACTCAAATTATTTGGATGAACTGAATGATGAAGGAAATTGGGATAAATTTTGAAGAGCCCATGGTTATACATTGTGATAAAAACTAGCACAGTGAATATGTCGAAGATTCTAGTTATGAATTTTAAAATTAAACATATTTTAATAAAGTATCATTTCTTGAGAGACAAGGTTGCAAAGAAGGAGATCATATTGGAGTATATCAGTACAAAGGAACAAATAATAAAAATATTTACAAAACCTTTTCCAAAGGACACCTTTGAATATCTTAGAGGTATGATGGGGGTGAGAGCTCCTCCTTGTGGCAATTAATTGATGCAGGAATGCATCAGTCGAGTGGCTTTCAAAGCTATATCATTTCTGGACTTGATGCTTGGACCCACTCCTCAGGGCGAGTGATCGCAAGAAGAAAACAAAACATGTTTGGGTGATTTACACTTGGTTGATGAGATGATCAGAGGAGAGTAAAGGAACCCTTTTCCATTGTTGTCAAAGGGGGGGAGATTCAGGGGGAGTTGTATTGAGAATATTGAGAAAGTTGTATTGAAAAGAGTACTTTTGGGTTGATGAATTTTCTCATATGTTGCCATCAATTCCAAAGGGGGATATTTTTGGATTTGGTTTAGTAAGAGGTGTTGAAATTCATGGTTTTTCATCGATGTCATCATATGTTTCAGATGAAGACAGAAAGACTTGTTATCATTGGTGTATGTATGACTGACATATGTGTATGGACACTATACGAATGTTTAAGAGAATGAAAAGATGGGAAAGTGTACATGGATGAGCTATGATCTTATGTCTAAGGTCACGTGGATTAATGTTACAGACATAATGAGTTACAATTATTTTAGTGAAGACTGGGTACTGGACAGTAATAGAGTTGGTCTCTATATTTTTGAGATAACTTGGATGCGAGCATGAACTGTGACTTGCGAGCTCAAGACATGTTGGAGAATGTTGCTTATGATTTTTGGGTCTCTATGTTCTTGGTGATGTCAGCTGAAGTGTGTGGTCTTGTAAAGACCTGTTTGTGGCTGACTATAGTGGTGTAACATGTTTAGAAGATGGAGAGAAAATATTCTTAATTACTTTTCAATTCAATAATGACATGATATTTTCCTATGTATTATTTATTTTTTTGATTTACGAAAAAAAGAATGGGGAAAGGGAGTTGAGCACTCGACCTCTCGACCCATCATTTTTCCTACATAGCTACCCGACTCTACCCTTACCAATTGACCTATGTTATTCCTTGAGAATATAGGTATAAATAAAGGTATTAATTAAAGATTACTTTATTTCCTTTTAATAAATTATTTAGAAATAAATATAGTGTTTTTCTTTAATAAATGTGTTTCAAGGAGGCTTTATATTTCACGGGATTATTATGGTTACTAATATGATTGTTTTTAATTTTAATTTATATTTTACTCCTAAAAACCCTAAAGTGAAAAATGTGATAAAGTAAATAATGTTGGTAAAGATTACTAAGTTTTTAGGGTTTTGATATATTTTTATTTTGATATTTATCTTTAGTTTTCATATCCCTAAATGTAACTTTTATCTTACTCTAATATATTTTTAATTTTAAAAATTAACCTTTTAGGGTAAAATGGGCATAAAAGATTATGTATTACCATTATGTGACTTTATTTTATCTTTTACATTTTTGGGAAATGGTAATTGGGGGATGTAAAGGTTTTTTATTTTCATCTCATTAATATATGTGTTTTAGGGTTTTTATTGAGATAATGAAATTATTTTAAACTCCTAAACTATGTGTATGTTTATAATATTAGTTTATACATTAGAAGTATTTGTAACATTGGGGTGGTTATTTTGTAAAAACCAATGTACTTGCCCTAAGTGGATTGTTTTGATATTTAGGGTGAGTACTTTCCTCTTTTTCGATTATAAAACTTTTTTCCCTAATGCTTTTAAAATATTTCTATGTTGTAATTTACATTGCATTATGTTTGTGAATGAATATATTTTAAAATAAATGCATTATATTTTACTTTGAAAGTAAAAGTAAAATTCTAAACATAATTTTATATTTTTATTTAATGTTTTAGGTATTATCTTATTAATGAAATTTCTTATGTTTTGATAATTAATGTGGGCAATTTATGATTAATAAATTTAATTTTTATTTATACTCCACTTTTATTATCAAATACATTTATAAAATTATGGCATGAATTTATTTCAATTAATTATTAATTAATAAATAAATAATAGTGGTCTTTATGAAAGCCTAATATAATATGAATATAATGATTTTAATTTTAGGTTTTATTAAAGGACTATCTAATGTCGGGTGTTTTTGTGTAGGAACTAAACATTGGATTATTATGCACAAACACCTAAGATCATAGTAAACAAAATTTATTGAACGGGAAATATTTCCCTAAAAACCATTATTATGGTTTAATTTGTATTTATAGGGTTAGTTGTCGGGATTAGGTCTTGTGAAGGGGCATGTCTTTTCACAAAGAACCATTGAATATTATATTTATATTCAAACATTTGTAATCAATGGGACATCACGACACAATTGGGGAAAATCTCCTAAACTACGAATTTGGACCTAATATTCAATTTTCAAGTGCTAATGTTAGATAAGTTGTTTTATACCTTTTAAGATTATATATATGTTATTTTCGATTAGTTTTTCAGATGCTCTGTATACCAGGGTGTTCTACTGTATTGTTTTCCTTGATCTTTTATGATTCATAGTTAATTTGTACAATTCGAATAGAAATTGCATGGTCTATGAACCTGTTGTTGTTCCTTTCAGCCTCTTAATTTGGGTTAAAATCGATATGACTAATTGTATGAATTGTTTTGAATTATAATTCAATGAAATCCTGTAGGATAATGGTCTCTCTTTACAGGAGTGAGTTCCCTTAAAACCATCTCTGACTATACGTAGGATTGGACATAATTGACTCTATACCCAAATTTGTATTAAGGCAGTGATCTCATTTCATTTGTAATTATTATTTGGTTCTTTGTGTAGTTTACATTTAAATCTATTTTCTTCTTTAAAAAGCATTCACAATTAGGTTTTAGCAGCAGTGCAATCTTAGTTTAGATATCGTATTATTCAGCTATTTAGGATATAGTATTATTTTCCTCTAAGGATTGTTACCCCTTTGGAAGGAACATTTGTCTGTGCATACATTTATGCAGCATAGGGAAGTTTGAATTCAGGCCTACCAGCCTTGGCTCAATCGAGTCAGAATTGCAGAGGCACTTGTTTGTGCCTGTCAGTTGGCCTCAAAATGGTCCAACATTTTTGAGCACCAATAAATTGGCGACTCTACCGGGGAAGCTATTAGTGAAGGACAGTTTCAAAATCTTTGGTTACTATTACAGAGACTCTACTAGGATAAAGGACTCAGAGAAGTTATATTTTTCCTCACATAAGGTGAGGTGGCGACTCTAAAACTTAGTATCAGGAAAGGCCTATGTTAGGGAGAAGATCTTTAAAGAACAATTCATTCGTTGAATTGAAACCAAATAGGAGAAATAAGAAATCAAAAAAGAAGATGTTGTATGTGTCTCCTGAAAAGCAGCCTGACAAGGATGATCAAGAATTGGCTTGTGAACAATTCCCCAATCTTAACCATCAAAGAAGTGAGGGAAATTATGAAAATTATAATCCTTTCTCTCAAAGCAATAATTGGGTGCATAATTCTCAGGATAACCAAAAACAAGAAAAGACTCGGAGAGAGGAAAGGATTAACAAGTGGATGGATGTATTTTTTGAAATGGTTGAACCAGAAGAAGAAATGGTTGTAGCCCTCGAAAGACAACTAGAGGAAGTATTAAGGAGAATGGGAATAGAGAGAGACAAAATTATATCGCCCAGAGAGATAAAGGCTCGTAGGGCTAATAGGAATGAAGTTTACACTCCCCCCCATAGAAAAAATAGTCGGGCATATCAGCATGTAGGTAATATGCATTACATCAATTCATGTGCTCACGAGGGTGAAAATATTCAAAATGAGAAATGTGATAACAGTTCTTATAAATAGCAAGATAGAATCCATCAATTCATGCAAGGAATGGATAAATGTTATAAAGATTATGCTCATGTGAATCATAGTTATTCACGTGCCTAGCACGTTGAAGAAATGAAATGTAGGGGCAATGCAAATGATTTGGGAAACATTTGTGCAAGGATTAAAAATGCACAGTATGATAGTGGTGACCAAGGGGATGGGCATATGCTGCAATGCGAATATACATGTGGTATGCAAGATGGGGATAGACCTTGCGCAGAAAACATCCACGCAAGTCATAAGGATATGCACTATGAGAATACACAGTTAGGTAATGGTAATCAAAAGCCTACATAGGAATACTCATATGCGCATGGTGAAGAGAATAATCATGATGAACAAGGTAATTTTTACAATCAACCAAACAAATTTTTGAGTAGTCAATGCGTTAGTTGGGGAGTAAAATGTGGAAATGAGCCTTTACATGATGATAGGCAATATTCCAAATACCATGTGGACAAGGATCATGCATAGCATGTCAATATTGGAGTGAAATATTTACATGACATGAGGAAATTATATCAAATAGATCATGCTCAAAACATATGTAATAATAACTCATATCTAGGTGAAATTTACCAGTTTGGGCACACAGAAGATGACTATGGTAAAAGAAATATTCACGCCAGTTCTGAAAATGTAAAAGGTAATAAAGATATTCATTTACCTCAAAGTGATTATTTATATAATAGAAACATTAATATGAGAGAAAATAAAGAAGATAGAAAATATAAGTATGCTAGGAATGTCAGAGAATATACATATCCAAGAAACCGTGCACAAAGCCAGGGTGGTACACAATACTTTGATACCTATATGGATGATATAAGCAGTGAAGGCTTGCAGCAATGTGGAAATTACACACAGAGAGGAGGAGAAAATTATCATATTAATACACAACCTGGAGGAAATCCTACACAACAATATCATCCACAACAAATGCAAGGTTCAATTTATCCAAATGGAAATCAAAATTATGCACAACAATATGGTATGGGCACGAATCAACAGTGTACAAATCTGGGACAATAGCAGCATCAACAACACAAAGGATGGATGCAAAATCCAATGAGTATGGCTCAACAACCTCACATAGGTCAGCATGGTCACTAGGCAAATCAATACTAGAGAGGTAATCCTGTGTGCCAAAATAAAATTTTTCATAATAGTAATCATAATAGAAATCAATTTGATGTCAGATTTCAAGAAATTAATGAGAGATATAAACCATTAGATTTTTCAAATATATTATGCTATCTTGACCCAATACCTAATAAGTTAAAGGCTGTTATCCCTAAATTTAATGGTGATGGGTCATAGTTAGTAGAATGACATGTAATAAATGTTAAAAATGTTGTTTACAAATTTGATATAAAATATGAAGAGGTGCATATGAAAATGTTAGTACATTCATTCAAGGATAGTGCAGATGAATGGTATAAAAATTTGCCTGACGGATCAATTACTTGTTGGAAAAGTTTTGTTGATCAGTTTATGGAAGAGTTTGGGGATCACAGAGATCCATCTTTTGCATCTCATGAATTAACCAGTATAAGGAAAAATGTGAATGAGATGGTGAAGGAATTTAACAAAAGGTTTAACAGGGTGTTAAATAAGATTCCAAAAGATATCCACCCTGTTGACTCCTTTCTAATCACTTTTTATTTGATAGCCTTTGATGTCAAAATGAATTATGAGATAAGGTCTCTGTTGGCTCTTGAAATCACTGGATTTCTTCTTAGTGGTTACAGGATGCCAATTGACAGATTCGAAGCCTTTTCTCTAGCTTGAATCCCTACACTTTAGGTTAGAAACTAGGGCAGGTGTACCCAATAACTGAAAACTTGCAAATAACTTATAACTATAGATTCTAACAATTAACAAATCTAAGTTAGGATTGAAAACTGAATGTGAAATAAATGAGCTATACTAAACTAACAAAATTGAAATCTAGGACCTAATGCTAATTAAGGTTAGAATGTTAGAAAATCAATGTAATAACTAATCAATGAAATACGAATTTGAAAACTTATAAACTAAAACCTAAAGATTGATTGAAATGCTTTAGAATTAAAATGAGGGCAAAACCTGGAAACTAATACATGAAACAATCAGATATGTGAATACAATACTGAATATGAGATCAGTCCTATAACATTGGGCATCAGAGTCCTGACAATCAAAATGGGTTAGGAGACATAAATGAATTCTAAATTATCCATATAGACAACTTTATTGAATTTAACTCCGATGTTTATAGGCCTACCAATCGCGCAATTTGGAAGAGTTTAACTAAAAACATATCCTAGGAGACCAATATTTTCATCAAATATACTGATAACAGAATTCAGATCGATCACATTAAAGGAACTCGAAAGAATTCATCCACACATAAATATCATCAAAATAACTGAATTATAACATTGAAGAATTTAAACTTATCTCATTCCGGCAGCATTACAGTACTGATCAAATTTCATATACCAGCCCTCTTGATTCGCCCATAAAAAATTTAGTCCATAATAGGTGTATATGCCATCACAAAATTGTTTGAAATATTTTTTCTCATATGAATATTATTATTGTTGTGATAGAATTGTGTGTCTTCCCTTTACAATTTAGTAGGTATAAATATAAATTTCTATGGTTTCCTGTGAAAGGACATGCCCTTTCACATGATCTAATCACACAACTAACCCTAAAATATGTATAATAAACTATTACAATGATTTATTTGGGAAAGTCTTTCCCGTATAATTTATGAGTGCCATGCATAATAGTTTGTTCTTTAATTTCATTATTGAAGAATAATGTAGAGTAGTTGGTAAGGGTAGGGTCGGGTAGATAGGTAGGAAGAGGAATGGGTCTAGAGGTTGAGTGTTCAACTCCCTCTCCCTGTGTGAAAAGTGATTTTGATCTCTCACCTGCACATACAATTAAAATAAGTAAATACTTTTCCCCTATTACTCTCGAAGAATAATGTAGACTAGTTGGTTAGGGGTGAGGGATTAGGTATGTAGGTGAAAAGGTTGGCTCGAGAGGTTGAGTGTTCAACTCCCTCTCACCGCCTTTTAGCTCAATTATATACATTTTTTTTAAAAAAAAAAATTATTAATATCTAAAAACAAATATGTATAAAATAAGGCATTTTACAACCTAATACATGAGAGTGGAAATCATAAATGCAAATGCCTTCTATCTATTTTAATCTTTTATCATAGGAAAGTTATATAAAATTGAATTCAAACATCATACTTCCCTGATGCATTTGCAATTTTAAGACCTAAATTTTTAGGTGTCAACAGTGGCTCTCATTGGGGACGTGTGTCCATACCTGGGCACATTGAGAATCCATACTTCTCTGGAGGAGCAGACCACTTTGAAACATAATCTTAATAAAAATTATTTGAAATCACTCATATTTATCCAAGGTTGGATTGAGGACAAAAATAAAAGGAAAAAGCATCAATCTCATTAATTATTCTGTGTTAAAATATTTCACAATAATATATTTCTCATTTTAAGAAATTAGATCAATAAACCTAAAAATAATGAAAATAATACTTTTACCTTTCAAAATATCAAAATAATGAAATAAAGTTCTTACCTCAATACTTACCATTATTTGAAATGTGATCTCGACGACATTAGGTTTAGGGTTTGAAGATATTTTACCATTTGAAAATTAGACCATGAAATATTTTCTGCACTCATTACTCTCTTTCTAGTCTGGTCGAAGGAACCTCGTACTGAATAGAATTTTCATAACACCATTGTGTTGAAAGGTCTATTTCCTTCTATGAATCGTACACCTTTAGCAATGCAATACGATCTCTTATATTGAGCAAATGCAATTAACTGATCCAAGAACAAACATTTCAAAAAGGTCGTTCCATGTAATAAGGGCAAAGTTTCAATTTCCTTTGAGGAGAGGAAACCATGCTTTATGGAAATTAAAGGCCATTAAAGGTTGAAGTTGATCCAGGATTGAATTCATACGGGCCTTTTGTGACACCCCAGACCTGGTTTCCTTTATCGTTATAGGCCCTATACCAGCAATGAATTTCTCCATTTTTAAATATTGTAAGCTCGGACGTACAATGGGTAGCACATTTCATGAATTGGAAAACCGTACAAACATCGTCTACCCCTTATTACCATTATTAGTCCAGCCTATTTATAGGCTGAGAGTTATGTTTTCAAGTGATTTTCTTGCTATTAGTTTGCCTAAAAAATAGTGCCTTGCAAAATATTAAACATGATTTCTAATGTTTCAAGTGCCTTATTTTTTATTTTAATTTTTTTGAAAAGTATCTTTTTTTTCTTATTGGCTGCTCCTATTTTTGGTGGGGGTTTAATTATTTATTCATTCTCAAAATTAACAAAAATTGTCTAATCAATAAAAAAGTAAGAGAAAGAAATATCTATTTATTAATACCAGTACTAAGAATATTACTATTTTTTAATATTAATTCTACTTTTTATACATGATTCTTTACATTTAGATTAATACTTTTTTATACATGATTCATTTACATTTAATCTAATAATAAATCAATTTTATCTAAAGATTTATTATCTTATTAAAAAATTATATATAAAACTTTGTTTTATTATTAATTTTATTTATTTTTAATTATTATTTTATTAATACAAATTATTGTTTATTTTATTTTTATTTTTTATTTAAATTTAAATTTAAAATTATTCTAATTATTTATGTTATTTAAATTTGAATTATTTATCTTGCACCCACTTGTCTTTATCACATTTATTATCTATCACTTATTTTAATTATTTAAAAATAATTTAATAAGCTAATGATATACTTAGATTATATTATTTATTAGTAATATTATATATTTCAAATTATTGTTATTTTTAACATTTACATTTTTATATTTTGACTATTTTTTTCTAGATTTTTTAATCTAATATAGATCTAAAAATTACTACGACAAGCAAAAGTCATTAATAGTTCAATTTACAATTATTAAAACAAAAAAGTTCCTAAAATTAAAACATATTATAAAAATTAAATAATATCTTTTTCTACTATAAACAACAACCATGTTCTCCATTTTGTGCCTTCTGTTTTTTATACTACATCAAACAAATATGTTACTGAGTTACACTCTCTTAAGTCTAATTTAGTGCTCTCTTTTCAAAAAAATTAATGTGTTATTTCAGCCTACTATGTTATATACACACCTTATTTCAGCATTGATAAATGCTACAGTTCCAAATGGTTTTAAATTTGCATTTTGATTTACGACTGAATTCTAAGTTAATTAATAATATAATTTTATGCTAATTCTAAATCGAATTATAATAAGTTATTTGCATTGTAAACAATAAGTATCAAAGATTTGTATTGAAAGACTTAGTAATTAGTGGAAAGTAATATTTTAACCTCTATTTCAAACTAGCCACATAATTTAGCAACATTTTGTCTGATTACACAAGCTATTTTATTGTAGGTGTTAAGTTGTAAATATGCCTCTTATCAAGTAACTCTATCTTACAATTGGTCAATTTGTCTTTTAATTTTTTTCTTAATCATGATTTTCTTTACTATTAGGCTGGACTCATGCTGTAACACAGCTCTTGTTTTTATTAAGCCCTTCATTGCGTATATTTGTTGTAGATACATTTACAGCAGCATATGGCTCTACCTACGCAATATCCATAACCCACACACCAACACAACTTTGATTGAAATAAAGCTTGCAGATTCAAAAGAGTGTAGAGCATTTGGAATTTCAATAAAAGCTACGCATTTGTCAACTTTCATGAATGTAGAAACAAGAATATCCAAACTCCGTAATTTTCTTTGCTAAAAGTTCCATACGGTTGACAGAGTTGCAAAAGATTATTGACTGATTGATTTGGAGCTTGGAGAACAGTGTGTTGAGACAATGAACCTTCTGCCTCTCTTCAACAAATGCATAATACTGTGTAATACCTTTGAGTGTAATTTCATCCATATGGTTTGTGCAAAAATCTGTCTCTAAAAGATTTTACAGTGATTGGAAAAGTAGCAGAAAATAATAAAATTTGGCGTGATTTTGGAAGGTATCTAATAAGCTGCTCCACCAAAGGCTAAAATTCTGGGGAAAGAAGTTTGTCAACCTCATCCACGATGAGCATTGTACAATCTCTCAACTTGCAACCATCCTTATTTGCCAGATCCAGAAGTCTGTCAGCCGTCATTTATAAATCTGGGCAATTTCAGAGCTCATATATACTCCAAAATCATCTGGAACAATGCAAAATTGACCTACAAGTTGAGATATATGGTCAGACCAGTCATTTTAATATAAAAATCATCTTTTATATCATGTATACAGCCCTAAAAAACTGCCCCAAATATCTATACGGGATTGCAATTTTGCCGGCCGTTTTTGCACATTTCTGGGCGTTTTTGGGGTTGCCAACATTTCAAACTTGTGAAAAAATGCTAAAAAATCTTTCATCATTCATAGAGAAAGGTCTGGAAACCTTTTTAATTGTTAAAACGATCATTTTGAACTCAAAAACAACCTCAAAACAACATCTAATCAGAAAAAACGTGATTTATATTTTTAACAGCATCTATAAAATTTTGTTTCTTTTCTTTTCAAGAAAAGGCACAGACATACAATTACACTAATCCAAATTATTATTACCAACTATTGGAAATCCCAATTCATGATTATAAGCAAAAGCAACATTATGGAATAACTGGTAATAGTCAACTAATTTTTATTCCCAAATGCTTGCCTTTGAGTGACCTGTTTGATTGATAACTATATGGAATGATCAGCTCCAATCAACCAAACCTAACAACAAATTATTCTGTACTATTCTAGGGCATTAGATTTGCTAGCAGAAGAGAATCATGATCAGATGAATTACATTATCGTACAGGAACAGAACAAATTTGAAGATGAAAACTAAAACAAAAAGCATTTTGAATGAGAAGAAAGGCACAGTTTTACCAGGGACTGTTTTAGTTTTGAGGGTTTAATTTCAAATAAGAAAATACAAATCACTTTAAATAAGAATATACTTCCCTTAAAGTGAGCGCAAGCAATAAAGTAATTTTTTCTGCAAACTATATTGTGTTTGATATATTAATGATAATATATATACAGAAATCACAACATAAAGAAAATATATATCAAACTAAAAAATATTAATTTATAAACAAAATAAGTAAAAGAAAATATAACACAGAAGGTAAAGACAACTCCCTGAAATAGATGTGTATTCTGGATGACTGAGAATCAAATAGCCGAATGCTGGTATTTCCCTCTATCAAAGACTTGGTTTTGGTCCAGTAGCAGCAAAATCATTTTAAATGTATCATTATTGAATGGATTACTATTTTGATCCACTTGTTCATAGCATCTTTCACTGTCAAAACCCGTCTGTGTCATTTGAACTGGGAAGATACTGTTGTAACTTCCCTTATGTTTGATTTGAAGATTACCAATTTTACAAGCATTTGTCCAGTGTATCCTCTGCTCATCTGAGATTTTATCACTCCTCATTTCCTCTGAAGAATACTTTAGATTACTTCTTACATCATGTGGAAATTGGATCATATTACATATTTCATAATTCCCTTTATTGTATAATTTATTTTCTACAGATGCCTCATCCTTCGGAGAAAATATTTTTGGTGAAATCTCATCATTCCTTTTAAAAACGTCTATCTTATTTCTACAGTAATCATCTATATACAAATCCATTATGGATTCATTTTCTTCCATACTCTCTTCCTTAATGGATGCACCCAAAAGCAAATGTTTAATTTTCTTAGGTGTAAAACTAGGGATAGAGTTATTATTTTCTTCACATGTCTCGTAAGTATCTTCTTCTTCATATGCATCTTGGGGAGCCATATAAAGATCATCCTCAATGTAGTTTTGATTTCTTTCTTCATTTTGCAACATATTTCTCTGATTTTGCAAAAAACTAACTGAGTCATTCCTATAATCAATTCCTTGTGGAGTTTTTATACCCTCTATGGAAATATCTCCTTCTTGATATTCATCAAACACCACTCGATCATGCCCATCCTGATGGCTATAATAAAGGTTTAATTTATTTTCTTGCACATACTTTTGATATTCGACATCTAACAGATCTGAAATTTGTTCTGTATTGAGGTGATATTCCTCCTGGTCATGATTCATACTGCATTCATTTTCTTCATCCTTGTCAATAGGGATGAATATACTTTTGATCCACTTCTTAATCATGGTTATAACATAATGAGATGAAATTTCATCTCCCTTCTGGATCTCCTCTTCGGGAATCCCCATTTTTCTTAAAATCTCATCTGGTTGTTTTCTGAGATTCTTTGTGAATCTTTTATTATCAGAGATAAGTTCAGTGAACTCTCAGATTGATTTTTGTATCCAAATGTCAACTTTGTCATCTTCTTCCTAATTTTGGTAATTGCACTGATTTATGTTTGAGTGAAAAAGATTTATATTGCCTTAATCACTCTGACGGTTAGGACTAGGAAACTGTTCGCAAGCAAGCTCCTGATCATCCTTGTCAGGCTGCTTCTCAAGAGACACATAAAATATTTTCTTCTGAATTGTTCTTTAGGGACCTTCTCCCTAACATAGACTTCGCTTGATACTGAATTTTAGAGTCGCCACCTCACTTCCTATGAGGAATTAATATATGTTTTGAATCTTTCTCCTAGTAGAGTCTTCACAACTTAACCAGAGATTCTGAAACTGACATTCACTGATAGGTTGTCCCCAGCAGAGTCACCAATTTGTTGGCTCCTGAAATCACTAGATTTCTTCTTAGTGGTTACGGGATGCCAATTGACAGATTCAAAGCCTTTTCTCTAACTTGAATCCCTGCACTTTAGGTTAGAAACCAGGGCAGGTGTACCCAATAACTGAAAACTTGCAAATAACTTATAACTACAGATTCTAACAATTAACAAATCTAAGTTAGGATTGAAAACTGAATGTGAAATAAATGAGCTATACTGAACTAACAAAATTGAAATCTAGGACTTAATGCTAATTAGGGTTAGAATGTTAGAAAATCAATGTAATAACTAATCAATGAAATATGAATTTGAAAACTTATAAACTAAAACCTAAAGATTGATTGAAATGCTTTAGAATTGAAATGAGGGCAAAACCTAGAAACTAATACATGAAACAATCAGATATGTGAATACAATACTGAATATGAGATCAGTGCCTATAACATTGGGCATCAGAGTCCTGACAATCAAAATGGGTTAGGAGACATAAATGAATTCTAAATTATCCATATAGACAACTTTATTGAATTTAACTCCGATGTTTATAGGCCTACCAATCGCGCAATTTGGAAGAGTTTAACTAAAAACATATCCTAGGAGACCAATATTTTCATCAAATATACTGATAACAGAATTCAGATCGATCACGTTAATGGAACTCGAAAGAATTCATCCACACATAAATATCATCAAAATAACTGAATTATAACATTGAAGAATTTAAACTTATCTCATTCTGGCAGCATTACAGTACTGATCAAATTTCATATACCAACCCTCCAGATTCGCCCATAAAAAATTTAGTCCATAATAGGTGTATATGCCATCACAAAATTGTTTGAAATATTTTTTCTCATATGAATATTATTATTGTTGTGATAGAATTGTGTGTCTTCCCTTTACAATTTAGTAGGTATAAATATAAATTTCTATGGTTTCCTGTGAAAGGACATGCCCTTTCACATGATCTAATCACACAACTAACCCTAAAATATGTATAATAAACTATTACAATGATTTATTCAGGAAAGTCTTTCCCGTATAATTTATGAGTGCCATTCATAATAGTTTGTTCTTTAATTTCATTGTTGAAGAATAATGTAGAGTAGTTGGTAAGGGTAGGGTCGGGTAGATAGGTAGGAAGAGGAACGGGTCTAGAGGTTGAGTGTTCAACTCCCTCTCCCTGTGTGAAAAGTGATTTTGATCTCTCACCTGCACATACAATTAAAATAAGTAAATACTTTTCCCCTATTACTCTCGAAGAATAATGTAGACTAGTTGGTTAGGGGTGAGGGATTAGGTATGTAGGTAAAAAGGTTGGCTCGAGAGGTTGAGTGTTCAACTCCCTCTCGCCGCATTTTAGCCCAATTATATACATATTTTATTTTTTAAAAATTATTAATATCTAAAAACAAATATGTATAAAATAAGGCATTTTACAACCTAATACATGAGAGTGGAAATCATAAATGCAAATGCCTTCTATCTATTTTAATCTTTTATCATAGGAAAGTTATATAAAATTGAATTCAAACATCATACTTCCCTGATGCATTTGCAATTTTAAGACCTAAATTTTCAGGTGTCAATAGTCTCTTAACCCAACAACATTACAACAGGCTTTCAAAATTGCATTTAGTATTGAAAACAATAGAATAGCAGTCGAGAGAGTTGATAAAAGAAATGATCCCAAGCTATTCAATCCTACAATCCCGAAGAAGAGTGAAGAAAGTGATAAGATGGATGAATTAGTGAGTTTGATGAAGAATTTGCAATCAAACAAAAGTTATTTTCAAGTAGGAAAGCATGAAAATAATTTCAATAGGAATGACAGATATAGGTTGCAAGACATGCCTTATACATACCGAATGGAAAGATGGAAAGCTTGTGAAAAAACAAACAGACACTCCAGACCCTCTTAAAATGAATAATCATTTTATGGGGGATGAACTTTGGTGTGACATTTGCGAGATGCTTCACCCCCAGGAGAAATGCCTTATAGCACAGAAGAGTCTGGAGGAAGAACACTATGGATGTGAGGAAAGTCCTGTGATAAATGCTCTTTCATCGACACCCTTTTGGTCAGGAGATAGTGATGATTCAGATGGAGAATACATGCCAGATGAAAGTTACAGGAAGTTAGGATACCAACAGGAGTAGCAAGTCTTTTCAGATAATGATGAAAATCCGGATATCATAAGGACAACAAAAGAGGAAAGAGAAGCTTACACTATGGCAGTGATGGAACATGTTCTTAGCAACTATCACCTAAGGAATAGAAATGTAAGCTCATGTAATGAACAAGCAGCAAGGATGTACAAGATTTCAAACAAGAATGTTGAGATAAAGAAGGTAAAGACAGATGTCGCTAAAAGGCAAGTTGATTAAACATCAAAGATAAGAAAACCCATGGATAAGCAAGGCAATGGTAAGAAAATTTCAAACTCTACCTCATTCATGTCTCAAGCATTATCTCAGGTAAAACTTTCTATCCCTCTAATGGAAATAGTTAAATTAACTGATTGCATGAATGAAACGATCAAGATAATAAATGACGTTGTTAAAAAATATTCAAAGGAACAAAAAGATAATGAAGATTTACTAGTTATTTACCTAGGAACTTCATTTAATGAAGATGCTACTAAAGTAGATCCTTTCTTTCTAACTTTATTGATAAACAATAAATTAGTTAAAAATTGCATGTTAGACTCTAGAGCGGTGGTTAATATTATGCCTCATGTGGTAATGAAGGAATTAGGAATGAATGTGGATACTACTTATGGAAAATGCTATGCTATGGATAATAGATTTGTCCCAGTTATTGGAATAATGAAAAATGTTGAATTTAAGTTTCCTTCTTGTCCTGCAAAGTCCTATAGAATTGATATTATTGTTGTAGAAGTACCACCTAGTTATGGAATGTTATTATCTAAACAATGATCCAATTTAGTAGGTGGAAATGTTCAATTATATCTATCTTATGCTTCTATCCCAGTGAATGATAGGGTTATAAGGATCAATAGGGAACCAAGATCTGCTTACATTATTGAAGATATTGATCCAAGTCAGGTTACACACTTTTGCCATATCGACATGGAGAATTTCCAAGTAAGTACTCATAAAATTCTCATTCAAAATACTAGTCCTATTGAAATATGTGCTAAGGAAAATAGTGATTTCATTTGGAAAATGTTTTTTGATGGATCATGTAGCAAAAGTGGTAATGGAGCAGGTGTAGTCTTCATATCCCCAAATGGGAAATCCTTTAAATATTCTTTTTTGTTAACTTTTGAATGTACTAACAATACTATAGAATATGAAGCACTCCTATTAGATCTAAAAATACCAAGCAAGCATGGTATCAAAATTCTTTCTATTTATGGAGATTTTGAATTGGTTGTGTCTCAAATTAGGGATAAGTTTGTTACTAAGAATCATACCCTAAAAAGGTACAAGAATGAAGTTTGGGATTCTATAGAATGTTTTGATGCTTTTTCAATAACATGGATAGATAGATTTGAAAATATTCTTGTTGATTTCATGGCTAACCTAGCAGTTAAGCATATTAATATTCCATGTGAAGATATTGTACAGGTAGATATCAAATCAAGGCCAACAATACCTGATAATGTTCATAATTGGAAAATCTTTGAGGATGATAAAGACATCATAAAGTTTCTTGCATGTGAAGAAAGGTATGAAGATCAGTCTATTGATTTAAATGCTTATGTTGAAACAATAGATGAAAAGGATACTTTATTTGGAAAAGATGTAATTCAACTTAAAACTAATAAAATTCCTAAAGGTCTTGTTGCATTAGAGAGAATGTTTGATAATAGGGATTCTAATAGTAGGCTTAAAATAGAAAATACTACTATAGAGGAAGTAGAAAAGATAAACTTGGGAAATGAACATACTTCTAAAGAGGTTTTCATTGGTAAAAAGTTAACTCCTAAAATCAGAGCTGATATTGTTAGTTTATTAAGAAAGTATAGACATGTATTTGCTTGGTCCTATGATGATCTTAAGGCTTATAGAGAAGATTTGTTCCAACATGAGATACCCTTAAGACCTGATGCAAAGCCCTTTAGATAAAGGAAAAGACCAATCAACCCAACTTTGGCTCCTAAGATGAAGGAGGAACTCATCAAGATGAGGGATGCTGGTATCATCAAGCCGATTAGACACTCTACTTGGGTTTCAAACTTGGTACCTATTAGGAAGAAAAATGGGGATATCACGCATTGTGTGGATTTCAGAAATCTAAATATACCTTCATTAAAGGACAATTATGCATTACCAAATATGGAGGCATTATTACAAAAGGTTACAGGAAATGAATTGTTATCCATGATGGATGGGTTCTCCAGGTACAATCGGATAAAGGTTAAAGAAGAAGAACAGTACAAAACAATGTTCACTACACCATGGGCTACATATGTTTATGCAAGAATGTCGTGTGGACTTACAAACGTCAGAGCTACTTTTCAGAGAGCCATGGATGTGGCTTTTGGGGATTTTATTGATATTATCATGGTAATATATCAGGATGACATCAAAGCTTATTCCAAAAAGGCAGAAGACCATTGCAAGCATTTAGAGAAAATTTTCAAAAGAGCCCTTGAATATGGAGTATCCTTAAACCCAAAGAAATGTCATTTTGGGGTAACCGAGGGTAAATTTCTTGGTCACATTTTTTCTAAGGAGTCAGAATAGACCTAGAAAGAACTGAAGCAACTGATAAGGTTCAGATTCCTAAAAATGTTAAGGGGATTCAATCTTTCTTTGGACAGATCAACTTTGTGAGGAGGTTTGTCCTAAATTTTTCAGAAATTATAAAACCTATTGCAAAGATGTTAAAGAAGGATGCAGTTGTAAATTGGATAGATGAGGCCTTAGAAGCATTTGCCAGCATTAAGAAAGCAATCAAAGAAGCCCTAGTTTTGAAATCTCCTAGTTTCTCCAAACCATTTCAGTTGTTCTCCTTTGCTTCTTTCCACACCATCGCAGCGGTTTTACTACAAAAAATGATGAAGGATATGAGAAACCAATAGCTTTCTTCAGTAAAAATTTACAATCTTCTAAGCTAAACTATGATATACATGAAAAGAAGGCGTATGCATTAGTTAAAGCAGTGAAATCATTCAGACCCTATCTGGTTGGAGCTAAGATTGTGGCATATGAACCTAATGTAGCAACTAAGGATATCTTGAGGCAATCAGAGGTCACAGGTAAAAGATGTCGATGGATAAATCAGATTGAAGAATTTGATATTGAGATTCAGATCACTAAGTTAACTAGAGGACAAGGATTGGCTAAATTCATGGCAGAGACAAATTTGGATGCAGCCCAAGTAAACCAAGTAGATTTGGAAAGTGCAGAAATGAGCATCAAATAGTGTGCATGGTACACATACATAGTTTTCTTCTTAAAGCATATGAAGTGTCAAGGTCTAAGTGATAATCATAAAAGAACTATAAAATTACAAGCATCAAGATATGTATTGATTCAAGGAGACATATATTGGAAAAATAATGACGGTACCCTCCTATTTTGTTTAGACACCTATCAGGCTAAGTAAGTTATTAAAGAGTTACATGATGGGATATGCGGTGATCACTTCTCAACTAAGACAACGACTCACAAGATATTGAAAGCTAGGTATTATTGGCCCCATGTATTCAAGGATTGTTATGAATATGTCAAAAAGTGTGAATCTTGTCAGAAGTTCTCTGGGAAACTGAAATACAATGGTGTTTTACCCCTTATCCCTTTACAAACTGAGGAACCTTTCAAAATGTGGGGAATAGACTTTATTGGGGAAATTACAGATGCTTCAAGTGGAGGTCACAAGTGGATATTGGTTGTGACAGACTACTTTACAAAATGGGTTGAAGCTATACCTACGAGATAGGCTACAAGCAAGGTGGTCATCAAGTTTTTGACAGACAACATACTTACAAGATTTGGAGTACCTTGCGAGAGACTTTGTGACAATGGCATGTGTTTTAGATCTAAAGAATTTTTGGAATTTTGTGAAAAATATGGCATCAACCTATCATACTCATCTCTGTATCATCCGCAAGGGAACGGTCAAGCAAAATCAAGCAATAAGAATATACTAAAGATTATCAAAAGAATGTTGAGCAATAACAAGAAGGCATGGGATTCAAAGCTAAGTCTAGCTTTGTGGGCAAATAGGGTAACAGTGAAAAGCTCAACAGGTTTTGCTCCTCATGAGTTGGTTTATGGAAAACAAGCAAGGTTACCATTAAACAATCTCCTGCCAGTTTACAGGTTCATCTAGTTAGAAGAGCTTGAGGATGTAAATTGTATGGAAAACAGGTTGAGCCAGTTATTAGAGCTAGATGAGATGAGAAGAATAGCACAAGAAAGGAATATTCATCAACAATGACAGATTAAGACTCTTCATGACAAGAGTGCATCAGACAGGTCTTTCACAGAAGGTGTTTGGGTACTGAAATGGAATGCAAAAGACCAAGATAAATGAAAACATGGTAAGTTCGAGGTGTTATGGCTGGGACCTTACATGGTTGTTTCAAAGGCAGGTGAGAATTCATATTATTTACAAGATACTAATGAAGTTATTCAGGAGTTCCCAACTCATGGTCAGTATTTGAAGCCCTTTTTCTCGTAAAACAGGAAGTATTCTCTAACTTGTATATTATTGTTTTTGTTTAAGCCTCATGTTTCTTTTCTCACTATGGTCTGCTTTTCCAGATATAACTGGAATCTCGTTGCATCCAGGCATGAATGCACATCCCCAATAAGAGCCATTGTTGCCACTAAAAATTTCAGATTCTAAATAAATGAAACATTAGGGAAGTGTTATCTTCAATTTCAGATTTATATAATTTCCCTATGTTAAAAAATTAAAATGAATAAAAAGGGATATATGTTTGTCATTATTCTATTTTCATGTATCAAGTTATTAGTTATTTTATGTCAATTAATTTAATGCATATTCATTTTGAGATTAAAAATAATTATAAAAATGATAAAAAGGTGGCAA
The DNA here is from genome assembly GCA_027943335.1 of Chamaecyparis obtusa. Classification (NCBI taxonomy): domain Eukaryota; kingdom Viridiplantae; phylum Streptophyta; class Pinopsida; order Cupressales; family Cupressaceae; genus Chamaecyparis; species Chamaecyparis obtusa. The sequence goes on along the minus strand of BSBK01001611.1, from coordinate 3,081,608 downwards.
GAGGGAGTTGAACCCTCGACCTCTCGAGCTAACCTTTTTCCTACCTACCTACTCTCCTACCCTCTAACCAGTTAGTCTATTTATTTTCTTCAAGAGGATTTGGAGGATAAACTAATTTATTTATGTTTTCATGTGCAGTGAAAAGTCAACACAATTTCTTACCCAGGGAGTATTTCTTCCTTAAATATTCTTAATTACTTTTCAATTCAATAATTCAATAATATTTTCCTATGTATTATTTATTTTTTCAATTTTCAAAAAAAAGAATGGAGAGAGGGAGTTGAACACTCGACCTCTTGACCCATTCTTTTTCCTACCTAACTACCCGACTCTACCCTTACTGATTGACCTATATTATTCCTTGAGAATATAGGTATAAATAAAGGTATTCATTAAAAATTACTTTATTTCCTTTTAATAGATTATTTAGAAATAAATATATTGTTTTTTTTAATATATCTGTTTCAAGGAAGCTTTATATTTCATGGGATTATTATGGTTACTAATATGATTGTTTTTAATTTTAATTTATATTTTACTCCTAAAAACCCTAAAGTGAAAAATGTGATAAAGTAAATAATGTTGGTAAAGATTACTAAGTTTTTAGGATTTTGATATATTTTTATTTTGATATTTATCTTTAGTTTTCATATCCCTAAATGTAACTTTTATCTTACTCTAATATATTTTTAATTTTAAAAATTAACCTTTTAGGATAAAATGGGCATAAAAGATTATGTATTACCATTATGTGACTTTATTTTATCTTTTACATTTTTGGGAAATGGTAATTGGGGGATGTAAATGTTTTTTATTTTCATCTCATTAATATATGCATTTTAGGGTTTTTATTGAGATAATGAAATTATTTTAAATTCCTAAACTATGTGCATGTTTATAATATTAATTAGTTTATACATTAGAAGTATTTGTTACATTAGGGTAGTTATTTTGTAAAAATCAATGTACTTGCCCTAAGTGGATTGTTTTGATATTTACGGTGAGTACTTTCCTCTTTTTGGATTATAAAACTTTTTACCCTAATACTTTTAAAATATTTCTATGTTGTAATTTACATTCTAAATATAATGATAAAGTGGGGGCCATGTTGAGGGTAAGTAACATTCTAAACATAATGTCATATTTTTATTTAATGTTTTAGGTATTATCTTATTAATGAAATTTCTTATGTTTTGATAATTAATGTGGACAACTTATGATTAATATTTAATTTTTATTTATACTCCACTTTTATTATCAAATACATTCATAAAATTATGGCATGAATTTATTTCAATTAATTATTAATTAATAAATAAATAATAGTGGTCTTTATGAAAACTTAATATAATATGAATATAATGATTTTGATTTTAGGTTTTATTAAAGGACTATCTAATGTTGGGTGTTTTTGTGCAGGAACTAAACGTTGGATTATTATGCACAAACACCTAAGATAACCAAATTATTATGGTTTAATTTGTATTTATAGGGTTAGTTGTCGAGATAAGGTCTTTTCACAGAGAACCATTGAATATTATATTTATATTCAAACATTTGTAATAAATGGGACATCACGAGACAATTGGGGAAAATCTCCTGAACTACGAATTTGGACCTAATATTCAATTTTCAAGTGCTAGTGTCAAATAAGTTGTTTTATACCTTTTGAGGTTATATATCTATTATTTTCGATTAGTTTTTCAGATGCTTTGTATACCAGGGTGTTCTACTGTATTGTTTTCCTTGATTTTTTATGATTCATAGTTAATTTGTACAATTCGAATAGCAATTGCATGGTCTATGAAGCTGTTGTTGTTCCTTTTGGCCTCTTAATTTGGGTTAAAATTGATAGGACTAATTATATGAATTGTTTTGAATTATAATTCAACGGAAGCATGTAGGATGATGGTCTCGCTTTTCAGGAGTGAGTTCCCTTAAAACTGTCTCTGACTATACATAAGATTGGAAGTAATTGACTCTATAGCCAAATTTGTATTAAGACACTGATCTCATTTCATTTGTATTTTTTATTTGGTTCTTTATGTAGTTTACATTTAAATCTCCTTCCATAGTTAGAATCTAGTCTCTCAATTCAACAATTCTCATGAAGAAGGCCATCACGGATTATCCCTTGTCCATCTTGATTTGAACTAGTTGTCTTCTTAAGGTGAGAGCCTTAATGAGATTGTTGATCTCATAGATTCCCTCAAGTTGGTTGAACATATCTTGAGCTGAAGGTAGCTTGGAGATGACTATAACAAGGTGATCTTTGATGAAATCAATCAGGATCTTCTTTGCCTTTAACATCTTCTTCTTGAAGAGAACCAACTCATCCACATCAAATCAGAGGGTTCCTGAGGTTTACTTCCTTGCACAAATTGAAGTACATCATTTTGTTCTAAGGCTAATAGAACATGCACCTTCCAAGAGGAGAATTTAGCTACCCCCTCTAACTTGTCTTCAATTTTCACACCTGGAGCCATGATGGAAACAACAGCAAGAACAAAATTCAAATAGAAAATTGTTAGATCTGATTTCTTTAATACAAACTTGGCTCTGATACCATGTTAATTTTAATTTTAGATCTAACAATTTAGTGGTAATAAGAAATAAATGCAATGAAAAACACAATCAAAACACATAATATACCTTGGGAAATGTCCCTTGTGGAGGTGAAAACCTAGCAAATAGCTTGATGTATCAATTAAGCTCAGATACAACTTATAATGTTCAACCTTTGAATATTGTTTCATAATAATGGATATGACCTGGAGATGTAATTTACAATGTGTTGTATATATAAGACCTAGTTGCATAAATGGACCTGTCACCAATGGAGCAGTTGAGTCTTGATGATGTATGTAGACCCAGCCTCTGAGTGATCGCTGCAGTAGTAGATTGGAAGAGCAAGATTTTGCAGTTGCAGGAGATGGAGTTCTACTCCAGTCCTTATAACAATTGCATGAGATGAATTTCGCAGTCACAAGAGATTTCACTGAGGAAGAATTTTAGTCATCAAATGTGTGTTTTACAATCACCAACAGATCACCTTTATTCACTTGTGGACGGTAGGTAATCAGTCGTGATTATGATGTGATTGAAGCCCCAACATCACCTCATTTATATGTGGTCTCAATATATTTCTATGAGGGCCGACTTAGGTAAAGAAAATAATTTATTGTTGAGGCTAACCAAGATAGAAACAATTACTATGTGGGCTGACCCACTTAGTAATTGTTTTGGCGCCAATTGAAGGGCCCAGGAGGCAGGAAACTTAATTGTATTCTTAAATATAATTTGCGATATATTTAAATTAAATTAAAGATATAATTTAAATATCTTGGATTTTGAAATAGCTAAACATTAACATTCCTACCTAAAGCATCTGAATGATATGTCATGTCTTGGGATGTTTGTATGTTATGCATAAATAACTCACTATTTTGTATCAAGACTATGCTCATCTTGAAATTCTATATCAGTAGAAGGGTTTGTCTAAGACAAGGCAGATAAAATCTTAGATTGTGGGAAAAGATGCTTCATAATTTTAGGTCCAAAATTTTCTCCAAAGCTATCAAACAAACAAACATGCACAAGATGTCAGACAATCTATGATGGAAATGGTGAAGCTATATTGTGTACAGGAGCTCTTCCAATATGCATTTAAGGTGGACTAAAAATGCTACATAATAAAAAACAAAATATATGAGCATAGTAGATTCAAGCTCATGACAAAAAAAATAGTGTAAATAAATGAAAAATAAAATAAAACATTAAAAATCAATAAAAATGTGAACTACAACAAAACTTCTTGATCAGAAAACCAACTACCAACCAGAAAATGTTGTAACATGAAAGTTCAATAGACAGAAAGAACAGAGAAAACATCATAAAGTAATTTTCTCACTCTATCTTTTTTGTTCTATGTAAAATTTTAGATCATTTTTCTTGACGTAGGTTAGGTAAGGAGGATCCGATTAAGGACAGTCCAAACAAGCAGTAGAATACCACAATGCAAAATTACACAACAAGAATAAGTTTTCAACTAAATTTCCATTAACATGACTGGTTGTAAGGCCTTCCAAGTTAGGGCCAAATACAATCAAAAGTATTTCTTCTATCCCTCTAGCTAGTTCAGCTTTGAAACAAATCAGCAACTGATGGAAACACTAAGGCAGATCTGAACTTGAGCTTGCAAGCCTCCAAGCAATCTCCTTGTCTCCAAGCATGCAAACCACTAGCTCTACATTGTTACAATATCAAATAAACAATCTGATCTTCAAGATCTCTCAAGATCCAATTATGATTCTACTCTCATGCTACCACCAATCTACCCTAAACATCTACCCAAGCTCTCATTATATAGCTAGCAAAGCCACAAGTTGGCCAGTCAGGCATTAATTACATTATAGGTCCAGACCAATAAGAGAAACCAAAACTAATGCAAGAATGATCAAAACTTAATGCGCCTTTGGATTTAGGTCCACACATGACCCAAGAACATGTCCTTAACCACGCAAGGCCCCATCTCATCACACGGAACCATACAAGAAGAAACACTCCATGTTTCGTGTGAAAACTACCTGAAAATAGGTCCTGGGGAAAAAATGGCCATAACTTTTGACTCATAATGAATTAGGAGTTGTGCCCGTGGAAAATGATAGTACTTTAGGTCCTCTTAAATTCTTTAAGAGTGAAAAGGCTGATTCAATAAGGATCAACATCGCCACGATGCACAATCAGCACCAAAACTATAGGAACGGCTCCGGCGGGAACACTGACAGAAAATAGGTCCCCAAGAAAAATGGTCATAACTTTTTACTCACAATGAATCAGGGCTTGTGCCCTTGGAAAATGATAGCACTTTAGGTACTCTTAAAGGCCCTAAGAGCGCAAAGGCTAATTTATTAAGGATCAATGGCACCACATCCCGCAATCAGCTCCAAAACTATAGGAAAACACTACTTTGACAGCAAGGAAAACAACTCCAACTTTGAAATGGTTCATCCAATATCTCTAAAACTATGCCACCTCAAGAGCTGCGACCTTAGACATATCTTCCACACACATAAAGGAACAAGCTCATTTCAACACACATTCTAAAGATCTCCATAGATCATCACAACACAGAAACTTAGAAAACTGCCAAAAACAAAGTATTGCATCCCTCTGCTAAGGAATTCCAAAATGCTCCTACATCAGACTACCCAGATAAATAGAGAGTATGTCCCATACTTTAATCTCAAGAGAATTACCTAAAATAAACTTCATCTTCACCAAAGGCTTCCAATCCCTCAAGGATAAGAGAACAAATCTGAAAATCAACCTTCTATGCTTCATCCATTCAAACATCAGGATCATATGAATCTCAACAATCCAATCAACATACCATTGATCACCACAACCTATCTCAGCAACAAGAGTATCCAAATCCCCAACAAGTAGATCCAAAGTCAGATCCACATCAATATGAAATCTCTCATCATCAGCATCACATATCTACGACTCATCACAAGACTCATTACTGTCCACCAGCAATTCAAGTCCACAACCAACAAATAAGATTTGTAACATAACACTGATCAAAAGCAAATCAGCAACACCACCATCACAAAAGTGTTTAGGATCAAGTAACTCTTCACCAACAGCAGTCTAATCACACCCAACCAGATGCTCTACAATCTCCATGTCAGACACAATCGACTGAACATGAAAACAAATCTTCTCACCAGCCTCAACAAGGTCAACCACAGTATCAATAAACATAGGTATCTTAGCAACAACCACAAGTTGCTCTACAGGTTTCATGTCAGACTCCACCAACTAAGCATCAAAACCAATATCACATACCTCTTCAACCTCTATACTGTCATAAGAAACCTTATCAAGATGTCTTCTCTTGCCGACCAGTCTTCTAACCGGCCAAACAACTTTCTTTCGAATTGGCATGTTCCAACTCTGGTAAGCTCTACAAAGATCAACAACACTTTCCTTCACAAGGCTATTAACCCGGTTCAAGAAATCAGTTTCCCACCGAACAAACCTCTTAGAAATCTTTGCTTCCACCACATCACAAAGATCTGCAATTGCACTAGGGTCCAATCCTCTTGAAAACATCTTTCAAGATCTTCAAAAACCCAAGGCAACAAATCACCAACAACGTTCTAGTGCAAATAGCTTCAACTCAATTTGCACACTCAAGATCTTCAAGCTCTGATACCACTTGACATAGGTCAGGTAAGGAGGATCCAATTAAGGACAATCCAAATAGGCAGCAAAACACCACAATGTAGAATTACACAACAAGAATAAGTTTTCAACTAAATTTTCATTAATATGACCAACTGTAAGGCCTTCCGGATTAGGGCCAAATGCAATCAAAATTATTTCTTCTATCCCTCTAGCTAGTTCAGCTCTGAAACAAATCAGCAACTGATGGAAACACTAAGGTAGATTTGAATTTGAGCTCACAAGCCTCCAAGCAATCTCCTTGTCTCCAAGCATGCAAACCACTAGCTCTGTTGTTACAATATCAGATAAACAATTTGATCTTCAAGATCTCTCAAAATGCAATTATGATTCTACTCTCATGCTACCACCAATCTACCCTAAACATATACCCAAGCTCTCACTATATAGCCAGCAAAGCCACAAGTCGGCCAGTCAGGCATTAATTACATTATAGGTCCAGACCAATAAGAGAAACCAAAACTAATGCAAGAATGATCAAAACTTAATGCGCCTTTGGATTTAGGTCCACACATGACCCAAGAACATGTCCTTAACCACGCAAAGCCCCATCTCATCACACGGAACCGCGCAAGAAGAAACACTTCACGTTTCACGTGAAAACTGCCAGAAAATAGGTCCCGGGGAAAAATGGCCATAACTTTTGACTCATAATGAATTAGGAGTTGCGCCGTTGGAAAATGATAGTACTTTAGGTCCTCTTAAATTTCTTAAGAGTGCAAAGGCTGATTCAATAAGGATCAACATCACCACGACGCGCAATCAGCACCAAAACTGCAGGAACAGCTCCGGCAGGAACACTGACAGAAAATAGGTCCCCAAGAAAAATGGTCATAACTTTTTACTCACAATGAATCAGGGCTTGTGCCCTTGGAAAATGATAGTACTTTAGGTCCTCTTAAAGGCCCTAAGAGAGAAAAGGCTGATTCATTAAGAATCACCACATCTCGCAATCGGCTCCAAAACTGCAGGAAAACACTACTCCGACGGCAAGGAAAACAACTCCAACTTTGAAATGGTTCATCCAATATCTCCCAAACCATGCCACCTCAAGAGCTGCGACCTTAAACATATCTTCCACACCCATAAAGAAACAAACTCATTTCAACACACATTCCAAAGATCTCCATAGATCATCACAACACAGAAACTTAGAAAACTACCAAAAACAAAGTATTGCATCCCTCTGTTAAGGAATTCCAAAATGCTCCTGCATCAATTTTTGTCCTAGTCTACTCTGATAACAAAAATAGACACGAGGACAAATGTGAAAATTCTCACGGTTTCTTGTTTAAAACCACCATTATCATAACAATTTCTCATCTAATGGCCTTTAACTGGGAAAAACTAGTCTTTTGTAACTACTGGAAGTAGGGTCCACACGGCCAGTTATACTGACTAGATTATTACTTTCCTTAATAGATGTGTGGAATGATCAGATTTTCATTCTCTACATTTTTTTATTTGATCGATGTGATTTTATTGCCGCAAAGATCACATCTCTTCAGAAAATGAAAATTGGGGGTTTCAATACTTAAAGTAGTTTCTTGCAACTACAAAAGTTGAATCCACAATGGAAATCTTTTACTATGTCATTTTTTCCATGATGGTGTCTTTGTGGCAGTGATAACAAATTTGTGCTCATCAGGAACTAGCAGAGATTCCAAGGTCTGTGTCACACGTATGGCTTTGTCTGTGTCACACGTATGGCTTTGAGTTCATCCAACTTCTCCTTTGTAAATCGATAAAACTCAACACCATGTTCTGAAACCAATTCCACAGTTGCTGTTTGTAACATTTCTCATCTGAGCCAAGCACAATCTAGGTTGGGATGCCTTCAATTTCAAAGTATCGCCCCAGATACTTCACATGTCAATCTTGAAAAGGAAGAGCAAGCCATGGCATGCTTCCTATTGCATTAGAACTACAATCGATCGTTTTATATTTTTTTAGTTACCTGGATATTCGAGGAAGCGAGCATTTGCAAAAATGCTTTGGTACATTCATCATTCAATTTGTTAATGAAATTGGACAAACTTGAGCTAATGGTAGTTCTAGTTGTACCTCTAGGGCCGCTGCGTACAACATTCTTCAAAAGGAGTAGTGGTGTTCTTGTTGTTCTTACTCAAGTAAGGATTTTTCCAAGCTGGCATAGGGATTGCCGTGTTCTTGGAACTATTAGCTACAAAAGAGAATTATGTTAATCAATATAGCTAATGAATCATAAAATTTGAGTGGCATATAAATTAAGTTCATGTTTATAAACACATATGCTATGCTAACTACCACCTGGATAATTAGCTAGCTGCTAAACACATATGCTAAATATGCGGAAGCAATCCAATTTTGATTTTGTCACTTAAAATGCTAAGGTAACTCTTAATGCAATCATGTCCACTCCCTAGGCCACCATCTAATTTTCAATTAATGTAGATCATCTTGTGCAAAAATGTCTTGATGAGGTAGAATCTTGAATGGGGCAATCTTAATTAGCTATATTTTAACTTTTAGGCAATGAGTCTTGTAATTTGCAAAATCTAACAATAAATAAAGAATTAAAAAACAATAATAACCATGAACTAGAGAAACCATCCTCTCAAACTAGTAGATGTCAATAAATACAACTACATAGTGGAGTTCAAGGCGAATCTTGGAGTCAATAGGTAAAACATGTAGCGGAGAGCACTGCCCAAAGGATTTGGCTTGAAATCATATAATAGTTAAGACAAAGAAACTTACTCCTATAAAAAATTTCATCCATTTCTGCACACATAATGCACGCAATTTTACTTTGTTTCCCTTTATATCAAAATCACTTTTGCATTCAAGATTAATAGGGGATAAAAATAACAGAAGGCATTTGAAATGGAAGGCCACATGGAATAAAGTACAGAGAATCAAAAGTATCCCAGGTTTAGCAGGAGCTGGATATGTTTTAAGAAATTCAAAAGAAGACTATGTGCTAGAAGGTTTGCAATTCCTAGAAGTAAAAACAAACAATGCAGTAGAATGGAATAGTGAAAGGTATATAAAATTGAAAATTGAAAAAGATTTGCACCTTCTGGTTTATGTTGCTAATAAAGGCTAGCATCCTATTTGGAAACCAAGATCAATACTAGGGGAAATTTTAGTATGGATGAGAGAATTTGTATAAGTGTCTCACTGCTGTGGTGAATCAAGATGTATAGCAAACAGATTTCAAATTGGTCAAAAGTATGGAGGTGTAAGATTGGAATGAAGTGTTTAATAATGATATAATAGAAGATCATCCCTCATGAGGCCTAGTTGGCAGTAATGTATTTTGTACTAATGAGAGTGCACGGTTTTTTGCTTTGGTAGTCTGATGATTTATGGTAATCAATTACACATTTGACTGTCATCTTGTTCCTACAGGAAGGTGAACAGTCAAGTGTTCACATTGTATTTGGTTTGTAAATAGGTCAATTGGATGTGGTATGAGGATCAGAAAGGAAGAATAATCTCCATCATATGATTATATTATATCCATACTTGGTAAATTGATGAATGTTGAAGTCTTTTATTAAAATTGCTATCAAATTCTCTGATTACAATCATAATTTTCATAGTTGCAGAGCTTCTTTAATTTATAATTTAATTGGATAACTTCTGAAATCGATTTTATTGTGTATCCTAGTGTTTTATCTTCCTTATAAGTTAAATTGGAGCCTTGGCCATGAATTCTAATGAGAGATTTAGAGGATTTTGCACAAATTGTCTTAAAACCCTCATTAACAGAGTTGGAAGTAAAGGTTTGATAATATCTTGTGTTATAACCATCTAAAAATTCTAAAATTTTGGTATTTTGTAATAGAAACACATAACTTTAAGACTGAATTGGTTTCACATTGATTGGTTTAGTCATCATAAAGAAATTTGATGCCCTAGGCGGACTGATCACACAGAATTCTGGTTTTTTTTCATGACAGTCAAACAGTCTCTGTAAGGGGGGGCATAACTCATAATTTGACCGTCGGATTTCCCTAAAATTTCTATATGTTGGAGAAAACCTAACTCTCCACACTTTGACTGGAGGGATTTTACAAATTATGTTGGGTGCGATAGTTATTAGATACAGAGTGGACTACTATCAAAACTGTTTGGGACAGCTTGTTGGTTATTAATCCACTTGTGGTCTTCAAAACAACTTGATACAATATGGAGTACTAATTAAGTAAGGGTTTCAGAGGTAATTGTTGTTAGTAAAATTTTGTTCTGATCCTAAGGTATGAGGGCACCGTGATTGATTGATTTATTCTATTGAATGATGGCTCCATGACTATTGATTGTGTGTGTGACAGTGGCTAAGATTATGGACAACATATACAAGAAAACATCATGTAGATTGATTTTTAATTGAAGGGTTAGAAGACATGACATTATATTATCTTCTTGTGACCAAAATTGCGTAGGATTGTTATCATAATTGATGGTTTGTGTATAAGCGGGTCAAGGAGAACAAAATGGGGTTCTTGGAATAGAGGGAACAAAGAAGACATGGAAAGGTATCAATTGACGTAAACATAAGTTTATGACCTTAATTGATAAGCTCATATTGTGTGTTCACTTGGGAATTGGGAAATAATGTTGTACATTATCAAGACCTAATAGGTCTCAAGGGCTATTTTATGACAAGATATATTGGTTTGATATATCTTTGAAGGAGTGATTACTAATCGAACATTGGCAATCTCTTTTAAAGGGTAATGTTTGGATCTTGGGAGTGTTCTTAAGGATTTGATGGTGGTTATATCAGTAAACAAGATTCATTTGTTCTTCTAAATATGTTAATACGGTACTTAAATTGAATTGGTGGCCTAAATCCTCATGTTTTCTTTCGGGATATGAGGTTTGGATTGCATTAGGGGGCACTTTCCTGATTCTCATAATGAACTTGTTATTAAAATCAACAACCATCTCATTCATCCTTTTCCTTGTAGTAGTCATAGATTGAAAACTTTGGATCCAATCTTTCTCTATATTGTATTCTAAGAACTCTCATGAACTCATCTCATGAGTGCATGTAGCTATCTGGAAGGCTTTTGTGCCATTATTTAGAAATCTCTTCCAATGATTGCAAAAAGAGCTTCTTCATGACATCCTCAACTTCAATTTCATATTCATCGGTGATATCAATGAAACACCTCAAATTCTCTTTACTGTTAGTGGCATTATTACCTATAAATTTAGGCACTTTTCCCCTAATCTCATTTGGAATAAGATTTCGGTAACTCAAAATGTCATCGAATTCCAATTGTCTATATCTTTATAATCTTAATGGTTGTTTCATTGTGGAAAATCTCTAACTCCTATGGTTAACTCTGACATTGTGTCCTACATTCTGTTGCTGGGGTTTTGCTAATTTTGATGTACATTATGTACCTACCAATTTGGAAAATTATGTTGCAATATTCTGGTTTAGATTATGCTTATGCACATAATCTAATTTTGGTTCATTTATTGGGTCCATTGAGTGAGTTGAGCTTGTTGTTATACAATGTGTGCTTCTATCTCACACTGCCTTTTTTTGAGTTGTTCAAGTAAATTCTATATGCTGATCTTATTCCCTTCCATACACTCATTTCCTGACGGGTAACTGGATCAACATCATGCATCAAAGTTTCTCTTTCTTTCTCAACTTCTTGGGAAGAGGTGGGTGAATTGTTAAGTGGATTTCCCCTTGGATTTTTAGGATATGGGAAAGGATAATTCATGCCACTGTCTGTTGTATGCAAAATTTAGGTTGTTTCCCTATTTCCTAATCAGCATTTGTTTCATTTCTTGGTCTGCAATAATCACACCTAAGCTCCTACTAGTCTTGATCCTATTATCAGATGAGTCATCTAATATATATTCTATATTGGGGCCCCATCTGTAAATAGCCCCAATATCAATAATTTAAAAAGGAACGTTGTTCTGCCTGTGGTAATAATTGCTATCCAACACCTTCCAAACTACAACTCTAGACCCATTTCATTTTGTTATCCTCGTAGTTCTGTAAACTATTATTTTCCATCCAATTACATAGACTGGTGCAATTCTACTCAGCATCAGATACACCCTCTTAGTATCTCTGAGTATCATTCTATTCCATGGGATAACAATGAGAAATCATCACAATGTGTTCAACAAATGCAACACATTTGGACAATGTCTTTGGGGATCCCTTTACTCTGCCTAATTATGATGGGTTGCCACAGTTTACCCATCAACAATTAAAATCCACTATCAATAGGTATTCATAGTCTAGAAAGCAGGTAATTTCATCTTAAAGTATTTAAATCATTATTTTTTCCACCTTATATCACTTGTCATTCTTTTTTCCATCTTATAACACTTTGTGATGACAATATATCAGCTGGTCACGTATCCATGATAAGGATGTACATTATCATCAGTGCATGACCCAAGTATACATTATCAAGCTATGTTCACTTGACACTACTATTATGTGTTGATTCAGAGTATAGATCACTATGATGATAATGCACATCCTTATGCTCTTTGGAACTGATTCCCCCTCCTATCCATAGATAGAAATTACTCTCTTGTGGTAAGTCCCAGCTTTTTCCAGAAATATATCAAACTAAGACTTTGTCCACATTGTGCTTGAAAAGTCTATTTTGTAAATGAGATATTCTCTAGTTGGCAACTGAAAAACTTCTCTTAACACCCAATTTGTCCCATAACGTAGAAGCACAAACAAAGATTATGATGATTGTTTTCATGCAGATATGTCTTCCAAGAGCACAAACAAGATCCGAATGTAATCAAAACATGTAGTTTAGGAACTTATAAAGTAATCAATTCGATTTCTTAGTAAGGAATTACTTAACAAAGAGTGATTGTAAAAGAAAATAGCAATAGGTTGCCTCTTCCAGCTATTTCACCCACATTGTGGCTTCCACAATAAAATCCAAGTGTGTTAAAAATGCACAATTACTGAAAATTGACTTCAACGCAAAAGAATAGGAGATTATAATATGCCTATGGTAGGCCAACAATTAACTTATGCAAATCTAGTGTGTACAGTTAAAAATATCTGCATAACATGTTAAAAAATATAATTTTTTCTGATTTTCATCGAATTTGTCTTTAACATATTTCCCATTGTTCAACACACAACAATGCATAACAATCTAAATTCAAGCAGATGCATGCCATTGCTGAAGACAGAATGGACCTGGAGTGGGATCTACAAATAGTCTGGCTTCTACAAGGACTCACGGAAAATCAAGTAAAAGAGTCATTAATAACAATAATGGCAACCACAATAAGCATACATACAAGATAATAGATGGCAAAATATGACGAATTCTTTGATACTTCTTGAAAAGAACAAAATCGATAATAGTATAAAGAGCAAGCATAAGTAGAAACTTGACGACATGTTTTTCATAAAATTGAAATAGAGTGAATTGTTTTTTTCTAGTGTTTTTCTCTTGATCATTTATCATTTAATTGTGAATTGTAAAAGTCATCACTGTTCTGTTACCAGAAACCAGCAAAGTTGGCAAATTTGAGACAAGTTAGTAACATATATTACATCATGTCAATAGATATCAGATTTAGATGATAAAAAAGGTGCTTGATAGCATCTAAGTACAATATGCAGCATTGATTACATTATGTTAATAGAAATCAGATTTAGATTACATATTTGACTGCTCTCAGCACAACATTCGAGGACAGAACATACAGAGGGCAAATTATTTCATTGGTGTTATGACTTTGTAGAGATAGAGGTGAGATAAGAAGCAAAGCTACATGAGCGGGTAAAGAGTGGCTGACCTTGACAAGACTGATTGTGGACTGAAAGAGTTGTGGATGAGAATTATAAGGCTGTAGTTGTAAAAGTCTTAAAGAGAGTGCGTTGTTTGACAAGAATTCTATAAAGAAACTGGTATGTATATTGGACTAATTTTGTATTAATTTTCTCTTTGGTTAATAAAAATTTCATAATCACAATTGATTACAAAAGATTTTTTTAAATAAAAAAGAATTAAAAAATGACTACAGCCAATCATAAAAATGTAAAAATAAATAGATAAATCATTTAAATAAATAAATGAGTTCAGACTTTAGTGTAATTTTTTACCACAAGTGCTAGAATTTTAGGTGGAAGTTTCAACCAAAAAAGAGGTGAGAAAATGTTGCCAATAATCTTTTCTGCTATTTACTACTGTAAAAAATTAAATTGCTCAGGCTATGACTTGCGAAAAAATTGCAGCCATTATACCAATCTCATAGTCAAAAAGGACAAACAGAACAAGCAAATAGAGAATAAGCTTTGGCATAAAAAAAGACAACTAATACCATGCTAAACGTAAATATGCATACCTTGTAAAGTTTCTAATGCAATTATCGCACACCTTACAATTGCATTAGCAAAATCAACAGAATAGAGAACAAGAGGATCTCCACCAGGCTGTACGAAAATAGAAAGAGTAAATTAGAAATAAAAAATTAGCAATTGTCAAATCCATAAACTTTTGTGCAAAGCAAAATATGGCTGTTGAAATAAGGTGAGAAAAATGAGGTAACAGGAAGAAGATTGTATAAAATGCAGCATTAACACCAGTAGCATGGCTTATTCGTGTGAATATATATATATATAACATAGTGCAAGATACTACCATTGCGGAATTAAAGGCCTGATACCTTTCCTATATAGAAAATAGAAAATAGAGTTTTAAAGAGAGAATACAAGCTCAATTGAATATTCTTGCACTTAAACGCCAAAAAGATTTATTTTCTCTCTCAAAGCTATGCAGGAAACAGATTTTGAACACTCTTAGAAAAAGAATTTGTTGAATAAATAAATAAGCCAACTCCAAGTCATCCACTTTAGCACCAGTGCCTTTGACAATAATAGAGGCACTTCTGTTCAAAACAATTGAAAGAGTCTTACTTATATGGCCGCGAAGAAAAAATGAAGTTTAAAGTGAGGATTTCAACATTAGGGCTTAACAAAATAGAAGAAATATAGAAAAAATTTGAGGCTTTCAACAGTACGGCTTAACAGAATAGAAGAAATATAGCAGATGAAAGAAAATATGCCATTCGCAAAAACATAAAACATGTAATTAAAAAAAGGAATAGCTAAGATTTAATCATTATAATGCGGCATTGAAGAGATTCAAATCAAATGTGTAGTTTGCACAAATTTGAAAAGAGTTGTGGAATTTAATGTACATAAAAAGAAGGGGACATTTCCTAATTAATGTTAGTGAAATGGATGTCTTTTTTCAGCCATTAGGTGAAGAGAATATTGTCTTAGTAGGCCTTGGAAATAATTCAATATACTTTGTGTGAATGGGAATTTCTTGTTTGAATATACTTTTTTTGTTCAAACTGTCAATAAATAATTTTAGGTCCATGCTGCAAAATATTGAAAGGATCAACGTTTTTGAGATAGTTCAATGAAAGTCAACAGCGTTCAAATAATGCTTCAAACCCTGAAGGAAGTGTTACTCAAAATAACAGCATACAACACAATAAGCACAAACAGGAAAAGATTGCACATTTATAGGTCCAATTAATACTACCTTCCAGATTTTGTTAATTGACATTTCATTATTGCATTCATTTTTAGATTTTATTATTGTACTCTAAGTATTGATCACATTTCAAATTTCAAAATCCATAACTGATCATTACATTGTGCATTCAAACTAAATGTAGTATACAAGTGTCTTTTCATATTTCATATTTCTTGTCAATAATTGAGTACATATGCAGATTTGAAAATATGATAGAAGTATGGAATAGGGGTCCCATGCATTGCCTTGTTGTCATTGTGTTGTCAGTTGGTTGTCTGCCAGGGCCTAGGCCCTCAGGTCCAAGCTTTCATCTGAATTTAAGGTTTAGGGTTTCTACCCGCGTGAGAGAGAAAAAGATGTTAGATCATGTTGGATCTAAGCAATGCATGAAATAAAAATAACATACAATGACAATCAAATTTTCAATGCTGCATATCAATCTAATAAATTCAATGCAATAAGGAAATGTACATCCACACTCACTAAAAGGTAGTATTAAAGGGATTTGTTTTCTAAACATGAAACCTTTTACTATTAATGATCATTCCGGTGTATGTTGTTTTTTTCATTAACGAGGTATCTGAATTAAAGGGACTTAGTGTTTTCAACTGAGAAACCATTTTCAAAAGTTCTAGTACCTTCATAGATTAGTGAACATAATGATCTGAATATTGATTCATAAGTGTCATTTTGGCCTTTTTCATAAACTAGATTGTTTATTATGTTCACTAATCTAACTAGTGTATAATGTTGTTGTTTGAGATCTTAACACAATATTTTGTAGCACATTTCAACCTAATTGATTTTCACATTTAGTCAAGGAAAAAAGATGCAGAACAAGCTGAAGCTTCAAAGCAAAATGCCAAAGGTGTTCCAAACAGTCAAGATCAAATCACAGAATATAGTTTCATGATCACTGGTATTTTACATCTTTGGTTCAAATTCAATAATATCACTGTTGTTGCTGATTATAGAAAGAATGCTACATAATTGTGTTTAAAAGTATCATAAAATATTTACCAAAATGTATCTTTGAGTGTCACGAGCCCGTGCTCGAACTTCATTGATAATAAAAAAGCATTTTATATCTTATTGCATTTTTTTTAAAGAATTCAATTTCAGCATCAAAAGAGAACTGTATTCAATATCTGGTAATTTATGCCATGACTACATACCAGTGTTAATGTGAATTTTGAGGACTTGGTTTCATCTATGGAGCAATGGAGGTTGTGTCAAGCAAAGGAGAAAATGACAGTAGCTATAAAATAAAGGGACTGATATAGTGTGCATGGTGGTTTGAGTTAAAGCAAAGTATGACAAAAGTGGGTTGAGTGGCAAAAATATATGCAGAATAGTCAAACAATTCCAGCTGAGCCATATTAAAATTTCAAATTCATCAAAATCAGCTGAAGGAATTCACATTTAAAACATTGACTATGCTACAAGAACTTTAAGGCAGTGAGTTTTTGAAGCTTAGATTTATTTTTGGAGCTAATAAATGACTATTGTATTTATTTTTGAGTGACAACAAAAATTAAAATAAAGCGAGTTGTACTATGCATTCATTTATCAAGTTGTAAAGTTTAATAATTTCCTACAGATTTTCACAGTCAAATATACATCCACAACCGAATTATGGAAGTGACAATTTTTAACAGTGAGTAGGCTGTAAGAGTTCAAAATAAAATAGTGAAGCATAAGTTTGCAGCTTTTTATTAAATGTATATGTTCACAAGTAGAGTAATGTGACTGGTGTTCAAAGCAAAAATGATAGCACAAGTTTTATATATAACAAAATCTGACAAAGTGGGTTCCTATTTATATGATATTTTTCAAGCTGCAGACAAAAATACAAAGCAAATGAAATGAGAGAAGTTGAGCTTATCTACATTCATTTCAGTCATAGTTTGTGTCTGTAGTTGAAGTGAGTCATAGTTTTAGTCACTTAGGCAAGGTCGAAGCTTACGACTGAAAGATGTCAAAGCTTAAGGCTTCATACATCTTCCACATCTTTCAGTCATATTTTTGGCTTTGCCAAGTTGATTGTAGAGAACCCGCACATGGTGGTATTGTGTCAAAAAAATTTAGTTAGCTTGGTAAGAGTCTCAAGCTGAGACTGAGAGATGTCTTAGCCGAGGCTAAGCCCCACATCTCAGTCACAGCTTAGACTGTTGCCAAGATGACTGAAGGAGATCCATAGGTCACGACACTGTCAAAGGAAAAATAACCCACATCAGAAAGTGGTGTAAAAAAATGAACATAGGCTTCATGCTTAAAATATACAGGAAGAATCAAAGGGCTTACCAGTTGAAGTCGAGATATATATCAATTCAAGACCGTGGACTGAATGTGAGCTCGTAGTTCATAGCTCACAAACTTATACCCATTATAAGTCACAAATTTATACAAATAATCAAGATGAAGTCACAGTCAAGCCGTGACTTATAATGGAAAAGAGTTAAAAAATCAAATACCCAGAAGCCCAAGATTCATGCAATAGTTTCGGCCATGTGCATTTAATAGAGATGAAATAGCAGTCAGTCAACAAAGCCATGCATTATAATGAATGGTAGTTTAAGCTCAAAGTTGTGAGGGCTGAGTAATAGTAAAAAAACCCATAGGCCGAGCTTAAACATTAGTTTCAATTACATAACAAAAGTCAGACGCATTTACAATGACAAGTTGTGAGCTGATACATTCGTAGCTGCAAGCCAAAGATGTACAGAGAAAGAGTATTAGTTGCATGATACAAATAAGGGATAGCATCAATCATTCTACAATCAAGATGAAGACACGACCACTTACCAGTTGAGGCCGAGAGTAGATTCAGACTCATGCCTTGAGAACACCAGTTGCGGCATCATTGAGGCCGAGCTTAGAGATGAAGACACAGCTTGTCGAAGACAAAAAGGTAAATCTCCAGATCAACTGAAGTGAACTAGAGTTCTAAAAATGAAGCCCTCAATGCAAGTATGATGTTAGAAAAGTAAAAATGACTGAGAACAAGAAGCTCCATTGCAGAGAACTCGACCTTCAATAATTTTTTTAGCAGAGTTTCCTTAGGGTTTCTTTTCTTCTTCTCTGCGAAGATAAGTTACAAAAAAATACCAAGATAAAAAATGAAATACGCCTACATGTTTTTGGAGTCCGCCAAGAAAAAGACATTCAATTCCATCAGTGTTGGTGTCAACATCTATAGGTCTCGATAACTACCAACAATGCCACCTCACCCCTCTATTCTTGCATTATGTTGCAAGTGGGTCGAGTGGTCATATTGACCTTCCTCACTTTGCATTTTTTATATACTTAGTGATTTATTCCTAAGTTGAGAGGTTCTAGATTGTGTAGGTTATTATTTGATTTTGAATTTTATTCAAAGATTAAATATTGCTAAGTATTGTAAAAGGGTTTTTAATTTTTATTTAAAACCAATATTTAGAGGCACTTGTGAGGGAGTCTTCATAGGCTAGATTTTTGGCACATATTTTGGCCAAATTAGGGCAATTTATAAAGGGTTTTCATTTTCGGATTTGAGGCTAGGACTTAGTATAAGATTGATTTTGATGATTAGTTTTAGAGGTTGCAAGTTTTGGAGAGAAGGGAAAGTGAGCTTATTGTTCCTTAGTGCCTTGAATTCATGTTTGTAACCACATTTTGTCAGATTTTGGAGAAAATAAAATAGATGTTTTGGCTCATACATTTGGAGTTTTGATTTTATGATCCTATTTTCATCTTTACTTGCAAGTGTTATTTTCATTGTTATCCAAGAGAAGTGAGTGCATTTTTGTTCCTTCTTAAGGTGATCAATTATTCAAAACCTTGTATGGAAAATGTATGTCTGTTGACTTTTTGAGCTATTTGTGGTCTAACCCTAATAGTGAAATTTGTTAACCTATATGTTGAGCAGAGATTTGAAGTGTCAAGATTTTCATATATGAGTTAGAGTTACTATTTTATCTTTCTGCAAAGTTTGAATCCATTCTTGGTGTATCACTTGTATCTATTTTTAGTTTAAAAGTTTTTTTTCTTCCCTTTCCCCACTAAGTTACAAATCAGGAGGTGATATTCCATATCATATAGGAACTGGCCTAGAATCCAGAGACTCCTCATTCAAAGTCCACCCACAACTCAAGGAGGTTTCTATTGTTAGGATAGAGATACCGTGTAGCCTCATTACCTGAGTTGGGGTGGTAATTCTAAGCTTGAACAATTTTTGGCACTCCCAGTGGGACACGAACTACTTCTTAGTTCCCTGAGTTACAAGTTTTTATTGTTGTTTTGGTGTGAATAGCAGTATTACAGCCTTTTAGAAGGCATTTTTCAGCACCTAGTGACTCTATGTTTTGGAAGATTTATTGCAGATTCAGTTGCAGATTTGGGTGTTTATTTTAATGAGAAGAACTCCAACGAGATCAAACAAGGAGGGTTTTGTGTACCAGGAATTGTAGCTAGGTAGAAGACAAGGTGGATCAATCGGAATAGGAAGGACATCACAAGATCTAAGAGGTAGATCTTCTCTATTTAATTCTATTTTTTCATCATTTGATAACCCCATTTTTGAAGATTAGGCTACAAATTCAAATGAACCTGAGGTAATTATTGAGGATATCAGTTTTCCTAAAGATTTAAGTGCTCTTGATAATTCTAGACTAGAATTACCAAGTTTTGAAGATTTACCAAGAGATAATTCTATTTTTGGAGCATCTACAAGTGGTACTACAACAAATCCTCAAAGTTTTAAAACATACCAAAGGAAGGTAATTCAGTCTACCTAACCTTTAGTTACACTTGCAATTCAACAAGTACCACCAGTTCAAGAAATGGCAAGAAATCTGCCATTTGTTACATTCAATCAAGGCAGTCCTTTGAGGATTGCAAACCACAACAACATTCCATTGGCTTCTCTAAAAGGCTTGCCAACATTCACTAGAGAAGGACCAGTAACAGCTATAGAACACATCAAAGATATTTCAACTCTTTGCAATGTTCATCATGTCACGGAGGAGGATGTAGCTTTGAAGCTATTGGTTGCATCCCTTAAGGGTAAAGCCCTTGACTGGTTCAGAACACTCCCAATGGATTCTATTGCCACTTGGGATGTTTTGGGAGAAAGACTTTCCAAATTCTTTGAAGACAAGTCTGATAACTTGTCTCTAGTGGAACAACTAACCACAATCAAGAGAGCTCCACAAGAGAAAATAAGTGATTTCAATCTTCGTTTCCAAAAGACTTGGAATCGGATTCCTACTACAGTAAGGCCTTCAACCGAATATGCATTTTTCTATTATTTGAAGAGTTTTAATAGTGATATTTCTATTATGATTCAATCTATGGGGGGTACTACATTGCCCCTAGCTTTTGATACCGCTATTAGGACAAAGAATAGTCTTATTTAGGTAGGAAAGATAGTTCCTAGGCCACATGTTCCTTTCTTTCCAAGTATTCAATCCAATATGCCATTAGTTGTCCCACCTCTTTTTGTTGTCCCATCATATAAAGCCACAAAGATAGCCTCTACATACCCTCTGAATGAGTTGCAGAATATTAAGGACAATCAACAAAAAATAGATAGTTTATTGCAGTCTTTTGGAAATGATTTAGTGACCCTTAAGAGGAATCAAGCACAGACAAATCATGTTGCTCAAAATTAGTTTGTTGGTTCCTCATCCCAATATCCTAATTAGCCCAATTATCAGGCAAATAGGCAACAATTCCAAGGTAATAACAATGCAAACAGACAAAGTTGGAATCAAAGGCCTAATAAGCCATACAATCACCTCTCAATACTATTAGGGATATTGTTCCAAGTCAGAATAATATTGCTACTGACTGGTGTTTTCCATGAAATCAAGGTCATGATAAGGCTACATGTTCTAATGGGGTTCTTAACCAAGCTCTTATGGCACAAAATGCAATAATTTCACAACAAAATGTGCCTCTTGAGGAGGTTCAACAACAATCAGATCAGAATACTATAGACATTGGTTTCTTAAATTGGCAAGAGGAGGAGTTTTGTGGGTTGAATGACGATTCATCAATTTTAGGAAACACCATAGCCAAAAAGAGAGCTCTTGAGGTAGATCAATCAGCTGGTAATGTACCTTCTTCACCAGTTTCTATTTGAAAGAATCCATCTTCTTCATCTAGTAAGGATCGAAATAAAAAGAGTATTGATCGAGGCTCTCCTAGATATCCACAAAAGGTACAATTTACTATTCCATTTAAAATTGTTGATACTATGAAGAAAACAAGTGTAACCTTGTCTATATGGGAGACTTTAGCTATTCCAGGACAGATTGAAATTTTAAAGGAAGAATTGTCCAAGTTGGCACCCAGCTCACAACAAGCTATACATCAGCCTCCTAGAGTGGTTATGACTAATTTTGAGCCTCCTAAAGTTCAGGAAAAGACACCTAAAGAAGAGAAAAAGCCTACTAAGGTTCAGCAACTAGCAGTATAAGAAGTTAAAAAGGTTGCAGATTCATAGCAATCAATAGTGACAGTTGACAAAAAACTAACAAATGTTCAAAAGAGAACTGAAAAGGAAGGTAAGAAACCTACAAATAATAAGCCTCCTCCTTTTTATGTTTCATTGATTATTAAAAACAAGTTAGTGGACAATTGTATGGTAGACAGTGGTGCAACCAACACTATCATACCTAAGAAAATAGCAGATTTGTTGAATTTAAAGTATGAACCTCTTGAGAAAGGTGTGGTCCAACTTGATGGAACTTCAGTTAAGACCTTAGGGGTCATTAAAAATACAAGTTTGACCTTACACTCATGTCCAAATTTTTCAATTCCTCGAGATATTTATGTCATAGATTTGCCACCATATTTTTCTGTGTCTGTCAAGAGACTTTACAGCCAAAATAGATGGTTACTTCTCATCAGATTTGTCTCACCTATATTTCAGAACTAGATATGGTACTAAGGTAGCTATAAAATTAGAATTGTTGGCCAAAGATCACATAGAACCCTACAATCCTAGACCCATTAATGCAAGTTGTGTGATTATGGATCCAGATGAAGTTCAAGATTATTCAGACTATAACACACAAACTGAAGAATACCCTGATATTGTTTTGGATGAATGGGCCACTAGAAATGATCAAAATGATGATATGTTTGATGCTGGTTTTGGTAATTATATGATTCTAGAGTCTGATGTAGTTGTGCCCAATTTGATAAAAGATCTAGAATGTGAATCTGATTTATCTAACCAGTTATGGGATTTGTATTTTGATGGATCGAGGAATAAAGATGGAATTGGTGCAGGGATTATGTTAGTTTCCCCTGATGGTAATAGATTTTATGCTGCATACAAGTTATATTTTCCATGTTCTAACAATGTGGCTGAATATGAAAGTTTGATTCATATTAGAATGGGCAAGGAAAAGAGGAATTAAATGCTTAAGGGCATTTGGGGATAGTGAGCTGATAGTTAAATAGGTGAGAGGTATCAATGTTGTTAAAAATGATCTTTTAAAGATGTATAAGTCTAGAGTGTTTGATATTCTAGAAGATTTTGATGCCTTTAATCTCATTTCCATTCCTAGAAAGAGAAAATCAGCATGCTAATAGGTTGGCTAGTATTGGTGCACATGTTTCAATTACAAAAAATAAAGGACTGATTTCAGACCAGTCACATGTCAAGATAGTTGTTAGGCCATATATCCTTGATAATGATATTAATTGGCAGGTTTTTAACACTGATGAACATATTTTAAGTTTTATGACAGAAATAGATGGTTTCATAGCCTCCAAAAATGACAAACATAATCAGCAAATAGAAGATCAGATCATTCAATTGAAAACCAATAAGCTTCCAAAGGGATTGGTTAGTCTAGAATCAGCTTTTAATTCTAATGATTAGTACAAGAATGGTAAAACCAACCTGCTCATCAAAGAAGATCACTATGAATAAGTGGAAATACTCAGAGACAAGTACTTGAAGGTTGGTAAAATAAATTCTCTTGAAGAAAAATAATTGTTTATTGATCTTTTTAGAGAATATAGTGATGTGTTTGCATGGGATTATGCTGATTTGAAAGGATTTGATCCTCAATTAACCCAACATACCATAGAACTAGAACCAAATGCTAGGCCAATTAGACAAAGGCAAAGGCCCATAAACCCCAAGTTAGAGCCTTTAATGTTGAAAGAGCTTACAAAACTCTTAGATGGTGGTATAATATTCCCAATCAAGCACACATCTTGGGTTTCAAACTTAGTTCCAGTAAGGAAGAAGAATGGAGAGATAAGACTTTGTGTGGATTTTAGAGACCTTAATAGGGCATCTCTGAAAGATAGACACCCTCTTTCTTTCATGGAAAAAAATTTATAGTGTGTTTTAGGTTCTAAGAGATTCTCACTCCTAGATAGATATTCTGGTTATAACTGAATTTTAGTTAAAGAGTCTGATCAGTTTAAAATGACCTTTACAACTAAATGGGGTACAATGGCTTACAGAAGAATGCCATTTGGGTTGTCAAATGCAGGGGCTACTTTTCAGATAGCAATGGACATGGCTTTCAAGAATTTAATGTACAAGTTTGTTCTAGTATACCTAGATGATATTACAATTTACAAGGTTGCAAACTAGTACATAGATCATTTGAGACAAATTTTGCAAAGATGTAGAGAGTTTGGAATCTCCTCTAACCCAAAAAAGTATGTTTTTGCAGTTCATGAGGGTAAAATTTTAGGATATCAAGTGTCTAAAGAAGGTACAACTATTGATCTTGAGAGGACTCATGCAATTCTAGAACTTTCATTTCCAAAACACAAGAAAGGATTACAGAGTTTTATAGGAAGGATAAATTTTTTTAGACGCTTTATCCCTGATATTGCAAGTTTACTAAAACTCTTAACTACTATGCTAAATAAGGATGTTCCTTTTAGCTGGACTGATGAACGAAAGAAGAGTTTTGAACAGATTAAACAAGTTTTTTTATGAGCCCCTACTCTCGTTAATCCTGATTTTACTAAAGACTTTATTTTTTATGCTTATGGTGGTTTTGATACTATTTCAGCAATGTTGGTTCAAAAGAATAAAGAAAAATAGGAGCATCCAATTGCATTTTTTAGCAAAAGTATGGATGATTATGAAAAAAGGTACAATTTTGTTGAAAAGAATGTCCTAGCTGTTATTACAGCTTTAAAGAATTTTAAGCATTTGGTTGCCATAAATAAAGTACATCTATGGTTGCACATCCTAGCATTAAAGAGTTATTGCTAAATAAAGATGTTAATGAAAAAAGAGGAGGTTGGATAACAAGGGTTATGGAATATGACATACAAATTCATGTAACCAAGCTGGTTAGAGGTAAAGGTCTTTGTGCTCAAATGGAAAAACATGAAGATAAAGCTGAAGCTACTAAAGAGGTTGCCTTACTTCAAGTTAATACTATATTGTTTAATGATTCAACAACCTAGTTGTCAGATATGACTAGATTTCTACAAACTGGACAATGCCCATTAAATATTAACAAGGCTAAGGGAAGGTACTATAGGTTACAATCTATTCCTTATCTTCTCATTGATGATATTCTTTATAGGAAGGATTTTTCTGGCATGCTCCTTAGGTGCATTGATTTAGTTGATCAAAATAGAATTTTATCTGAATTTCATGATGGATCTTGTGGAGAACATTTCAGTCCTAAAACTACAGCATGGAAAATTTTAAGAGCTAGCTATTACTGGCCAAATTTATTCAAAGATGCTCATTCTTGGGAAAGAAAGTGTCAAAAGTGTGCTCTATTTGTAGGAAAGCAAAGGCTAGCAGCATTGCCATTAAAACCAATTATTGTGGATCAACCATTTAACAAGTGGGGAATGGACTTTATAGGTCCAATAAATCCTAATTCTAGTGCAGGTCATAAATATATTTTGACAACTACAGACTATTTTACAAGATGGACTAGGGCCATAGAATTAAAAGAGGCTACTGGATCTACTGTATTGAAGTTTTATGATGATATTATAACCAGGTTTGGTGTTCCTCAGTCAATTATCTCAGATAATGCACTAGATTTTGTTGGTTTAGCTATAACATAGTGGGATGTGAAAAATGGCATCTATCTAAATACTTCTTCTAACTATTATCCTTAGGGTATGGTCTTGCAGAGTCTACTAATAAAAACCTAATCAGGATTATCAAAAAGACTTTGCAGGAAAATAAGAGAGATTGGCATTCTAAACTAAAGGCAGCCTTATGGCTGGACAAAATTACACCTAAACAAGTTATTGGGACTTCACCTTATGTCTTGGCTTATGGTAAAGAGGCCAAATTTCCAATATCTATAGAATTTATAGCTTTACATCTAGCTGATCAAATGTTGTTGTTTGAAGAGGAAGATCCTCTTAAGTTGAGATATGCTTAGTTGCTTTAGCTTGAAGAAGAAAGGAGAAAGGCATTAGAATCTATGGAGTTGAGACAAGCACAGATTAAGAGGTCTTTTGACAGGAAAGCTACACCCAGGGATTTCAAAGAAGGTGATCTAGTTCTCAAGTGGGATGTACTAAAGAGCAGGCCAGGGTAGCATGATAAATTTGACAATATTTGGTCATGCCCTTTTGTTATAACATCCTGTAAGGAGAATAATGCTTTTCAGTTGTCCACAATTGAAGGAGAAGTTTTGTAGATTCCAATTAATGGAATATACCTCAAGCTTTTCTTTGAGGGATAGGTTAGGTCTAGTTTTCATTTCAATAAGTGATGTCCAAGCACTAGGTATTTAGGTTGCATCGAGTCTAGTTTAGTTGCATTTTCATTCAATAATGGTTGTATTCAAAGTTTTGGTTTCCAAACTCTGTTGCCCATTGATTAGGTCTACAGGTCATGTATAGCATGCAAACATCCAATAGAAGTCACCAAAAATGTTACTCAAAATAACAACATACATCACAATAAGCACAAATAGGAAAAGATTGCACACTTATAGGTCCAATCAATACTACTTTCCAGGTTTTGTTAATTGACATTTTATTATTGCATTCATTTTTAGATTTTATTATTGTACTCTAAGTATTGATCACATTTCAAATTTCAAAATCCATAACTGATCATTACATTGTGGATTCAAACTAAATGTAGTATACAAGTGTCTTTTCATATTTCACATTTCTTGTCAATAATTGAGTACATATGCAGAATTGAAAATATGATAAAAGTATGGAATAGGGGTCCCATGCATTGCCTTGTTGTCATTGTGTTGTCAGTTGGTTGTCTGCTAGGTCCTAGGTCCTCAAGTCCAAGCTTTCATCTTAATTTAGGCACTAATACATTTGGGGTGAAATTGCGACGGCCATTTGCGACGGCAAGCAAATGTCATGTGGTTTTGCTCTTTTTTTTTCAAATATAGCCCGACACCGTCGCAATTTGCGACGACAATACATTTGTCACTGTCGCAATTGCGACGTTGTCGGGATATAAGCGCAAAATTTAAAAGGAACGTTGTCATGTGTGTTTTCAACAGCGCCGTAACCCTCCGCGAAATCACATCAGGATATAACGGCAAACAAAATAAGAACGTTGTCATTTGCGTTTTCAACAGCGCCGTAACCCTCCGCAAAATCACATCGGGATATAAGGGCAAAAAAAACAAGAACGTTGTCATTTGTGTTTTCAACAGCGCCGTAACCCTCCGCGAAATCACAGCTACAATTTCTGAGTACGTTGGGTTTATTTTTCTTTTGTCATTATTATGTAATCTGGTATTCAGCTGTTAGAGAGCTAAAATACCCAGAAATGAGGACATATCTATGTTGAATTTATTGTTAGCGGCTTTGGTTATTTAGAAGTTTAATTTTATTTGTTCATCTTTCAAGCACAAACGTTTTGTGGACCGTAACGTCTTCATTGTTTCGGGTATGCAGTGAAACAGCCCTAACTTGCAATTGCGATGTTGTTGGGATATAAGGGCAAAAAAAAAAAGGAACGTTGTCATTTGTGTTTTCAACAGCACCGTAACCCTCCGCGAAATCACATCGGGATATAAGGGCAAAAAAACAAGAACGTTGTCATTTGTGTTTTCAACAGCGCCGAGAGAGATTCCCTCCGCGAAATCACAGCTACAATTTCTGAGTACGTTGGGTTTATTTTTCTTTTGTCATTATTATGTAATCTGGTATTCAGCTGTTAGAGAGCTAAAATACCCAGAAATGAGGACATATCTGTGTTGAATTTATTGTTAGCGGCTTTGGTTATTTAGAAGTTTAATTTTATTTGTTCATCTTTCAAGCACAAACGTTTTGTGGACTGTAATGTCTTCATTGTTTCGGGTATGCAATGAAACAGCCCTAACTTGCGACTACCTTCACGGTACTTGTGTACATTATCATGTTGTCTTTACAGTGACTGTCCTCATTCAAGTGGCAATTACACAAGGGACAGTCACTGTGAGATGTCCTCATTTGTGACAAGGACAGTCACACTTAGGACATCTCATAGTGATATTCCCTTGTGTAATTTCCACTTGAATGTATTGCTATTGAGCCACATTAATGCTTTTCTTCTTCAACAAATGAGGACAGTCACTGTAAAGACAACATGATAATGTACACAATTACCAAAAAATGATCTTGTTAATTGATGTAACACTTTGTCTTGCTCACTCCCTATCCTTCACTAGGGTCTCTTTAGGCCAATGTTTTGACTTGATAGGGTACTTAACTATCCCTACACTCTTTAGGTATCTCTACCCAAGATCCCACTCCTTCAACTAGTGCACACCAACAAGAAATACAACGAACTCTGCTCAATACCAATCTAGCTACTAGGACACTCCTAGTCTTGTCTTCACAAATTGAAACAGATTCAACTAGAACTTTACTCCATGGAGAGGCTTGCCACTAGGACCTCTATTGGTTTCAATATTACTCCTTCACTTATACTTTTCATTAGTACTTCAATCCGGTTCATCAAACCATGCATGCCAATTGCACCCAAAAATAGGCTGCTAGCAATTAGGCCTTTGTCAAGCCTTTTTGTTTATATTAAGCCACCTAAAGGGCTTAGGATTCAGATGCCCTTTATTGAGAACTCCAAGATATCTAAGGTCTTCTCCTCCTACATTTTTTGTACACCAACTGCTACAGCCATGCCTGAAAACAAGTATTTTGACACAACTTGGACAGTCTGACTAAGAGTTTGTTTTCTTAGCAGCCAAAGAAACTCACCCAATCTTCTAATTTGACTTGGGGCTTCTTTAGATGTGTGTCTACCTCTCCATGAGATTTTAGTTGAAGCAACCAATGCATTCAACTTGTTGTAATCTTCTTGTAATGATTTGTCATCCCTAACTGTGCTCAACTGACTCACCTAGGACATCATTGCAAACATAGAAAATGAGCTTCCCAAGGCCCCTCCTTCCAAACATATAGTACATGGAGTCTCCTCACCCATTCCAAGAGCCCGTACAAAATTGACAATGGAATGATGAGATAAGACTCCATTTGTTCAACCTGCCTGGTTCAAACCAATGATAGGGTACTTAACAAAAGAATTAACAAACTAGTTGGAATGCTTCAAAACTCAAAAAAAACACAACACAGAATAAAAAAACAACTTGTACTAACTTTTCCAATAGACACTGCGAGCTATCTAATCCATTAATCAACTGAAAACAAAGAAACAAAAAAACTCAAGAATTCACTAAAACCGTGTTACTCTACAAATCTTCTTAATTCCAAATGTTTTTCCCCCCAACCTTTTGCACAGATCGATGGAGGCCTCTTATAGTTGATCTGATGCCTAATTCAATGGTTTCATATAGTTACATAACCATCTTACTCGAAAATGCTCCCTTGCACAAATGTTGTCAATGTTGTGAATGACAACATTGACAACTTGTTACAACCTTTGGGATTTTGGTTCAAAACTTATTGTTCAAACACCATAAGACCCTAACCATGACTTAGTTAGGCTATTTAGACCTCACATAGGCCACTTCTACACTTCTTTGCCCAATTTGACCCCTAAATGCTTCATTCCCACTTTTGCCACAATATTGGTAACTTGGGTACAAATTGGCACTTGCCTTCACAAAGGTCACACATGAGGACATCTCACAATGATCGATTGTCCCTTGTGTAATTGCCACTTGAATGTATTGCTATTGAACCACATTAATGCTTTTCTTCTTCAACAAATGAGGACAGTCACTCTAAAGACAACATGATAATGTACACTCACTGTAAGGACAGTCACAAATGAGGACATCTCACAGTGACTGTCCCTTGTGTAATTGCCGCTTGAATGTATTGCTATTGAACCACATTAATGCTTTTCTTCTTCAACAAATGAGGACAGTCACTCTAAAGACAACATGATAATGTACACTCACTGTAAGGATAGTCACAAATGAGGACATCTCACAGTGACTGTCCCTTGTGTAATTGCTGCTTGAATTACACAAGGGATAGTCATTGTGAGATGTCCTCATTTGTGACAAGGACAGTCACACATGAGGACATCTCACAGTGATTGTCCCTTGTGTAATTGCCACTTGAATGTATTGCTATTGAACCACATTAATGCTTTTCTTCTTCAACAAATGAGGACAGTCACTCTAAAGACAACATGATAATGTACACTCACTGTAAGGACAGTCACAAATGAGGACATCTCACAGTGACTGTCCCTTGTGTAATTTCCACTTGAATTACATAAGGGATAGTCATTGTGAGATGTCCTCATTTGTGACAAGGATAGTCACACATGAGGACATCTCACAGTGATTGTCCCTTGTGTAATTGTCACTTGAATGTATTGCTATTGAACCACATTAATGCTTTTCTTCTTCAACAAATGAGGACAGTCACTCTAAAGACAACATGATAATGTACACTCACTGTAAGGATAGTCACAAATGAGGACATGTCACAGTGACTGTCCCTTGTGTAATTGCTGCTTGAATTACACAAGGGACAGTCATTGTGAGATGTCCTCATTTGTGACAAGGACAGTCACACATGAGGACATCTCACAGTGATTGTCTGTAATGTCCCCTTTTTGGCTAACTTGGAAAACAGGAACAATTACTCCACTTCTCAGACTTACTCCATCAGATACTTACAATTAAACTAAGTAATGGAGGTTACTTAAGATATCAACCGCTATTTCAGATTCAATCACAATATGTGTGCAAGATGATATTGATACCAATATGTTTAATAGCACTGTCGGATATAATGATATGAAATATGCTATGAATATGATGTTTCCTATCACTTATAGTGATAGTATAATGATGGTATGTCTGATATAAACAATATCGATATACAATCAATAAGTATTGCTTACAGCAATGTATTTGCTGTGTCTGATATGATGATGTAATTATGCAAATGTGTAATATCGCTATGAGTGATATGTTGCTATTTCAGATTCTGAATTATATGCTTGCAACTTCAAATATTGATGTTGTTTCTGACTATCCTTTCTATCTATGCAATCATGGTGTTGTCTCTGATCTGCAATGATAAACTTGAAACCAAACTGCCAAAGGCAGATGCTCTATTGAGTATATCCAAATATGGATAAGTAAATAAAGTTCTAATGATGCCTTGAGTGACTGAAGAGAATGCATTCTTATATTGTCTTTAACAAATGAAGAGATGCTATGAATGAGACGTGTCTTGTTTCTTCCTCCATGTCCCTTTGTTAAGCACACCTTTCCATAATCCGACAGTTCACATAATATTATTTCATTATTTTCTGATCATAGATAACTCCCAGATTGACTCAATATCAAATCTTTTTATGAAGGTAATCTTCCCTAATTGGTAGTGCAACCAGTAGTTAACATCCATTGTGTTTGTATTAGTTTGGTCTAACTATCATTAGTATTTAGTCAATCGATATTAACTCTTGCCTTATCCCATATTGTTATGATGATATCCAATCTTTCTACTCTGATATAAGTCGATATCATTTTCTGATAATTGTCCATTTATTGGTTGATTGCTGGTAATGGAGTTTGATCTTCAAATTGACTTCCATTCCTGTTAATACTTAAGGATACATTGTACTTATTATCCATGACTGATGCCTCATTCATCAATAGCTTGTGATATAATCACTGATGCTTTTGTGTTTCTACAAGATGTGGTTTATCTCAGACAATCGATAATCTTTCAATCCTTTAGTCGATATCCTCCTATGTGGTGTCTATTGATATAGATAGTAGAATTCAATCTAGTTTATGTTATTGTCATGATAACATAGGAAGTGATGGTGCATATTTGCTAGCGGGTCTTCATGTTTGATATTGCTTTATCGGATATGTCATTGTCTAAACTTGTGCAATTAAAGATTATTTATAATATATGAATGGTTATCCTTCTTGCTTATCAATACATCTTCTGAAACACATAGCGACCTATCCCTTATTCATATCATGTTGATCTTGACTTCATAGTATTTGGTTCATTAATCATCCTCTCATGGTATCGATGTGTAATGACTAGTGATTGTTGTATCACTTCTTCGTTCCTCATCGTGATAGATAATGCAGATGTTTAATGTAGATGTATATCGATTACAGATATTCGATATTGCTTTAAACGTTATTATTATTATTATTATTATTAATGTTATTGTTATTATTAAATATTATAATTAATGATGTTAGTAATATTAATAATATTATAATAAATATTATTATAGTGATAACATATTGTTTTATATTGAGAGGTTTATTAATATTATTTATATATTAAAATTATTATATCAATAATTGATTTAATATTATTACTTAATATATTATTATAATATAATATATATAATTTATTAATAATTATTTATTATTAATTTATATTATAATTATAATCATAATTATATTATTTATTAATATTTTAATATTATTTAATTAACATATTACTTATTATGCTAACTATATATTATTATTATCTTTTGATAATAATTATATATTATTGTTATATACCGTTAATAATAGATTATTATATATCATCTAATCGTTTTATTATTATACTAAGTTCAATATGTCACGGCTCATGACATTGTCCCTTGTGTAATTGCCACTTGAATGTATTGCTATTGAACCACATTAATGCTTTTCTTCTTCAACAAATGAGGACAGTCACTCTAAAGACAACATGATAATGTACACTCATTGTAAGGACAGTCACAAATGAGGACATCTCACAGTGATTGTCCCTTGTGTAATTGCCACTTGAATTACACAAGGGACAGTCATTGTGAGATGTCCTCATTTGTGACAAGGACAGTCACACATGAGGACATCTCACAGTGATTGTCCCTTGTGTAATTGCCACTTGAATGTATTGCTATTCAACCACATTAATGCTTTTCTTCTTCAACAAATGAGGACAGTCACTCTAAAGACACCATGATAATGTACACTCACTGTAAGGACAGTCACAAATGAGGACATCTCATAGTGACTGTCCCTTGTGTAATTGCCACTTGAATGTATTGCTATTCAGCCACATTAAATCTTTTCTTCTTCAACAAATGAGGATAGTCACTCTAAGGACAACATGATAATGTACACTCACTGTAAGTGTACATTATCATGTTGTATTACAAATGGACCTTATGTTGGTCGGGATATAAGTGCAAAAAAAAAAAGGAACGTTGTCATTTGTGTTTTCAACAGCGCCGAGAGAGATTCCCTCCGCGAAATCAAGCGGGTTATCATTTGTGTTTTGAACAAAGCGGGTTGTCATTTGTGTTTTGAACAGCACCGAGAGAGATTCCCTCCGCGAAATCAAGCGGGTTGTCATTTGTGTTTTCAACAGCGCCGAGAGAGATTCCCTCTGCAAAATCACAGCTACAATTTCTGAGTACGTTGGGTTTATTTTTCTTTTGTCATTATTATTTAATCTGGTATTCAGCTGTTAGAGAGCTAAAATACCCAGAAATGAGGACATATCTGTGTTGAATTTATTGTTAGCGGCTTTGGTTATTTAGAATGCTTCCCCACAATACTTAATTACACAAGGGACAGTCACTGTGAGATGTCCTCATTTGTGACAAGGACAGTCACACATGAGGACATCTCACAGTGACTGTCCCTTGTGTAATTGCCACTTGAATGTATTGCTATTCAACCACATTTATGGGCCCGTTTGGACCACGACACACAGTAGCATCTACAGAGAAGAATATCCCAGGTGTAACAAGTTGTAAGAATATACCAACAGTTCTAAGAAGTTCCCTAGCATGTAGTAGCATCTACAGAGAAGAATATACAACATGAGGGCAGCCACTGTAAAGACAACATGATAATGTACACTCATTGTATGTGTACATTATCATGTTGTCTTTACAGTGACTGACCTCATTCAAGTGGCAATTACACAAGGGACAGTCACTGTGAGATGTCCTCATTTGTGACAAGGACAGTCACACATGAGGATATCTCACAGTGACTGTCCCTTGTGTAAGCCACTTGAATGTATTGCTATTCAACCACATTTATGGGCCCGTTTGGACCACGGCACATAGTAGCATCTACAGAGAAGAATATCCCAGGTGTAACAAGTTGTAAGAATATACCAACAGTTCTAAGAAGTTCCCTAGCACATAGTAGCATCTTCTAATTGTCTATACCACTTCACAAGGTATTGTTTGCACACATTGTTTTTGGTTCTTTTGATGACCCTTGTTTTGAAATTGCTATTAGGCCTTGTAGCTTATATGTTTTGATTGTTGGAGAGCTTCTAAAGCTAAGCAAGAAGACCATTGCATGAGTTATAGCCGCGCGCTCAGGTTTGAAAATTGTATATTTTTTAATCTAATGTATATTTTAATCCTTTTGCCATGTCATGTAATATGTCTTGCCTTGTAGCTTATATGTTTTGAAATTGCTGTTAGGCCTTGTAGCTTATATGTTTTGATTGCTAGAGAGCTTCTAGAGCTAAGCAAGAAGGCCTTGTAGCTTATATGTTTTGTGTACTTTTGACAATTTTGCTTAGTCACTGAAAGTTGTAGACCGAAGTTTTCATAGCCCAATTTTTGCTTCCTGCGAAGAACGATCATGTCAGATAATATAAGTGAAGAACAAAATAGGGAGACAATCGCTAGATTGTGGTCTAACTTGAAAAGAAAAGGTGATGGAAAATGTTATTGTCCCTACAAAATTTGTAAGGGCTTAAACCGTAGAAGATTGCTAATCAAAACAGTTAAGAGACATTGTAGGGAGAATGGTCACATTGAAGGGGGGCATGACTATCATCCACTGGTAAGTTGTTCATTATATCATTTTAACAATTTATATACATATGAAATCACTTGATGATGAGTTGAAGATCATGGTTTATTTATGTTAATCAATTTTATATAGGTTGATCTCCCCAGGGAAGTACATGATATGGAGGAACATGGGGGTGCGAATATCCAAGGTGAAGATAATGATCCCATGGAAGATGACGATCATGCGCCAGAAAACACAATTGAAGATGATGGTATAAATACATTGATCCATGACACATTTAGTCCAAGCGGATCTGATCTTGATGATGATGATAGCCTTGATGTACCTCTACTTGAGAAGGCATACGAGCCCCTATACAAAGACTCCCAAACAACTCTTCTCTCTGCTGTATTGTTGTTGTTGAACTTGAAGGTTATGAATGGTTTATCCAACATAACAATGTCACGTATGTTAAGGTATGTCATATATGTCTTTATAGTTAACAAAGGGTGAATAATGTACCACTAATATTATTTATATTAACAACTTATATTTTTTGCTGTAGATTGATAGGCGAGTTTTTGTTACCACCATCAAATATTCTACCTCGCTCATATCGAGAATTATCTGCTA
This sequence comes from Chamaecyparis obtusa, assembly GCA_027943335.1. Classification (NCBI taxonomy): domain Eukaryota; kingdom Viridiplantae; phylum Streptophyta; class Pinopsida; order Cupressales; family Cupressaceae; genus Chamaecyparis; species Chamaecyparis obtusa. The sequence continues at coordinate 3,045,979 of BSBK01001611.1, read as the reverse complement.
TTATGAAAGATATTGGAATGGAGTATCAAGCAATACATGCTTGTCCCAATGATCATATTATATATTATAAAGAACATGAATTTGCAACACAATGCCCTGTATGTCATACGAGTAGATATCGAACAGATTGAATAACAAAAAAGGTGCCTCACAAGGTTCTTCGTTACATCCCCATTATTCCACGGATGCGACAATTATTCAGGTGTACTAGCTTGGCACAATTTATGGATTACCATGCACGCAATAGAAGTCGAGATGACATTATTCGAATCCCTGCGGATGGTTCGGCATTTATGCACATAGAGGAAAAGTGGCAACACTTCAAAGAAGAACCTCGTAATCTCAGGCTTTCATTGGCAGCGGATGGTGTCAATCCATTTGGAGAGATGAGATCTGTTTGCTCGGTGTGGCCTGTTTTTGTTATCAACAATAACATTCCTCCGTGGATGTCAATAAAGAGGGAGCACATTATGTTGGCAATGATTGTTCCAGGTATTTTATCATTTGATAGTTATTAATTTACATGTACTTACAAATCTTACAGTAAAATGGTCACAATAATTATGTAATGTTACTGTTCATTCAAGTAGGTAAATATCAAGTTAAAGATATGAATGTATATATTGAGCCTCTTATTGACGAGTTGGTGGAGTTATGGAACGGTGTCACTATGTATGACGTGTCTAGACCAATAGGACAAAGACAATTTCAATTCCATGCAATACTTGTATGGACAATACATGATGCCCCAGGGCTAACACATTTTTGTGGTATGTTATAGTGAATTCAAGTTGCGCATGATAATTCTAATTATAAAAATCAACATATTTAATAATCCAATTATATCATTATCTTGTAGGTCTTCAAACAAAGGGAAAATTTGCATGTCCAGTTTGTGGTCCAAAGATGAAATCTCGTCATTCAAAAAGTTTAGGAAAGCATGTGTTTGATGAGTACAGACACTTCCTCCACAGGAATCATAAGTATCGAAGTATGGAAAAACATCTTTTCAATGGGAAAGAAGAGACTACATCAAAGCCACGAAGAATGACACCTCGCCTATGGAAGTTGGAATATAATAGAATTAATCATCGAGGTAATGTCGTTCCACTTAATGGTTTATGTTTGTAATTTATATATTTCTATTGTGATTTTTGTTTACTAATTATGTAATTGATGATCGTGAAGGTCGTCAAGGCACTACTGACAACCTTCCAAAGGGACTAAAAAGCTATCCCAGACAATTTAGTAGGTTGCCCTACTACGAGGACCTACAAATTGTGCATTTGTTTGATCTTATGCATGTTGGAAAGAATATAACAGAGACATTGTGGAAAATACTGGATGGAAGGCGTGACAAAGAAAAAATTGTCAAAATTTGTAATGACATTCATGAATCCAATCATGCACTGAAGAATTTCATTCACTCAAATAGCAATAGAGATCAGATTAATATAAGTGCCCTTCCTTGGTTATTAACGGAGCAGCAAAGTGATGCCATAAAAGAAGTCATACGAAAAATTCGATTTCCCACAGGATTTGCTGGGAACATAAGCAATCTCATATCAAAGAAAAGTGAATTTGGGCCAGGGCTCAAAACGCATGATTGGCATACTTTCATCAAGGTAAGTTATGTTCTTCTGTATTTACAATATATTCATAAACTACGTGTACTATTCATTATGTTATGTTAGAAAATAATGAAATGATTGGTTTATAATTACTGCAGTACGTGCTACCTCTATCTCTCCCAGAGCACTTCAACAATAACATCAAACAAGTGATATATGATCTTGGAAAATACATGAGGTAAGCAGTAATATCTGTTCAATTTGTTGTATATATTTATTATATTCGCGATTTGTTTTTCTTGCTATGTAATCTATTGTATATTATTTTGTAAAGTCTCGTATTTATATATTTTTTGTGACTTGAATCTCTTAATGTAGGTGGTTGTCATCTAAAGAAATCCATAAAGAAGATATAAACTATTGGAAGAGAAGAATTCCTCATTTATTGTGTGAAATGCAAAAGTGTCTACCTCCAACTTTTTTCAATGCACAAGAACACTACCTCATACACCAAGTTGAGGAGATTGAATTGTGTGGACCTGCACACACTAGGTCAATGTGGATGGTTGAGAGGCACTTGAAATCTTTGAAGGCTTTGGTTCGACAAAGAGCACATCCTGAGGGTTCTATGGTAGAGGGATACATGGTATACCAGACTATGGTGTACATTACTGAATATCTTCCTAAGTTTGCTTCAAATATCCATGTAGATCGCATTTGGGATCTCGACCCTTTTAAAAAATTCAAAGGGGAGTACTTGATGGGGAAAGGTAGATTGAGGAAAGTGATAGGTAATAAATTATAAGATGTTATTGTAATAAATTATTTCTTAATCTTCAAAATAAATCGGTTGTAAGTCGTCTATTTTTTTTTTGTACAGTTGCTCGAGAGTGGGATGCACTACATTTGTATATTGCAAACAATCTTGATTGGATGACGGTATGGATTGAACGATGTCAACATTCTGGTCACACATTAACATGGGAAGGTGTATCTTCATTGGTTAAAGAAGCTCATCGTAATGGAGATTCTAATGTTACGCAAAGGGAAATAGATTTAGCATATGGTTTAAGAGATTTCCAGGTACGTACAAAATTATTAATCACCCGTATGTTTATCAACTCACGATATAATAATTTTGACATGTTTCACATATTATTGCAGGTTAAACACCACAAGGGTATGTTCTGTAATGGTCAAAAATTTTGCGTCAAAGTGTTGGATGACACGAAGAAAACTTGTGATTCTGGAATAACTGCAGTCTTTCAAGTGACTAATATTTCATCTAGAAATGACTTAGATCCTCAAGAGTCTAAAAATCAATACTATGGCATTTTGGATGATATATTTGAGTGCGACTTTAGTTCCTTCAAATTAGTACTCTTCGTTGTCAAATGGTACAGGCTACGACTTAATCCAAATGATCCTAATAGAACTGTTATTGAACATGATAATGGATTTACAATGGTTAATACAAGGTCGTTTGAGCCAGTTGGGGATGAGCCCTATGTTCTTCCAAGCCAATGTGAACAGGTATTTTACTCAGAGGTTTCACATAAACTGGGTTGGTCATTTGTTGTTAGACATGAACTGAGAGGAAGGCCGATAAAGTATAATGCGATGGAAGAAGAAGATACCGAAGAAGTAGAAGATGATGTAGATGATGATCACGATCGACAATTATTGGATGATGTTCCTGAGACAAATTTTCATGAAGAAGAAGAAGAAGATGATGCTGCTACTGATGATGATGATGAAGATGATGTTGATGTTGATGATGATGATGTTGATGATGATGTTGATGATGACGACAACGACGACGACGACGAGGACGATGATGATGACGACGATGACGAGGATGATGATGATGATGATGATGATGATGATGATGATGAGGATGATGATGATGAAATTTAAAGGTATGCCATCAATCCTTAATGTATTTAATATTCATTTCTTGATAGAAATATATTTGTCTTAAATGGTTACATAGTTTATTCATTATCTATTTAAAAGCTATAAGTGTTATAATGTGTACGTTTTAATGTTTTTAATTTTTATGTGATGCTTATGATGGATGTGATTATGATTATGATGTGATTATGCTCACGATAATTGAATTACATTTGCAGGAAATTGAACCCCTTTCAAGAGCATCCCGCACAGTCTCATGGATCGACAGGTATAAGTCAATACACCTTATAGAAAGTCTATTTAATACACTTATCAATAGTAAGATTGATGTCTTCTAAGATCTCTCCCATTTGCAGGTACCAGCAAATAGGTATTTGTCAGAAGTGTCTTCCTCGAGTGAGGGAAATATAGGAATAGAAGAGGAAAGTGAGACATGCAGTTTATCTAGAATAGGGAGATTAACTAGAGGTCAAAGGACTAGAAGGAAATTCAATAAACACATGAAATTTTTCCTTGCTCAAGGGGGGTCATGTTCTTATGATGATGAGACGAAAGGCGACATCGAGGTGCCCTTGAGGTACCAACATCTACAGAAACATTGGGTACCCAAGGAACTTCCTCCAATAAACATTGATTTTTGTGTTAATGAGAGGATATATCGCATAGCACCATCATCATTACATGGTTTGGGCCTATTTTCTATGGATGGCATAAAGGTGTCTTACAACAAAGTTTCTGAATTGATGGAGTATGTTGGACCATGTTACGATTACAAAAGTTGGATGCATATTGTTCAATATAAAAAAAGTATGCGTAGGTATGCACTCTCGGAAAATTATATACAACAGCAAGACAATAATCAAAGTAAAAGTGTGGCTATATACATTGATGGAAGGCCAAAAGCAACAGGGAATATTGCGGGTTTTATAAATAGTACACGACCTGCGTCAACTATAAAGCAACCCAATTGCATATTTGAGGCACGCGAGGGAAATCGTGTATTCATCTGTGCAATAAAATCAATACGTGCAGGGGAAGAGCTGCTTATTGATTACAATTTGAACCGCATAGATACAAACGAGGCTACTATCATGGGGGTGGTACATACTATTAAACCAACTTCTAATCAATGACTCCAACATACCATTTAGTTATTAAATTTTTGGCTAACATTTTTATACTTGATCTTTGACACAGGGGCACAATATGGAGCGACCGCCCGAAGGTGATGGTGACGATATTCCTAGCTCATCTACACATGAGCAGGTAAAATTCATTGTAATTGTGCAAACTAGATAGAAGCAAAATGTTATTTTTTTTAATGTTATTTTCTTCATTGTTTTGGAGTAATTTTGATAATACTAATACTATTGTTGTCACAGAGGGCCGGTGGTCGGAGAGAGGGAAAGCAACCTGCAGTCCCTCAGGAGTCCCCCCTTGTGGACCCTTTTTTTATTGATTTAGCAGAGACCGATGACCCGATCGGTTCCATTAAAAAGCTGCTAAAGAAAATTGGGAAAGAACTTCTACGTTTGGTATCCATACATCCTCAGACTCAGGAAATAAAAGACAGGGCAGCTGAGTTGTTGCGCACTTCTGAAAACTTTAAAGTAAGTATTAATGAAATTTTTAATTATTACAAGAGTTCAATAATGGTTTTTATGTTATGCTCTTTTATGACATTAATTAAAATATGGATGCATTGTCTTTACAGAGTTATTTGCGTAATTTTGAACCCCATTCCCATGATGAGGCCGGTATTGCAAGTGGTTCAGGTAGATCACATGTTCCATTCCCCACTTGTGTTTTCCACTGAATATATATAGGAATGATCATAATCATTGACAATACATGCTCGAACAATCTTTTTTTTTAATGCTCTAACAATCTTGTCCATGCTAGTCCACGCGTTCTATATTTATGCATGCTCTAACAATTTTATTCTTCAGCTCCTTTCCATGATGATATGACAACGCCGCCTCCATCCAGGACAGCCACAAATGTCTTGCCGACTGCCATGTCAAAAACACACAGCCTAAATGCACCAACTGTTGCACCATCTACTGGTACACAAATCCCTCTTTTTCTCTCTTTTGTTATGTGTTTAAGTGTTATGTGTTTACGATGTAGATCCCTTGATTGTGTTTGTGCCATGGGTGCTCTGCACCAATTTATTTCCCTTGAAGTATTATTTCTTGGAGGCATTTGATAATGGTTTTCATTTTTTGCAATAGGAGATGCAACAAGTCCCAATGCAACATCATTTCCTGGATGTTCCCGTGTTCCTAGTACGGGAACGGTGAAGGATTGCGTATTGATCATCAGCGACGATGAAGGCGTTCCCTTAAAAGTATCCAAACTTCCAGGTACTTTAAAGTTATTATTATTCTATAGTGATATAATAGTAATTTAGTTTTTGATCACTCTTCATCGACTAATGATCCCATGATTATTTTGTAGGGAATGATATTTTTTGGCGAAAACTTGGTGACGAGTGTTTGCGGATATTCGGGCCCACCATACGTACATGGTGGAACATCATATCCTAACTAAAACCCCAAACCACTATTTTGATTTCATATCATTGCTAGAATAGTTTTCCTTTTCATCAATTTCTTGAACTATATTAAAGGTAGCTTCTCTTCATTTATGAGTCTAACATGTTTTTTTTTACTTAAAAGGTGGAATAACCAAGATAAAAAGTTGAAGGATGATCTTGTAGATAGTATGACCCAACTTTTTGGACCTCGTGCATTCGAGAGAAACAAGCTCCTTGAAAGAGCTGGTTTATGTTTGAAGTATATTAGGGACCAGTACAAGAAATATTTAGAGGTTAACCCAAGGCACGAGCGTCCGCCCTGTGTTCTTGAGGCTGAGTGGCAGGGTTTGATTTTGGATGGAAAGTATAAAGCCGACATGAAAAAAGGAATTACGCCAGTAGAGAGTAGAGCAAGGTATGTGATACTTTTGAGAATGTAATTATGTACTAATTAACCTCTAAATTTTTCCTATATTGGTCTCTAACATATTTCAAACTTTTCATAGATTGCCTGACACATCAAAGGCAACAAAGGCAAGATTAGAAAAGCACGAGACACACAAGCTCGGCTCTGGTGGTTTTTCCAAACTTCAAGCACGAGTTGTAAGTATTAGTAAATGAAAACTTGTATCAATTTTTTTATATATTGCAAGGAAATTTTTTTTGATCAAACAATGCAAGTAAAATTCACCATACCAAGAAAAAATGTAGGGGTCAGAGTTCAATAGATGCCTCACAGAAGAGGACAAGAGAATTGGCTTCCAACAAGGCTATAGAGCCGTGGCTGAACGGCTACGAGCTGAAATCAGTGTGCAAGGTTCAAATAATGATGCATCTGAGCCACAGGTAAATAAGATAAATGAAATTTATTTCAAATTGAATACTTTACCAATTAGTCTATTTGATGTTAAGTTCTAATATAAAGTGAGTATATCTGTTTTAAGAAAGCAATGATAACAATGTGTAGGATATTGGAATGCAGCCTGACAATCCTTCTACACAATCTATGCATAATGAAGGTTCGCATGATGTGCATCCTAGTGGTGGAGGTATACATTTGCTATTAAAATTTTTATATGTAATTACAATTGGTGTTTGGATTAATGTAACATTTTGTATAGCAACTGTAGAGGATCGAGGGGTCGGTGCTCATGAGCATGTTGAGGTTGAGTCTAGACAAAATGATGTGGCCAGATCAGGTAATTAAAGAGCGCCACAGTTATGTTCTTTAAAATAATTAAATACTTGTAACAATTATAATTAAATATTTTAAATTTAACTCTTTTATTTGTTATTGTAGAGGACCCCCCTTTGCAGCAGCATAGGAATTTGAGATCATCAAGAACAAAGAACAAAACAACTGATGAGGGGGGTATTGATGATAACACTGATGCTCCTCTTAGAGCTTACATAGAAAAAAAAATTAGAAAGAGAAAAAAGAAATGATTGTCATCTAAATACCTTAATTGATAATGACTGAATTTTATGTCTCAATGAATTTAATTATGTGCTAATGAATGTTCATGAATTATGTGTTTATTTTCATATTGATGAATGTTGTGTGTTAACGAATCTAATGTGTTAATGAATGTTATCATGTGATATTGATTGAATGTTACATTTTATTAATAATTGAAAGAATGAATGAATGTTAGATGTTAACGGGGAATGTAGAGTGATGTTAGGGGGAGGGGGGTGGGGCCAAATGAGCTTCCACCTTCACGTGGTTGGCCCTGTTTAGTAGAGAATATTAAACTATATTCTCGAAACAAAGTGAAGCTCAATAAGATACTAAATGAGTCAAAATGGTTATCAAGGTCCTCTATCCATAAGATACTTATAGTCAAAATGGTTATTAATAAGATACTTGTAGTCAAAATGGTTATCTAGGTCCTCTATCCATTCCATAAGTTCTTCACCATTCAAACTTCCTCCATAACAAGGAATGTGCTCTAGGTTAGTCATGAAGCCTAGCATGGACTCTCTGTCAGATAGAGCCACTATTTCAGAGCCTTTTTTGTGCATTTCCTTCAAGCACTGTACAGTGTACGGATGTGAAAGGGAGGGCAGACCAGTGTGGAAGTTAGAGTATTTATATCTTATGCTTTGAGAGTTTATTTGGTAGATTCAAGACACCTTATATCAAAGTTATTCCTTTTTCTTATCTGTTGTTCTGTCAAACCCTCATTTTTTGGGTTATTGCATTCAAATGGCCTTAACTTGCAAATAAACCATAGGATATCCTCTGTTCTTTGTAAAATGCAAGTTAAGGGGGTTTATTTTCATATTTTAAAAGCTTTGGAACAGGATACTAAGCCAGAGAATTTCAAGAGCAAGCCCTAGGTCAAGAATCTCAATGTTCTTGACTAGGAGTTGATGGATTATGCAAGATCAGAGGGTAGCGGCAAGTAAAGGACCTCAAACCTTGTTGAATCTAGATCTTTAGAGCATGGTGGACATCTTCAAACTCTGATCTTGGTTTCATGCACCCATTTTCAATGCCTTGTTTTGGAACCCACACCCAAAGGCATGCATTAGGTCTGCGGACTCAATAAGGACATTGATATGCTGGAGTGGAGTCAAGGTCTGGGAGTTGGAGGATTGTTAGAACATCAAAAAGGGTACTCAAAAAACATATAAGTTCATAAGGTCCTTTGTCAAATTGAAGAGTTATTGCTGCAGAATAGGTTTTGGAGACCTACTAGAGTCACTAGGTCTATTTGGACCCGTTTGGACCACGACACACAGTAGCATCTACAGAGAAGAAGTTTGGTATGCAATGGTCTTGAAACCTCCTGAGAAATTCTTGGTATGCATTTGTGTGGTGCAAAAGCTTCGTTGAAAGAGAAAAAGAAGAAAAGAATAGAAATGATTTTTTTTCTTTTTATGTCATATACTGTAACCAGCTACTTATAACTTGCAAAAATTATTATAACCATTTGAAATTGAAACTTAGTTTAATGTGAAACTGAGAACTGCTTTATTAGAGCTTTCTGTGATTTAGATTCAGACATCAAGAACATTGTTTGCCTAATATTGTGATTAATGTTTATTTATTAATATCTCATACTGACAAACAATTGATAATTGTAGGGAAAACGTCATTGGGGGTCTTTGAGGATCCACCAGAAGCCAAGGAGAAAATGTATTCAAATGCTAAAGATGGTGTAACAGTCCTTACAGCTGTTGAACCTTGCTGTGTAGATCATCTCCGATTCTCCAAGTTCAACAGTACTGTGGTATTCCTTTGGATACTTCTAATGGTAAATTTCAGACATCAAGTTCTTTTCGTATGAAACTACTACATTTGTAATCTGTAGTTTTAAACTTTTAGTTTATAAATGTTCATCAGCTTTAGTTCGTATGCTGCCATTTCAAGTATGATTAATGAAGTTACCTTTATCACAGGATGAAAGTGAGCAGTCAGCATACTGGTACGGAGCTGGCAGCATTGATACGGTGACTAGGGCATCGTTTAATGGTGGTATTGTGTTTTCCCGTATTTAGGGCATCGGCCTTTTGAAGCATTGCCTTCATCTTTCTTAAGTCTGAGTTTTAAGTTTGTTTATCTCTCTCGGCGCTGTTGAAAATACAAATGACAATGTTCTTGTTTGTTTTGCCCTTATATCCCGATGTGATTTCACGGAGGGTTACGACGCTGTTGAAAACACAAATGAAAACACAAATCCCTTGTGTAATTGCCACTTGAAGGAGGACAGTCACTGTAAAGACAACATGATAATGTACACTTACAGCCCGTGTACATTATCATTGTGTCTTTAGAGTGACTATCCTCATTTGTTGAAGAAGAAAAGCATTAATGTGGCTGAATAGCAATACATTCAAGTGGCAATCACACAAGGGACAGTCACTGTGAGATGTCCTCATTTGTGACTGTCCTTACAGTGAGTGTACATTATCATGTTGTCTTTAGAGTGACTGTCCTCATTTGTTGAAGAAGAAAAGCATTAATGTGGTTCAATAGCAATACATTCAAGTGGCAATTACACAAGGGACAATCGATCACTGTGAGATGTCCTCATGTGTGACTATCCTTGTCACAAATGACTATCCTTGTAAAGACAACATGATAATGTACACATACAATGAGTGTACATTATCATGTTGTCTTTACAGTGGCTGCCCTCATGTTGTATATTCTTCTCTGTAGATGCTACTATGTGCTAGGGAACTTCTTAGAACTGTTGGTATATTCTTACAACTTGTTACACCTGGGATATTCTTCTTTGTAGATGCTATTGTGTGTCGTGGTCCAAACAGGCCCATAAATGTGGTTGAATAGCAATACATTCAAGTGGTAATTACACAAGGGACAGTCACTGTGAGATGTCCTCATGTGTGACTGTCCTTGTCACAAATGAGGACATCTCACAGTGACTGTCCCTTGTGTAATTGCCACTTGAAGGAAAAAAGCATTAATGTGGTTCAATAGCAATGTATTCAAGCGGCAATTACACAAGGGATAATCACTCTGAGATTTCCTCATTTGTGACTATCCTTACAGTGAGTGTACATTATCATGTTGTCTTTACAGTGACTGTCCTCATTTGTTGAAGGAAAAAAGCATTAATGTGGTTCAATAGTGATGCAGAGTAGTCAGGGCTTTTAGAATATACAAATATACATCCTTAACTCTCATTCCACCAAGGAAGAAGGAATTCCAATGGTTGAAACGTGAGTTAAGGTCTTTACATCAGTCAAACCCTGAAAATGAGGGTTTGTAAACAATGCACAGAAAATTTGAAATAACTTAGATATAAAACAAAGAGAATCAATCAAACCAACTTCCAAAGCATCAGATGTCACTATTACAACTTCCAGGCAAATTTTATCATCCAACCACCATCCGTACAGCCGTACAGAGTTCGTTTTTCACCAGAAATGCACTAAAACAGGGTTATTTTTATTTTTTATGAAAGCAAAATGATTACAATACTGGTTCTCTGTCTGTCTTAGACCATTTGAAGCCTAAAATAGGCTCTCCAAACGTTGGTTCAACCATCTAGGTGGTTAGAACAGTTTATCCAACAAATGTCAACTTTGCTAAGCAACTTTTAAAGTTGCATTACAACTTTGCAAACAACTTTGCCGAGAAGGTTAAAAATGTGTTGTGAAACTTTAGGAACCTTATTAAAGTTATTTTGGACCTTCAAACTTCTTAACAACATCTAAAAGACACCTAATAAACACTTACTATGCTCATTTCATCCAAGGACTCAAAAGATGCCCAAGGTTTATAAGTCACCAAGGGGTCTTGTGTCCAACAAGTGGATGTTTATAAGGAGATAAAATCAATCCTTAATATTTATTACAAACCAAGAAAACATCTAAAACTCCTATTCTAATTTATTGTCATTCAAAAAGACTCTGATTTGTCATTCAAAAAGACTCTGATTTGTCAATCAAAAGGACCTTTCACTAGTCAATCCTTCAAAGCTCCAAGGTGAAAATCTTATGTTCCAATTGATAGGATTTGACTCCTTGGCTTCATGGCAACTTCCTTCAATCATGGTGTCTTTGGCTTGCATTAGGGATGCCCCTGCATCAAATAGCAATGCATTCAAGTGGCAATTACACAAGGGACAGTACATGCCCATTAAAGTTGGTGTTTTGTTATCCAGCATGACAATGGAGACAACATACTCTGTGTCAATTTTACTGATCAAATTTCCCTCCGCCAGGAAAAGCAACAATCTGGGTATGATAAGGTGAAATTTTGTAGTCCTTTTGGGTATGATAACAGTTCCAGTTTCCAATAAGATGGTTCATTTTTATAATCTAGCTTCAATTTCTCTTGTGAAAATCTTTTTTTCATTTTATGGGTGGTAAAATATAATTATTATGCTAGAGGTGTGTACTTATGGATGATAATGAAACAAAATGATAAGATTTAAGACTCTTGTTTTTTTTTTAAATAGCAATTTAAGTTTCCTTCTATTATAAATTACTGTTTTTCTATTTTTTAATGTATCTTTCCAAATCTTTTATATCAATTTTATTTATGAAATATAAATATATTAATAATGTTTTAGTGTTTTTAGGATTAGTTTATATCAATTCTATGTATCATCATTCGTCATTCAATTGTCAGTATTATTAATTTAGACTGTGCAATTGTAGAACTACTCGAATATGGGTTGGATGGATACTCAAGCAGGGAAACCCTCCTCAAATATCTCAAGCAGTGAACTTGGAAAAATGTGTCCTGAAGGAACCCTTTCCATCAGAGAGATAAAAGTACAAACAAGTAAAAGAAGCAGGCTCTGCAAATATGTTTTTGAGAAGAAAAATGATAGATTATTCGAGTATGGTTCATGAGGTATATCTAAAAAGACATTTTTTTTCTTATTATAATAAAAGAGGAAGTTGTGAATGTCAAAGTTGAGTGAAACAAAAATTATTTTCATCAAATTTTATTAGGCTTGCTTTTGGGAATAGTTTCTTACAATATTGCTATTAAGATTTTTATTGTGTAGTTTTTAGATTAGGTTTATAAAATTATATTTCATGAGTAGTGATTCATATTAATCAATTAACGATACTTTTGGAAGGTATTTTCAATGTGTCAAATTTTGATATTTTTACAAGAATTAGATTGTGTAATTTTTTTAATTAAAGTCATTGACTCATATTTCATAAATAATAGTTCTCATGAATCCATCTCTTATAAGATTGAATAGTCTATTTAGGAAGTATTTCTGATAGTATGTCAAATTATGATATTACTATTACCATTAGATTGCATGGCTTTGAAGTCAACCTCGTTGACCCATATTCTTCTCTGTAGATGCTACTATGTGCTAGGGAACTTCTTAGAACTGTTGGTATATTCTTACAACTTGTTACACCTGGGATATTCTTCTCTGTAGATGCTACTATGTGCCGCGGTCCAAACGGGCCCATAAATGTGGTTGAATAGCAATACATTCAAGTGGCAATTACACAAGGGACAATCGATCACTGTGAGATGTCCTCATGTGTGACTATCCTTGTCACAAATGAGGACATCTCACAATGACTGTCCCTTGTGTAATTGCCACTTGAATGAGGACAGTCACTGTAAAGACAACATGATAATGTACACATACAATGAGTGTACATTATCATGTTGTCTTTATAGTGGCTGCCCTCATGTTGTATATTCTTCTCTGTAGATGCTACTATGTGCTAGGGAACTTTTTAGAACTGTTGGTATATTCTTACAACTTGTTACACCTGGGATATTCTTCTCTGTAGATGCTACTGTGTGCTGGGGTCCAAACGGGCCCATAAATGTGGTTGAATAGCAATACATTCAAGTGGCAATTACACAAGGGATAGTCACTGTTGTGTGTGTGAAAATTGTACCTGATCTGTAGACACAACACTCAGTAAAACATTAGAGGTTAGTGATAATCAAAATCGTGCAAAATTGAAAGCTATCTAACCAAGCGATTTACTGCCTTCTAATAGGTGCGAGATTAATGTTCTCAGACTGTAATCGAGATCAGTGACCTAGACGACACCTAAATGAAGGATTTGAATGCAATTCTAGATATGGAATAAATGCAATTAATCTATATTTTTGATATTTTCTATGCAATAAGAATGATAAAAACTGATATGATATGAATGCTATTGAAAACTGATATGCTATGAATCTAACAATGATATGTAATATGAATGCAAAAATAAGATTGATCTCACAAAGATGTCGATTCGCAAGAGCTTTGATTCTTCAATTCCAATTCTCCAGCGTGATTGTGCAAAATATGAGATGAATTATGAAGAGCTGAGCCTTGTTTTTATAGAAATCCAAGGCTTTGGAGGTGCATGAGAAAAAGCCATAAATCACTCAAAATAACTCATCTTGATTTTTGAGTTATCTGATCATGAAAGATAGTTAATTCTCAAAATCATGCAAAAACAACTTTTTAACTCAAATTAGAGTTTAGATCAGCTTTTTGAACTCCAAAAGGATGTTGAGTTCCAAAAAGTCAATAACTTGCATTAATTTTCTGATTTGGAGTTTAACTGTTTCTTTTGAATATGCATAATAATTAAGAATTAAATAAATAAATAAAGTGATTTATCCTCAACTCAACTGATTTTTTGAAAATAAATAATTAATTTATGGGTTAATTAACTATTTAATCAAACTTTTATTAAAAATTATATTATTAAATAATGACAACATGTTTTAATTAATTAAATAAGAATTTAATCAATTAAAGATAGGAATTATGATCTATTGTCAAAATTAAATAATACAATTAATAATAGATAGAATTAAATTTAATTAAACAATTAAATGGCAAATATTAAATCTAATTAATTAAATATGAAAATATTCAATTAATCAAACTTAGGATAAATGTGATTTATCGCCAAATAATCATTAAATTAAAGATAATTAAGATAATTAGGAATATTACTAGGAATATTCCCCGATGCAAAATTTAAGATAATCAATTATGATTCGATGATGTTAGATGTGCCTTAGGTTAGGACTTTGATGTCGATTTCGTATGATTTGATGATATAGGAGGTTAATGAACTTATAGCCCATTTTTGGGGTATTACATTTTGCCCCTCTTTGAATTACTGTGTGAAGCGCAGTGGTTCAAAGATAGTCTGTGTTTGATAAAGATATGAAACTGATTCAAAAGATAAACCGATTGAAAGATATTGAGATAGGAGGTCCTGAATGACCAGAGATAATGTTCACTATAGCAGCAATGAACCGATGATTGCGAAAAAGTGTCAAAATGCCTGATTCTGAACCTTAGGATTGATAAGAAGTGAGTGACCCGTTCTAGACTCGATTGTCTTAGCAGAACTAGCAGGTATCACATCCAAATCCTTTAGTTGCCGAAGAACCAAGGAAATAACACTATGATCTGATGGTTGCAAAAACTGATACAGATTACAAGATTAAGAGAATACCAGATTGATATGGATCAATGAATCTGATATGCCCCAAGTGATGATAGATTTGCCCCGAGCGATGAGGACTTTTGATGAATCAGTAACTAGATGTGATTGTTTGTCTTGATCACTGATGAAAGATATTGATAGACTTGATCGATAGAATTTGATTTACAGACTTTGAATGATGTGTAATACCATGCCCCCTTCGGGATTAAAATTGAAATCTGACAAGAAAAGTCAACGTTGATAGTTTAGAAGCATGTTAATTGATCTGAGAAGTGGTTATTTACATCCGAGAACGCATTCTGCATCGTTGGAAGGTCCTGGATACCAAATTTGACTAAGTGAAACCATGATTTGACCATGGTTGACCAAGTTGAAATTTTGATAGTTTGATGTAAGATAATCAGTTAAGTTGAATACTAGATTTCTATGATGATTGAAGGTCGAATATGCAAGTAGTTAATAATATGAATGATCTCAGATTTGAATTTTGATCCCGAAAAAGGATTCTACTTGCTATTTCATTGGAGGAACCTTCATGTGAGATTCAGCTCTTGTTAGACTTGAAGATGCGATTTGAAGAATCATTTAAGCATTGGAGTTCGTTTAATCATTGTGAGATCATGCAACATGCAAAATGCAATGAGACATGCAAAATGAAATGCAACCTAAGACCTAGGACCTAGTCTCTGATCATGTGTCGATTTGTTATCATCATTGAACTTTTAGGTAACCGGATAAATCAATACAATGCCCACTAGCCATGAAACCATAGACATATGAATATCAATTGGTATGCGCAAGAATCAATACAACACCCACTGGTCAAACAACCATGGATATATTAATATTGATTTTGTTTTCGAAATGTCGGATTAGATATAAGCACCAAGGCACAAGCGCCAGGATGACCTAAATATTATGTCCATTTTGATATAGCAATTTGTACAAGCATCAAAACATACACGTCGTGATGACCTGAGTACACCTTGCATTGCAAACACATCAAACAGTCAAGAGATCATTCTAAATCCAATGTGAATTACCCGTAGTGACCCTTTATCGTTCACATCCTTAGGCAAGATTGTGTTCCACAGTAGGAGAAAGAACTTACTCAAAAAGATAATAGTTAGATCAAACTTCCTTGAATTGTCTGGGTATCAATGGTTGAGGTACGCATGGCCATCCAATTCGAGATAGAGGCTCTTACAGTCGGACACCATTTCAATCCAGAAGTTCCAAAGATGTTAGATTTTCACATACAAGTAGAAGACAAAGAAAAAATTATGCCCCCAGTCATCACTCTCTAAATCCTATAAAGGACATCATTGAAGAGCTCGAAGGGACACAATATGCAAAAATCTCAATGCGAATCAGTAAGCCTACAAGGAGATAAAAGCATGAAAAGCACAGATTGTTTTCAGTTGAGTTTTGATGTTTGATTGTTGTTGATGCAAAATCCTTTCTGGAGACGAGACTGATTGACTGACTCAACTTGAAGCTTCAAAGGACTCTGAGTGGATATGACACGTCTAAGATACATGGGAGACCATAGGATATGACATTGATTGCCCCCAAGTGTGAACATTGATAGGATGCAGACGCTTGAGCTGGTTGGTGTACAGGCCGACTTATTGAAACCAGGATATGCAGAAACAAACCGGGGGATATGTACAAACTAAAGCAAGACTGAAAGCTGGGAAAGACCAAGATTCTGCTGATAGATGGAGCATTTGGAACAAGTGGCGCCTGTTTGCCAGGTTTTCACCATCTTGGTAGAGATTCTATTTTTGCTACCGAGGTGCCTGTTTCCAGGTTTTCACCAAGGCACTTTTTTCTTCTTTTTCATTTTTTTTGTATTTTTCATTTTTTCAATTTTTTTGTATTTTTCATATTTTGTTGATTTTTTTTGTGAATCATCAAGGCGCCTATTGCTAGGTTTTCACCAAGATGTTCATTTTTTCAGGACTTTTTCCGATTTTTAAGATTTTTTTCAGGACATTTACCAAGCACCGAATGCCTTAGGCATAGAATTTCTTTAGATGGAGAACGTTGATTGGTTCTCGGAGCTGTTCTCCTTCAGTTGTTGAGAGTTGATAGGCACCAGAGCCAAAAGTAGCAATGATAACAAAGGGACCCAGCCAGTTGGGTTCGAACTTCCCCTTGCGTTCTCGATGTGATTGATTTTTAGGATTTTCTCTCAACACTAGATCGCCAACCTGAAATTCTCTATGTCTGACTTTCTTGTTGTAGCCTCTAGACATTCTTTTCTGATACACTCTGAGATGATCATACGCTGCTTGTCTGCGCTCATCTAGTAGTTCAAGTTCTTGTAACCTCGACACTCTGTAGTCTTCATCAGTGACAAGTCCATGCATTTTGATTCTGAGTGATGGGATTTCAACCTCAATAGGCAATACCACTTCAGACCCATAAACTAAAGTGAAAGGTGTAGCCCCTGTAGGCGTTCTGATACTAGTTCTGTATGCCCAGAGAGCTGGATTGATCATCAGATGCCAGTCTCTTCCTGTTTTATTCACTGTTCTGTACAAGATCTTCAGGAGATTTTTGTTTGAAGCCTCAGCTTGTCCGTTCCCTTGAGGATAGTAGATAGATGACCAATGTTGAGTAATTTTGAACTTGGCACATAAGTCATCTAGGTCCTTGTTTTTGAATTGTCCCCCGTTATCTGTGATTATAGAGTGAGGGATCCCATATCTGCAAATGATGTAATTCAGGATGAACATAGAGATCTGTTTCCCCGTTGCTTGTGTTAGAGGAACTGCTTCTACCCATTTTGTAAAATAATCTGTAGCTGTGATTATATGGGTATGTCCATTAGAAGAGTGCGGATGGATAGCACCTATGAGATCAAATGCCCATTGTTGAAAAGGCCATTGTGTAGTAAAAGGAATCAGATCTCTCCCTGGAGCATGAATCAAGTTGCCATGTACTTGACACTGTTGACAGTTTTTAGCAAATTTAATAGCTTCTTTTTCCATTTCAGGCCAATAATACCCAGCCCTAATAAGTTTTTGAGCTAACGTTAACCCGTTCGAGTGTGACCCACATATACCCTCGTGGACTTCCTCTAATGCACGTTGAGACTCTTCTCGTTCTAAACATCTAAGCAGTGTACCATCTAGACCTCGTTTGTACAGATCATTACCAATGATGACATATCGGGATGCGGATCGGATAAGGTTTCGTTTCTCAAAACGGTTAAAGGACTCAGGGATGATTTGGTCGTGGAGATAGGAGAACAAATTTTTGTAGCGAGATGAGTCATAACTTACAACAGTGCAGATCATGCGGGTTTCAGGGGAGTCATATGCAGGATAGGATAGGGCTTCCACCAGGAACTCGTAGCGTAGTTCATGTTCAGGCTGTTGTAAAAGAGTAGATAATGTTGCCATTGCATCAGCAGCCTTATTCTCCATTCTGGGTATTT
This sequence comes from Chamaecyparis obtusa, assembly GCA_027943335.1. Classification (NCBI taxonomy): domain Eukaryota; kingdom Viridiplantae; phylum Streptophyta; class Pinopsida; order Cupressales; family Cupressaceae; genus Chamaecyparis; species Chamaecyparis obtusa. Next base: position 3,027,570 of record BSBK01001611.1, on the reverse strand, counting down.
GCTCAAATGTGATAGAGATGAAGTATTTCTTTAGATCATCGACCATTCTCTTGTAAGGAATGAGCTTTTCATCTTTGGTTTGGTACACATCATTGACCTGGTGGATGACCAGTTGTGAGTCTCCATGAATGTGCATCTCTGTAACTCTCCACTGAGTGTTGTGAGTCTCCATGTGGGCGCCAGAAATGTGTGTGTGAAAATTGTACCTGATCTGTAGACACAACACTCAGTAAAACATTAGAGGTTAGTGATAATCAAAATCGTGCAAAATTGAAAGCTATCTAACCAAGCGATTTACTGCCTTCTAATAGGTGCGAGATTAATGTTCTCAGACTGTAATCGAGATCAGTGACCTAGACGACACCTAAATGAAGGATTTGAATGCAATTCTAGATATGGAATAAATGCAATTAATCTATATTTTTGATATTTTCTATGCAATAAGAATGATAAAAACTGATATGATATGAATGCTATTGAAAACTGATATGCTATGAATCTAACAATGATATGTAATATGAATGCAAAAATAAGATTGATCTCACAAAGATGTCGATTCGCAAGAGCTTTGATTCTTCAATTCCAATTCTCCAGCGTGATTGTGCAAAATATGAGATGAATTATGAAGAGCTGAGCCTTGTTTTTATAGAAATCCAAGGCTTTGGAGGTGCATGAGAAAAAGCCATAAATCACTCAAAATAACTCATCTTGATTTTTGAGTTATCTGATCATGAAAGATAGTTAATTCTCAAAATCATGCAAAAACAACTTTTTAACTCAAATTAGAGTTTAGATCAGCTTTTTGAACTCCAAAAGGATGTTGAGTTCCAAAAAGTCAATAACTTGCATTGATTTTCTGATTTGGAGTTTAACTGTTTCTTTTGAATATGCATAATAATTAAGAATTAAATAAATAAATAAAGTGATTTATCCTCAACTCAACTGATTTTTTGAAAATAAATAATTAATTTATGGGTTAATTAACTATTTAATCAAACTTTTATTAAAAATTATATTATTAAATAATGACAACATGTTTTAATTAATTAAATAAGAATTTAATCAATTAAAGATAGGAATTATGATCTATTGTCAAAATTAAATAATACAATTAATAATAGATAGAATTAAATTTAATTAAACAATTAAATGGCAAATATTAAATCTAATTAATTAAATATGAAAATATTCAATTAATCAAACTTAGGATAAATGTGATTTATCGCCAAATAATCATTAAATTAAAGATAATTAAGATAATTAGGAATATTACTAGGAATATTCCCCGATGCAAAATTTAAGATAATCAATTATGATTCGATGATGTTAGATGTGCCTTAGGTTAGGACTTTGATGTCGATTTCGTATGATTTGATGATATAGGAGGTTAATGAACTTATAGCCCATTTTTGGGGTATTACAACTGTGAGATGTCCTCATGTGTGACTGTCCTTGTCACAAATGAGGACATCTCACAGTGACTGTCCCTTGTGTAATTGCCACTTGAATGAGGACAGTCACTGTAAAGACAACATGATAATGTACACAAGTACCATGAAGGTAGTTGCAAGTTACGGCTGTTTCATTGCATACCCGAAACAATGAAGATGTTACGGTCCACAAAACGTTTGTGCTTGAAAGATGAACAAATAAAATTAAACTTCTAAATAACCAGAGCCGCTAACAATAAATTCAACACAGATATGTCCTCATTTCTGGGTATTTTAGCTCTGTAACAGCTGAATACCAGATTACATAATAATGACAATAGAAAAATAAACCCAACGTACTCAGAAATTGTAGCTGTGATTTCGCGGAGGGAATCTCTCTCAGCACTGTTGAAAATACAAATGACAACGTTTCTCTACATTATCATGTTGCCTTTACAGTGACTGTCCCTTGTGTAATTGCCACTTGAAGGAGGACAGTCACTGTAAAGACAACATGATAATGTACACTTACAGCCCGTGTACATTATCATGTTGTCTTTAGAGTGACTATCCTCATTTGTTGAAGAAGAAAAGCATTAATGTGGCTGAATAGCAATACATTCAAGTGGCAATCACACAAGGGACAGTCACTGTGAGATGTCCTCATTTGTGACTGTCCTTACAGTGAGTGTACATTATCATGTTGTCTTTAGAGTGACTGTCCTCATTTGTTGAAGAAGAAAAGCATTAATGTGGTTCAATAGCAATACATTCAAGTGGCAATTACACAAGGGACAATCGATCACTGTGAGATGTCCTCATGTGTGACTATCCTTGTCACAAATGAGGACATCTCACAATGACTGTCCCTTGTGTAATTCAAGTGGCAATTACACAAGGGACAGTCACTGTGAGATGTCCTCATTTGTGACTGTCCTTACAATGAGTGTACATTATCATGTTGTCTTTAGAGTGACTGTCCTCATTTGTTGAAGAAGAAAAGCATTAATGTGGTTCAATAGCAATACATTCAAGTGGCAATTACACAAGGGACAATCGATCACTGTGAGATGTCCTCATGTGTGACTATCCTTGTCACAAATGAGGACATCTCACAATGACTGTCCCTTGTGTAATTGCCACTTGAATGAGGACAGTCACTGTAAAGACAACATGATAATGTACACATACAATGAGTGTACATTATCATGTTGTCTTTACAGTGGCTGCCCTCATGTTGTATATTCTTCTCTGTAGATGCTACTATGTGCTAGGGAACTTCTTAGAACTGTTGGTATATTCTTACAACTTGTTACACCTGGGATATTCTTCTCTGTAGATGCTACTGTGTGCTGGGGTCCAAACGGGCCCATAAATGTGGTTGAATAGCAATACATTCAAGTGGCAATTACACAAGGGACAGTCACTGTGAGATGTCCTCATGTGTGACTGTCCTTGTCACAAATGAGGACATCTCACAGTGACTGTCCCTTGTGTAATTGCCACTTGAATGAGTACAGTCACTGTAAAGACAACATGATAATGTACACAAGTACCGTGAAGGTAGTTGCAAGTTACGGCTGTTTCATTGCATACCCGAAACAATGAAGATGTTACGGTCCATAAAACGTTTGTGCTTGAAAGATGAACAAATAAAATTAAACTTCTAAATAACCAGAGCCGCTAACAATAAATTCAACACAGATATGTCCTCATTTCTGGGTATTTTAGCTCTGTAACAGCTGAATACCAGATTACATAATAATGGCAAAAGAAAAATAAACCCAACGTACTCAGAAATTGTAGCTGTGATTTCGCAGAGGGAATCTCTCTCGGCACTGTTGAAAATACAAATGACAACGTTTCTCTACATTATCATGTTGCCTTTACAGTGACTGTCCCTTGTGTAATTGCCACTTGAAGGAGGACAGTCACTGTAAAGACAACATGATAATGTACACTTACAGCCCATGTACATTATCATGTTGTCTTTAGAGTGACTATCCTCATTTGTTGAAGAAGAAAAGCATTAATGTGGCTGAATAGCAATACATTCAAGTGGCAATTACACAAGGGACAGTCACTGTGAGATGTCCTCATTTGTGACTATCCTTACAGTGAGTGTACATTATCATGTTGTCTTTAAAGTGACTGTCCTCATTTGTTGAGGGAAAAAAGCATTAATGTGGTTCATTAGCAATGTATTCCCAGCATCTGTACCTGCATCTCTCTTATATACTACAAGTTACTTGCCATCAGAAATTGCAGTTCCCTCACGTGACATTGATGGTGAAGTGTTCTTTTCAAAACCATCATCTGTGGTTACCAATGCTCCTGTTTTAGGCAATAAGTTTGTTGCATTCCATGAGCCATTGGTCAAGTTTCTTCTACGAGCTTCTGATGCCTCAAAATCTAAGCAGCGCCTACGCATGCCTCGTTGTGGTTGATTATCATTCTGTACATGAATTATAATGAGTAATCAGTTTTGGGCTTGGAATCTTGTATGTAACATGCACAGGCATTTCATGGCTAAATGAATCTATTTAAAAGCATCAACTTTTCTTACATGATGCTGGATACATAAGTAGAACAAGCGTATATCAAATTGGAAGCAATCAGAACTCCACAATGACATATTGTTTAGAGTACTCTTCAGTTTAAGTAATAGTGCATATATTGACACTGTAAAGACAACATGATAATGTACACTCACTGTAAAGACAACATGATAATGTACACTCACTGTAAGGACAGTCACAAATGAGGACATCTCACAGTGACTGTCCCTAGTGTAATTGCCACTTGAATGTATTGCTATTCAGCCACATTAATGCTTTTCTTCTTCAACAAATGAGGATAGTCACTGTAAAGACAACATGATAATGTACACGGACAGTGAGTGTACATTATCATGTTGTCTTTACAGTGACTATCCTCATTTGTTGAAGAAGAAAAGCATTAATGTGGCTGAATAGCAATATATTCAAGTGGCAATTACACTAGGGACAGTCACTGTGAGATGTCCTCATTTGTGACTGTCCTTACAGTGAGTGTACATTATCATGTTGTCTTTACAGTGGCTGTCCTCATTTGTTGAAAGAAAAAAGCATTAATGTGGTTCATTAGCAATGTATTAAATTAAATTTTTTTTTTTAATCCACCCACGGGCGTCGCAATTGCGACGGAAACCCGTCGCAATGCGATGCAGGTGCCCATCGTAATTGCTTGGGAGGTCCGTCGCGATTGCGACGGCCCTCCGAAGCCATGCGACGGGGGGCGACGGCCATGCCGCTTCTTAAATCTTAGTCACATTGCGACGGATATGTGTCACAATTGCGACGGCTACCCATAGACGTTGCAATTTGCGACTAAAAAATAGCGACGTCTATGGGTGTTGCTATTGCGACACATAGCTGTCGTAATTGCGACACATAGCCGTCGCAAAATGACCCCAAATGTATTAGTGAGGGTTTAGGGTTTCCACCTGCATGAGAGAGAAAAATATGTTGTTAGATCTTGATGGATCTAACCAATGCATGAAATACAAATAACATACAATGACAATCAAATTTTCAATGCTGCATATCAATCTGGTAAATTCAATGCAGTAAGGAAATGTACATCCACACTCACTGAAAGGTAGTATTAAAGGGATTTGTTTTCTAAACATGAAACCTTTTACTATTAATGATCATTCTGGTGTATGTTGTTCTTTTCATTACCTAGGTATCTGAATTAAAGGGACTTAGTGTTTCCAACTGAGAAACCTTTTTCAGAAGTTGCAGTACCTTGGTATATTAGTGAACATAATGGTTTGAATATTGATTCATAAGTGTCATTTTGGCCTTTTTCATAAACTAGATTGTTTATTATGTTCACTAATCTAACTAGTGTATAATGTTGTTGTTTGAGATCTTAACACAAATATTTTGCAGTGTTTCAAGCTGACTGGTTTTCAAATTCAATCAAGGAAAAGAGATGCAGAACAAGTTGAAGCTTCAAAGAAAAATACCAAAGGTGTTCCAAACAATCAAAGATCAAATCATAGAATGTAGTTTCATGATCACTAGTATCTTACATCTTTCATTCAAATTCAATAATATCACTATTGTTGTTGATTATAGAAAGAATGCTACAAAATTGTGTTTAAAAGTATCATAAAATGTTTACCAAAATGTATCATTGAGTGTCACGAGCATGTGCTCAAACTTCATTGATAATAAAGAAGCATTTTATATCTTATTGCATTTTTTTTAAAGAATTTAGTTTCAGCATCAAAAGAAAACTCTATTCAATATCTAGTAATTTGTGCCATGACTGTACCAGTGTTAATGTGAATTTTGAGGACTTGGTTTCATCTATGGAGAAATGGAGGCTATGTCAAGCAAAGGAGAAAATGATAGTAGCTATAAAATAAAGTGATTGATACAGTGTGCATGGTGGTTTGAGTTAAAGCAAAGTATGAAAACAGTGGGTTGAGTGGCAAAAATATATGTAGAATAGTCAAACATTTCTAGTTGAGCCATATTAAAATTTCAAATTCATCAAAATCAGCTGAAGGAATTCACATTTAAAACATTGTCTATGCTACAAGAACTTTAAGGCAGTGAGTTTTTGAAGCTTAGATTTATTTTTGGAGCTAATAAATGACTGTTGTATTGATTTTTGAGTGACAAAAGAAAATAAAATAAAGTGTCTGGTTTGGCCAAATGTGTTAACAGTGAGCTGTACTATGCATTCATTTATCAAGTTGTAAAGTTTAATACTTCTCTACAAATTTTCAAAGTCAAATATACATCTAGAGAGCTGAATTATGGAACTGACAATTTTTAACAATGAGTAGGATGTAAGAGTTCAAAATAAAATAGTGAAGCATAAGTTTGCAGCTTTTTATCAAATGTATATGTTCACAAGCAAAGTAAGGTGACTAGTGTTCAAAGCAAAAATGACAGCACAAGTTATATATATAATAAAATCTGATAAATTGAGTTCCTATTTATATGATATTAAATGATTACGTGCTAAAAGAAAGAGGAAAAAATAGTGTTACAAATATATTTTCAAGCTGCAGACAAAAATACAAAGCAAATGAAATGAGAGAAGTTGAGCTTATTTGCATTCATTTCAGTCATAGTTTGTGTCTGTAGTTGAAGCCAGTCATAGTTTCAGTCACTTAGGCAAGGTCAAAGCTTATGACTAAAAGATGTCATAGCTTAAGGCTTCATACATCTTCCACATCTTTCAGTCATATTTTTGGCTTTTCCAAGTTGACTATAGAGAACTCACACATGGTGGTATATCAAAAGTTTTTAGTTAGCTTGGTAAGAGTCTCAAGCTAAGATTGAGAAATGTCTTAGTTGAGGCCGAGCCCCACATCTCAGTCATAGCTTAGACTATTGCCAAGATGACTGAAGGAGATCCATATGTCACAATACTATCAAAGGAAAAAGAACCCACATCAGAAAGTGTTGTAAAAAAATGAACATAGGCTTCATGCTTAAAATTTGCAGCAAGAATCAAAGGGGTTACCAGTCGAAGCTGAGATATACATCAGTTCAAGACTGTGGACTGAATGTGAGCTCATAGTTCACAGGTCACAAACTGATACCCATTATAAATCATGACTTTATAAAAACAATCGAGATGAAGTCACAGTCAAGCCATGACTTAAAATGGAAAAGGGTTCAAAAATCAAATACCCAGAAGTCCAAGATTCATGCAACAATTTCAGCCATGTGCATTTAACAGAGATGGAATAGCAGTCAGTCAACAAGTTGTGACTTGTAATGAAGGGCAGTTTAAGCTCAAAGTCATGAGGGCTGAGTAATAGTAAAAAAACCACGAGCTGAGCTTAAACATTAGTTTTGGTTACATAACAAAAGTCAGACGCATTTACAATGACAAGCCATGAGCTGATACATTCGCAGCTGCAAGTGAAAGAAGAACCGAGAAAGAGTATCAGTTGCATGATACAAACAAGGGATAACATCAGTCATTCTATAGTCAAGATGAAGACACAACCACTTACCAGCTGAGGCTGAGAGTAGATTCAGACTCATACCTCAAGAACACCAGTCATGACATCATTTAGGCCGAGCTCAGAGATGAAGAAACAGTTTTCTGAAGACAACAAGATAAATCTCCAGATCAACTGAAGTGAACCTGAGTTCTACCAATGAAGCCCTCAGTGCAAGTCTGATGTCAGAGAAGTAAAAACAACTGAGAACGGGAAGCTCCATTACAGAGAACTCCAACTTCAATAAAATTTTTAGCAGAGTTTCCTTAGGGTTTCTTTGCTTCTTCTTTGCGAAGCTAAGTTACAAAAAAATGCCAAGATAAAAAATGAAATATGCCTACATGTTTTTGAATTTTTCCAAGCAAAAGACATTCAATTCCATCAATGTTGGTGTCAACATCTACAGGGCTCGAGAACTACCAATAGTGCCACCTCACCCCTTTATTCTCACATTATGCTACAAGTGGGTCACACCAAGCTGTCGGATATCCGATGATATGTAATCAAGTTTTGGCACGAGAATCCATCAGACGAATAGCTCTTTTGTCAGAAAAGGAATACCACCTGTCGAAAAAGCGACGGATTAGCATAGTAAAAATAACAAAGCTCAAGAGACCATCATAGTTGGTCTCTGTCCTTGGTCCATATACTCAAGCCATGGGAGGGGATGCTTCTTTATGGATGTGCTCTATGGAGACCATCATAGTTGGTCTCTATCCTTGGTCCATATACTCAAGCCACTGGAGGGGATGCTTCTTTATGGATGTTCTCAATGTATACATCGAGCACATCCATAAAGAAGCATCCCCTCCAGTGGCTTGAGTATATGGACCAAGGACAAAGACCAACTATGATGGTCTCTTGAGCTCTGCTATATTTAGCCCTAGCTACTGGGTAAGGGCTGGAAGACTTATACTTGTCGATTGTTGAGAATAATCATCGCATTGCCTTTATGTACACTACACAATATCCAATATAAGAGAAGGCAAAAAATATGAATGGACAAAAGAAATGAAAGATATAATAAAATTATCTTGTTGTTTACCTTCTCATAATTGATCTGAGTCTTGCAAAAGTAATTTTATACAATCACTAGCACATTTTCTACATGGATGAGAAATAGTATACAAAGTTTCTAGATTCTGAGAAGAGGTATGAGTGGAGGCCAAAAAAGGGATATTTGTGAAGGTTTTATAGAGGTAGTACTGAATCATCATCTCTGGACTGGTAGTCAATCTAGAAAACCTCTCTAGTAAAAGTCCACATCTAGCAAATCTCCACAAAAATCCCTTCTGGCCTCCACTGTATATACGTCTTCTTAGTATCTAAAACCTCTCCATCATTGATTCTCATTGTTTTTCACCATCTTCGTGGACTAAGACCTTAAATTATTGAGCTTCTCTTTGTTTTGAGAATAGTTTAACATTCTCTACTTAACAGGGCCAACCACGTGAAGGTGGAAGCTCATCTGGCCCCTCCTAGGAGTCTCTTATGACCCTTTTTGACATTTTAAGACCTCTAACATGTGTATTATTAGGGATCTTAAAGGGTCGTAAAGGGTCATAAGGGGTCCTAGGACACAACAACTGAGAAACATAATTGTAGGCATCATGGTCACAATTTTTTGGAGACAACATAATTAAGTTGCATACCCAGACGATGGGGAGCAACTCCTGCACCTTTGATTCCAAGTTGAATACATTTGTTGCTCATAAATAAAAGGTCCTCCAACATATGTATTCAACTTGGAATTGAAGGTGCAAAAGTTTCTCTCCATCACTTGGGTATACAACTCAATTACATTGTCTCCAAAAAATTATGACCATGATGCCTACAATTATGCTTCTCAGCTATTGTGAAATCTACATTTATGTTTCTCAGTTGTCATGTTTATGTGCATATTTTTTATGTGTTTGGGAAGACATCTTTCTAGCCTGGGCCTGGATCCTTTGGCAATTAGCTTCATAATAATGTAGATGACAGATGAGCAATTAGCTTCCCAAGAAAAATCTCATAAATGAACTATGTGTACCCCAAATCATGTGCCCTATGTGTGTACCCAAATGATATATTTGAAACAACAAGGGTAAGGCTAAATATACCCTTGTTGTTTCAAATATGTCATTTAGGTACGCATAGAAGGAACAAGAATTGGGGTACACATAGTTCATTTACAAGATTTTTTGTGGGAAGCTAATTGCTCAGCTCTCATTTGCTTCATTTATTATCAAGCTAATTATCGAAGGATCCAAGCCCAGGCTAGAAAGATGTATTTCCATTTTGTTTAAGCCATATTCCTTGTTCTTGTCAAACTTCCTTGGTATGGTAGGCGTGCTCTCTGAAGTACTCTTCTTAAATTTGTGTTCGATAATAAGTATCTTCTTCTTCTTCCTAATTGCAACCAGAACTTCCTTTTCATCAAGATTCAACTCCACTTCCCCCATCTCATCATCCTCATCACCCTTAGCTGCCATCCTAAGCTCTTCTTCCCTCTCCAGTTCTTCAAGCCTCTGCAAGATATCTAGATCAATAAAGTTTGCAACATTGTGTCCATCCATGATCTTAGGAATCTCATCTTCCTTCCACTCTTCATTTGCAAAAATATAATGCTTCTTCAAGCTTGTAGTCTGTAGTGGTTGCAAATCAATCTTATTACAAACTACAATAAGAGGCTTATTGGTAAATAGAGGTTTTATACTATGAAACAAAGCTTCCTGTTGTACAATACTATAACCACAGGACCCTGAATCATTAAAGAAAAAAAAAACAACCACCTTTAAATGAGCCAAGGTAATAATATTGAGCATCTCTATGTTGTTCCTCTCCTCCAAGGGGTGGTCCAAAATACCAAGGGTATCAATAGGATAAATAGCTTAAGACTGTCACAGAGGCCTAAAGGCTTTGCCTTGTAGCCCACAACATAAAGCACAATGCTCAAAGAAAAGTACATGTCCATATTGTAGAAATGGAAAAGAAACAACAAGAAAACAAATAAAAATAAATAAAAAAGAAAATTTGCAATTAAATAATCACCAATAATGATACACATAATACCTTTGTATGCAGCCCATATTTAACATTTCAAATGCAAGAATGAAAGAAAACATGGAACTAAGCCCACAATTCATAGGCCCATAGAGGGACATTTATCATAGTCATAGAAATATGATTATTTTTAAATGGAATACACCAAGGAGTACCATTAGAAATATTGACCATTTACAATCATGAACAGTGAATAATCAAATAGCTCATTTTTTTATCAGCATGTGTAGTCTTTGTGTATATGAAAAATGAATGAAATATCAAGCTAAAATAAAATAGTGAATAAAAATTCAAATTAAAGGCCTAATTTATCAAGAGCAACAAACATTAGGATGAAAGAAAAATCATTAAGACTATAGAAAAATCATTAGGACTATAGAAAAATCATTAAGACTAGAAAATCAAGTTCTAGAAAAATCATTACGGCTATAGAAAAATCATTTAGACTAGAAAATCAAGTTCTAGAAATGGACGGTTCTTATGTTTTTCCATTACAACAATTGAGCATTCATCATTTGGTACTTCTTGGTGTATTCCATTTAATTTTTTTAGCTGTCATGTTTATGTGCATGTTCTTTATGTGTTTGGCTTCTCTCCCTCACAAGGGATACATCGATAGGTAATTGATTTGAAAGCATAATGATTTGACAATCCTTTTTTAGGATAGGCATAATCATACCGCCAACCTTAATTAGAAACATTTTTTATATATGTCAAGTACTTATAATTAGTATGCCCAACAAACAGAGACTTAGTAGTAAAAGCATGTCCTTTGGTTTACTAGTTTAATCTGGTTTATGAATGGTTTGTTTCATGTTTGAATGTACCATTGAATGAAGCTTGGCTATATTAAGTACAATCTTAAGACTCGTGACTTTGAATGTTCATCAAAGCTTAGAGAAATCTGAATGCTCATCACCTATGCATATAAGTGTTGATCATAGAAGGTATATGCATAGGTGAAAAACATGCATATTTTTCCTGAGTGCTATTGGTAGCTAGACCCAACAGCAAATAGATTTGTGGTGATTTTCACAATAGTACATGTGTTGTTGGGTAAGCTTCCAATAGCGCTCAGGAAAATATGCATGTTCACCTGTGCATATGAAGTGGCTCTAATGGAAGATACAATCACTAAATTTTGCATACTCATTTTTTTTTGGGTTGATATTGTCAGACATGGTCTTTCTTGAATGGAATGACTCGTTACTTGTACATTGACTAGAATGTTGGTGGAAGAAGGATGATTTGTTTGCAACCATTTTTTCAACTCTAATTTTCTCAACACAAAGGGACATTTATCATAGCCATAGAAATATGATTATTTTAAAATGGAATACACCAAGGAGTACCATCAGAAATATTGACCATTTACAATCATGAATAGTTAACCTAAATCAAATAGCTCATTTTTTTATCAGCATGCGTAGTCTCTGTGTATATGAAAAATGAATGAAATATCAAGCTAAAATAAAATAGTGAACAAAAATTCAAATACAAGGCCTAATTTATCAAGAGAAACAAACATTAGGACGAAAGAAAAATAATTAAGACTATAAAAAAATCATTAGGACTATAGAAAAATCATTAAGACTAAAAAATCAAGTTCTAGAAAACTCATTATGACTATAGAAAAATCATTTAGACTAGAAAATCAAGTTCTAGAAATGGAGGGTTTTGATGCTTTCCCATTACAACAATTGAGCATTCATCATTTGGTACTTCTTGGTGTATTCTATTTAAGTTTTTCAGCTATCGTGTTTATGTGCATGTTCTTTATGTGTTTGGCTTCTCTCCCTCGCAAGGGATATGTCGATAGGTAATTGATTTGAAAGCATAATTATTTGATAATCTTTTTTCAGGATAGGCGTAATCATCCTACCAACCTTAATTAGCAACATTTGTCATATATGTCAAGTACTTATAATCAGTATGCCCAACAAACAAAGACTTAGTAGTAAAAGTATAAGGTTGCACATCCACATCCGCCCTAGTAAGTATTAGAGCCTTTAAAATTTGTAAAGAACACAAACTTTGCAAATAAAATTGATATTTCATTAAAACCTATGTTCTTGATCAAGTTCTTAAAGGTTAAAACATGAAATAAAAAGAAGATGCAATGAATACGACATGTGCCTTGTAGTGAGGACATTCAAGAGAGGTTTGATGAATATTCAGATTGCTCAAAGATTGATTTTGAATCAACAATTGGTGAAGAACATGAAGTGGTGTGTGGTGAATCTGAAGATGAGGATATGACATCCTTTGGTCAAGAAGAGAACAATGATTTACATCCTATATTTGAGGGTACATAGGGTTCAAGCATGGGACATGATGGGAATGATACAACTCATCATAATTAATAAAAGAACTCTTGCCAACATTAGGGTACCCACAGATCAAAATAGTCCTAGTATTTGGGTCAATAGACGACAACCTTTCCATATGTTGCCTCACCTATTTGAGGTAAGCCAAACTTGGTCCAATTCTCTTAATAATGGTACACATCCATCCAAGTGCAACAACCTTCAAAGATTTGTAGTGGTAAAGAGAATCCCCATATTTTATTAGTGTAACATAGTCTTTGGCCACTTTGGCAATGAGAACCTCAAAATAGAGAAAAGAAACTTAGTAAAACTAGTCTATGCCACTGTTTGTGAGGGTATAGTCATGATAAGTGCCTCTCAAACCTCTCCAAATATGTAAGATTATCTTTAAATACTTTATTGATCTCTTATAAACATTAACCAAATCAAACCTACATTTGAATCCACACACAATAACCCAAAATGAAGGGTTTTGTATCCTTTAATGAATCTCAGTCACTAGTAACACATGGACTGGTCCTTTGGCATGCATTAAACAAAATAGAATTTTCAACATATTATTTAAGAATTGTTGGGACTGGTCCTTTGGCATGTATTAAACATAATAGAATTTTTCAGCATATTATTATCATTCTATTTCTTTGTTGTAAACATGCCATTGGTTAATACACGCCAAAGGACCAGTTGTATGAAATTGTTAATCACATAGCATTTCACTATTGTATGAGTGGATTGTGTAGGAACAATTAACATTAAACAAGGAGCAAACTCCTCAACACATCTTGGAAATCATTGATTTCAATAATAAATTAAACCTAACACCAACACTATTCCTTCCATTCACTCCTACCAAGAATAAAGCATTTAATCCATTCAACATTACATATAATCATTAGATAGTTACATTTCTTGACTGTGTAGAGGAACAATCACGACCAAAATGATCAAAAGTACTTTCACCCTTGCACAAGCTATTGCAAACTTCAAGTAAAATCTCAATCATTGGTAATGCATGGATAATCAAACTAGTAGTCTCCAAAGTAGTGAATATGAATGTTTGAAAAATTTCCTCTCAACTTCCCCAACCACTCCTAATTGGTTAGAGGGATTAGTTGAGTGTTTAGACACTAAAACTTCTTAAACATACTTTATCTGATATGATGAATTGTTAATAAAGGTCTAATATACAATGGTCATGCCAGTAATATCAACAAACCTGAATCCAAACATTTCAAAATAGTGAATTGATATCCTTGAGCACAAGCACCAATAACATTAAATAATGGAGATAAGGCATGGGCTAGGGCACACCACTAGTAGAATGCAGTCATTTTAGTGAGCATTCGTGTTCAAATAAAATAAAATGCATTTGAAATTTGCAGTCGAATATGATGCCAGAGGCTTGAAAGATGTTGCCTGTCAAAGATACCAATCAAAGATGAAGAAATCACATACCTTCTCTTACGCTCATCTTTCATGAAGGAAGATTTGATAGCCAAATCTTCCTTGTACCACATGAAGAACATGCCATTGGTTTAGTTTAGCATGTTATTATCATATCAGATAAAGTATGTTTAAGAATTGTTGGTAAGGATAGGAATAGTGGAGATTATAGAAATATCCCTCTAACCAATTAGGAGTGGTTGGGGAAGTTGAGAGGAAAGTTTTCAAACATTCATATTCACTTATTGAATTCTTTGGAGACTACTGGTTTGACTGTCCATGGGTTGCTGGTGATTGAGATTCATTAAAGGATACAAAACCCTTCATTTTAGGTTATTGTGTGTGGATTCATCTGCTTTAGCTAGGAAGATCAAGAAGATGGGGCATGAGGACATTGTGGTAGAAGAATTATTTAAAGATATTTACATGTCCCCTATCCATGAAATCGAGACTATAGGTGATGAAGACCATGTTGAGGATGAGGGGGTCTTAATCAGGGAGAGGCATAAGATGAATTTGTCTTGAGAGATAGGGAAGGAAATTTGGAAAATAGAACAATCAAGAAAAATAAATCTAAGTCCAAAAAGAAACTAAACTAGAACAAGAAGCAACAAAAAAGTTTTCAGAAGTTTGGAACAACATTTCAGAATCCATGAATGGTATGGGTAAGGTGACCTTCACTCTTGGCTGTGACTTCAATGAAACATTGGATATGGTTGATAAGAAAGGGAGCAAGGGGACTATGAGCATGATCCAATTTGATTTTCATATCTTTGTCACCAAAAATGGATTGTGGGAATTTAAAACCAAGAATGGGGTGTTTACATGGATGAATAGGAGACATGGATTCTCACACATCATAGAGAGATTGTACCATTTTTTCTAGAAAGAGAATGGAGATCCCTCCACTTGATCTTTGAGGCAAAAATACTTCTCATGATCGGGTCGAATCACTTTCCAGATGCTTTAGTTTTGTAGAAGGATTTGGTAGACTTTTACTCATCACTATGGTCATCACAGGATGGAGTGATATATAGTAGAGAGCTATATAGGGATGGTTGATAACTCACTGATTGCATGATAACTTGGTTTTGAAGGGTCACTGGTTGAGGGAACAGTCAAGGTCTAGATGTTGATAGCATTCCTTGAGGGAAGGGGGATTGTGAAAGACTTGTTATCATTGTATTGTGTATTTCCAATATGTTTGGATGTAGAGTAGACCAGGAGAATGAAGGATCACTCACTGATTGCATGAGAACCCAATTTTGAAGGGTCACTAGTTGAGGGGACAGTCAAGGTCTGGATGTTGATAGTGTTCCTTGAGGGAAGGGGGATTGTGAAAGACTTGTTATCATTGTATTGTGTATTTCCAATATGTTTGGATGCAGGGCAGACAATGAGAATGAAGGATCACTCACTAATTGCATGAGAACCCAGTTTTGAAGGATCACTGGTTGAGGGGACAGTCAAGGTCTAGATGTTGATAGTGTTCCTTGAGGGAAGGGGGATTGTGAAATACTTGTTATAATTGTATTGTGTATTTCCAATATTTTTGGATGCAGGGCAGACCACGAGAATAAAGGATCACTCACTAATTGCATGAGATCAACTCGATTTTGAAGGGTCACTAGTTGAGGGGATAGTCAAGGTCTAGATGTTGATAGTGTTCCTTGAGGGAAGGAGGATTGTGAAAGACTTTTTATCATTGTATTGTGTATTTCCAATATGTTTGGATGCAAGGCAGACCAAGAGAATGAAGGATCACTCACTGATTGCATGATAACCTAGTTTTGAAGGTTCACTAGTTGAGGGGATAGTCAAGATCTGGATGTTGTTAGTGTTCCTTGAGGGGATGGGGATTGTGAAAGACTTTTTATCATTGTATTGTGTATTTCCAATATGTTTGGATGTAGGGTAGACCATGAGAATGAATGATCACTCACTGATTGCATGATAACCCAGTTTTGAAGGATCACTGGTTGAGGGGACATCCAAGGTCTGGATGTTGATAGTGTTCCTTGAGGGAATGGGGTTTGTGAAAGACTTGTTATCATTGTATTGTATATTTCCAATATGTTTGGATGTAGGGCAGACAATGAGAATGAAGGATCACTCACTAATTGCATGATAACCCAATTTTGAAGGGTCATTGGTTGAGGGGACAGTCAATGTCTGGATGTTGATAGTGTTCCTTGAGGGAAGGGGGTTTTTGAAAGACTTTTTATCATTATATTGTGTATTTCCAATATGTTTGGATGTAGGGAAGACCAGGAGAATGAAGGATCAATCACGGATTGCATGATAACCCAGTTTTGAAGGGTCATTGGTTGAGGGGATGGTCAAGGTTCAGATGTTGATAGTGTTCCTTGAGGGAAGGGGGATTGTGAAAGACTTGTTATCATTGTATTGTGTATTTCCAATATGTTTGGATGCAGGGCAGACTAGGAGAATGAAGGATCACTCACTGATTGCATGATAACCCAGTTTTGAAGGGTCACTGGTTGAGGGGATAGTCAAGGTCTGGATGACAAGGCCATTTGAGGACCCTATTTCTTTGTATTAATTGCTATTCAAATTGGATGCATGGATTTCTTGTGAATTATCAGTTGCTATGTATCCTGTAACTACATCTGTAAATCTGCATATACTTCTCTAGGGTTGTAAGCCACTTAGGGATCAAAATAGAGAAAATAAATCAAAATCGTTCTTTGTCCTATTTCCTTTTAACAAAGTCTCAACTATCAAGTCTTTTTCTACCAAGTTGTGCATCTCTTTGTGAGCATTTTTCACTCACTGATTGTATGATAACCCAGTTTTGAAGGTTCACTAGTTGAGGGGACAGTCAAGGTCTGAATGACTGGGCCATTTGAGGACCTTATTTCTTTGTATTAATTTTTATTCAAATTGGATGCATGGATTTCTTGTGAATTATCGGCTGCTATGTATCTTGCAACTTCATCTGTAAATATGCATATACTTCTCTAGGGTTGTAAGCCACTTTGGGATCAAAATAGAGAAAATAAATCAAAATCATTCTTTGTCCTATTTCCTTTTACCAAAGTAACTCAACTATCAATGATACAATACATTTGATGCCCTAAGCTATCAATACAAATGACACCTAGCTAGAAGCTCACGGGCTATCCATTTGATAACCACAGTCAACATTTCAAAAAAATGGATATCCTTGAGCACAAGCACCAATAACATCAAATAATGGAGTTAAAGCATGAGCTAGGGCATGACACCAGTACAATGCGGTCATTTCAGTGAGCATCTCAATAATATATACTGGCATCATTAAACGTGCCAGTAATATCAAGAAACATGAATCCAAATATTTCAAAATAGTGAATCAATATCCTTGAGCACAAGCACCAATAACATCAAATAATAGAGATAAAGCATTGGCTAGGGCATGACACTAGTAGAATGTGATAATTTCAAAGAGAATTCATGATCAAATAAAATGCAATGCATTTGAAATTTATGATCAAATATGATGCTAGAGGCTCGAAAGATGAAGAAATCATATACCTTCTCTCGTGCTCAGCTTTCGCTCATTTTCTCCCACTCAATCGAAATAAAAATGATTTGGTGCTTCACTTTTTTTTTAAATATACCCCAAAACTGTCAGAATTATGATGGTCAATTTAAAACCTATCGTAATACCAACACCATCGAGGCCTATTTAAAATAAACCAACAAATTAATTATAAAAAATTACCCATTGAAAGTTTCTATCAAAATTTGGCCCCAAATGTAGTAGTGTAGGAACTGGCCTAGAATCCGGAGACTCCTCATTCAGAGTCCACCCACAACTTGAGGAGGTTTCCATTGTTAGGATAGAGATATCGTGTAGCCCCATTGCCTGAGTTGGGGTGGTAATTCTAATCCTAAACATGAAGTATTGAGGAGAACCTAAATTCTATTTGTGCCCTTTTGGGTATCCTAATCAAGTCGTCAGAGGACTTAGCGTCCATATCGAGTATGTTTAGCCTATTGCTCTGTTTACAATTTATAGAAGGGAAAAAGCCAGGCAAAGATTTATCAATAGTAAAACAAAACATAAGTTTAATGAATTCCATATCTAGTCAAAGCATTTTTTACTATCGACAGGTGTTTATAAGGTAAGAAGAACTCAAACTTGTGGTCTATATTCAGATAACCTCATAAAATTCATAAAGCCTCATCTGAATAGGGTTTCGAGGAAAGGATGATGACAAAAATGTTTACACTATGGATAGGATCAAAGCCATGAATGAGCCACCAGATGAGTCTTGCTACAATGAGAAACACCAAATTTATGTCCTTGCACACAAGTTTAAACAAAGCTTGGACAACACAACATTTTATAGATGACACCATATCTAATAAAATCATGCCTCCATATGGTCCAAACAATGTAGATACTGAAGCTTCCAAAGTATGTTGTGACTAAATGAAAATAAAAAGAAGATAAGTCATTAGGATCTGAAATAGACTTC
This sequence comes from Chamaecyparis obtusa, assembly GCA_027943335.1. Lineage (NCBI taxonomy): Eukaryota > Viridiplantae > Streptophyta > Pinopsida > Cupressales > Cupressaceae > Chamaecyparis > Chamaecyparis obtusa. The sequence goes on along the minus strand of BSBK01001611.1, from coordinate 3,008,822 downwards.
AATTTTAACAATTAAGTCTTAAAGATGATGATTTATGGGTGAAAAATATAATACATGGAGAGAGATGATTGTTAGGTCATTGTGTAAATGAGAAGCTATCTAGGATGGAATTGAAGACTTCACTTGCAAATCTTAAAGAGAGAAATTAAATAAAAGTATATAATAAAAGTTACATATGCAAGAAGTACAAGCTCAAAAAATTCATAAGAGCACAAAATAATAAGAATATTATATGCATTCAATGTTGTTAAGAATCACTTACTTTCTAAAGCACTTGAAACAAAAGTATCAATGAAACTTGATTTCACTATGATCATTAGTAAAACCAATTTTGAACTTCTCTACTCTCTTTCCTTGATTATATAGATTATCCAAACTAATAGTTGCTATTGGAAATGATGAGAAAGAAAAGAGAATGATTATTAACCCTCAACAATTAGTGTTGATAAAACTATTTGCCAAATGCCAAAGCTGCAAGATTTACATGTCTTGCAATGAACCAATTCAATTTCAAATTCTTGAAAGTCATGGTATGTTGAAGATAATAAATAAACCATATCATTTTCCACCTCTTAAGAAAGATGCCAAATCAATCAATAAGGGAAAAACCCTTGAGAGAGTACTAACACAATTATTATGGAGGGAAAATCCTTTGGATAGAACTAAGATCTTAATGGAACCCTAAAGAGCTCATTTTTAGTAATCCAATCCTCGAAAAAGTCAAAAACTAAAAAAATCAATGTTTCAGCATTGGGTTTAAACCCCTAAAAATTATGTATCAATGCATTTTCAGATTGGATAAAGATTTTCACACAAGAAAATCAAGGAGCATAAGAAAGAAATCACTACGCTTTCAACTAGAATCAAAGGGTAAAAATAGGATTACCTTGGATTGTTTGAGCCTTGAGAGATTCATTGCAGTTGTCATCCATAACCCTCAACAACATATGTAGGAATAAAGGAAGAAGAAGAGCTTTTCTTCACCAAATCTGGTAATATAGTAGCTTTGAAGTTTGAATGAAATAGGAAGTTTCCTGCTCTTGATATCCAACAATACCAAAGTCACAAAACCAACCTTTGATACCCTACAGATTATGCAATCAAAATTGTAGACTAAATTCAAAGCATTTCACAATTTCACTTGCGTTGAAGAAAACTAGTATCCTAGATTGAGTTTGGATAAAAAATGAACAAAAATGTATCAAAATTAACAAAAACATATCGAAAATTCATTTCCCTCCTATCCTTTACTGCCTAATGAAAAATCATTTTCTTATGTGTTAATTTTTAATTTAAGATAATAAAAATATTTTCAATTTTTAATTAAAAAATTTCTTAAACTTTATTTTTATTATATAATAGTGTGAAAATTATAATTTGATATCATTCTTACTTATTTTAATCATCTTTATTATATATTTGATATTTAATAAAAATCCTCCATTTGTCAATTTGATAATTTTTAGTATTCTAATTTTTTATAATGATTAATAATTTGTTAATAGATATTCAATGTTTAAAAAATTGTCTAAGTATTTAGTATTTGGCACTAGTAATTTTGATATTTTATTTCTTATACTATTATAGACTTTTCATTACTGGAAATCAATATTCCCCTAAATTTTCTTTGTTTTGCAGAAGACCTAACAAAATTTTGACAAACTTGACTTGTTGGAATTCTACACCTAAAAAAATTCTAACAAACTTGACTTGTTGGAATTATAGTCATTTGTTCTCTTTTCTCTTGATGATGGATCACTGAATGTGAGTCAAAATGTTAATGAAAAAAATTTAGATGGAGTTAAAAAAAAATAATGAGCCATGACTACTGTTATGGGTTGTGGAAATCTAATATCCTTAATGATCACAATTTGTTACATTCTGGTCGTATCTAAGTAGCTAGAATGACTCTAATATGTATTTAGTTTTCCTACATCTACTATAGAATATTTATATAATCATATGGGCTATTGGATCTATTTTTGTTCTTAGTTTGCATTGTTTTTATTGTAAATTCTAGTGACAATTAAAAGTCACTTAGAATTTTTTATGCAAACTAGGCCTTGGTGGGGATTTTTTTTTCTTGAAAATAAGTTTTGAAGAAAATAATGGATGCATCTAATTAGATCAATGACCCTCATAGCTCTTACCATACAAAAGAACATTTCACTTAAGAAACAAACCCTAGAACAAGTGTGAGATAGAATACAAAACTGTATGATGTATGAAGTCTACTCATGCAAATAGTCTTGACTGGACTCCTATGTGTGGATTAACCATTTGCAATGCATGATATGGGTTTCTCATCCATTTGCAGATATTCAATGGAAAGTTTGCACTAAAACATCTCTATATTTTATATGCTACAATTTATGGGTCATAGTTACACAAATTTAGTTTTCCACACAATAGGTGTTTTTAGTGCACCAAACAACCTAGGTGACTAAATGGGCTACCTAGGTAGGGTATATAAGTCTAAGTATACAAGTCTATGATATTATGAAATGTTATTATAAAGGATTAATACTCATTCATTTAGTCATTTTTATTTGGATGACTAATTATTTAGTCATTTGTTTAGTTATTTTTATTTGGGTGACTAATTATTAGTGACTAATTGTTTAGTCATTTATTTGGTCATTTATTTAGTCATATTTAGTTGTTTAGCCTTGTGAGTTTACCTGGTGACCAAATTAGTCATTTATCTTGTGAATTACAAATATTTAGTAGAATTTGATCAATTTTAGTCATGTGACTAAAAATTTTAGTCACGTGACTAAAAGTTTTAGTCACGTGACTAAAAGTTTTAGTCACGTAGTCATTTATTTGCCTAATTCTACTAGTGTACATCTCTGGATCTACAAACACGCAAGATCGATGCCATTATTATGATGCAAAACTCTTACATCACCATGGTCTTCCATGGAGTTACAATCTTCTTCCCACTTCCACATTGCGATGACAAGAACTTGCTAGCAACATGTTAGTGCCTAGCTCCTTCGCCACTTTTTACAATGCTAAGCAATACAACTACAACTCTCTCTCTCAATGGGCATTAAGCCTTTACAATAATGACATAAAGTCGTGAAAAATACTCTCAAGAAAATTCTAAATTTTAATCTCCTATTTTGAGACCACTAAATTCTCTAGAGCATTCTCTCCCGAATTCTCCTTCCGAGAATTACAAAGACTTCTCTAAGTCTCCTTGTTCTACTTGAAAAATTCTTCAAGTTTCCTCCTCCTTCCCTCAAATGCCAAACTCACCCCCTTTATATACATAAATTTTACCCTATTTGGTTACTAACCAAATAACAAATTTACAACCATATTCCCCAACTACATAACAAATAAGCCTTATTTTAACCAAAATGATAGGCTTAATAATTTAAAAATATGAACTCTAAAATAACCATCTAATAATGCAATGGTTAGGAGGATAAAGGAAAATAGGAGGTTATAGGTTAAATAACAAACATGCCCTCCATTAAAAATTTGAAAATGAGAGAGCTAAGTCAAATCTCAAAAATCAAGGTGGCACAGGAAACCAGGTGACTTGGAATATTACCAGAAAAAGATAGTTTAAATAAGGCAACAAGCATTACTAAATCAAAGTCGAGTATGTAATGCAACGGTAAGACAAGCTACTAACATTAGGGAGGTGTGTGGTTCAACTCCCACTATAGAGCTTCATTTTTGTCTAATCAACCTGCCACCTCACATTTCCTGACATCATCATGGTGACATCATTAGTAGCCACTTTATTTACTTGATTTTTTTTTTATTATTGGAAAACTTCATTTGGCCATAGCTTTTGCATATGGACTCGGATTTTGTTTGTTAGAAATGTGTTGGAAAGCTCTTGATGAGCTCTTCAATTTGAAATCCATTGTTGACCACTTTCAAGATGGTTAGGTTTCACCTTTTTGGTCAACCCCATGTTTCACCTGTTTGACCAAACCTTTGACCAAGCATATCTCAAGAAAATAGACTCCTTTTGACACGCTTCAAGTTGTGTTAGAAATGTTTCCCCGTTCTCTATGTATTAATGCCAATCTTGAGAGATTCTAAGTGGGTTAAATTTTTTAGGTCATCAAAATCCACCTGGATCATTCCTCCCCACTAAAGGAACTTTTGGACCTCCAAAAAGTTCTTAATTAGACACTAAGTGAGAGAAACACCTTCCCACTTGTCCAGTATCTATTTGCCTCATTTGTGCACCTGCTTCACCAAAAAGTCATGCAACAATTATGAAAATTGCAATCACATTGCTTCCCATTTGCATTTTTCCACATCCTTCTGTATTCATTATCTAAACTACCATCCATGTACAACACATTAGTAGCATTAACAAATACAAGAATGCTAATGACATATAAGAGCTAAAAATACTCTTAATCTTCTTAATAGGTTTCCATGACAAATCCTCATGTTGTGGCATTACTAATCCCTGAAACACATGATAATTAGGCATACAAGCAACTACATTATTTGCATGCTTCAAATCACCTACTTTTTCCACCTTTGTAGACATGAGTGAAGAAGGTTTTCTCACATAAATGAGCCTCTTCATTTACCTAATGTTTACTAATGGAGAATCAACTACAATCTTCTTTGTGTCCTTTGGATGAAGCTCTGGATGAAGCTTCCAACAATGAGCTTCTTGATATCCACCTTTCTTGCGATAAGAACAAGGTGTTCTCAACATCTAGCCTTTCTTTCCCTTCTCTTTCTTCTGAATAGGAGATGGGTCTTGATGCATTGTCTCTTTTCTCATTGACTTGACCTTCCTATACAAAGCCATTATTTTCCAACACTTGGCAACACTATGGTTATTCAACCCATAAAATGTGCACGGTTTTCTAAACCATAAAATTTCTACATTGCCAATCTTCTTATAATCAAAAGAAACATTGGATTTACCAAGTTTTCTATACCTTTCATGGTCACCTTTGGGACGTGCATGCCACGAAGAATCTTTGTTCACACTTCTCTTGGACATCTTGCATGTGTCACCACTATTTGAAGATGATGTTTCATTGCCTCTCCTAGATTTTTATTGAGATAGTTCTTCTTTCAGAGAAATATTTGCATCCATTGCATGGGAGCATTCTCCTTCACCAACCCCCAATCTTGCATAAAGAGGTCTAGCTTTCACCTTCACAAGTTCAATTGTACTTTATTCATGAATTCCAAGGTCCTTTCCTTTTTTGTCCATCTTGGATAACAACCTCAATCCAACACTTTGAGATTGTTTATGAGAATCACCAAGAGAATTCAGAAGAGAATAAGAAGAATGAGGAGATTTCACTGATTATGCATCTTTAGCATCCTTCAAGAATACTTCTTTTTCATACTTCCATTCCTCATACATCTCATCAATTGTGGCTTTCATCACCATGAAGGCCTCATAAAATTTTGCATCAAAGACAAAAGGAAACTGATTTTCCTTAAATGAAGACATGTTGCCTCACTTTTCTTGAATTTGCTCCAAGTATCTCACAACCTGCAACTTGTCAGACTAGCTCTGACACCAAACTTGATCTATAAAATCCCTTTGATGAATCACTTAATTTTTAGATTCACCAAGATACAAATTTAAAATGAACATTGAAACTGACGTTGCTTGTGAATTGAGCAAATAATTCTTAGAAATGCATAAAATAACTAACTAGACAAAAACATGCATTAGAAAGAATAGGAGACAAAGGATTTGATTTTGGAGTTCACCAAACACTGGCTACGTCTTTGGATCTGTAAACATGCAAGATCGATGCCATTATTATGATGCAAAACTATTACATCACCATGGTCTTCCATGGCATTACAATCTTCTTCTCGCTTCCACACTGTGATGACAAGAACTTGCTAGCAACATGTTCATGCCTAGCTCCTTCGCCACTTTTTACAATGCTAAGAAATAAAATTGCAACTCTCTCTCAATGGGCATTAAGCCTTTACAATAATGACATGAAGTCGTGAAAATAACTCTCAAGAAAATTCTAATTTTTTAACTCATATTATGAGACCACTAAATTCTCTAGAGCATTCTCTCCCAAATTCTCCTTTCGAGAATTACAAAGACTTCTCCAAGTCTCCTTGTTCTACTTGAAAAATTCTTCAAGTTTCCTCCTCCTTCCTCAAATGCCAAACTCACCCCTTTTATATACATAAATTTTACCCTATTTGGTTACTAACCAAATAATAAATTTACAACCATATTCCCAACTACATAACAAATAAGCCTAAAATTAACCAAAATGATAGGCTTAATAATTTAAAAATATGAACTCTAAAATAACCATCTAATAATGCAACGATTAGGAGGATAAAGGTTATAGGTTAAATAACAAACATGCCATCCATTGAAAATTCAAAAAATGAGAGATCTAAGTCAAATCCTGAAAATCAGGGAGGCAATGGAAATCCCAAAAATCAAGGTGGCATGGGAAATTAGGTGACTTGGAATCTTACTAGCAATAGAAAGTTTAAATAAGGCAACATGCATTACTAAGTCAAACTTGAGTATGTAGTGCAACTGTAAGACAAGCTACTAGTAGTGGGGAGGTGTGTGGTACAACTCCCACTATAGAGCTTCAATTTTGTTTGATCAACTTGCCACCTTTGTGCCATGTCACATTTCCCAACATCATCATGTTTACCACATCATGGTGATGTCATCAATAGCCACTTGATTTACTCTATTTTTTTTATTATTATTGGAAAACTTCGTTTGGCCATAACTTTTGCATACGGACTCAGATTTTTTCCATTCGAAATGCATTGGAAAGCTCTTGATGAGCTCTTCAATTTGAAACCCATTGTTGACCACTTTCAAGATGGTTAGATTTCAAATTTTTGGCCAACCCCTTATTTCTCGTATTTGACCAAACCTTTGACCAAGCATATCTCAAGCAAACAAACTCCTTTTGACATGCTTCAAGTTGTGTCAGGAATGTTTCTCCATTCTCTATGCATTGATGCCAGTCTTGGGAGATTCTAAGTGGGTTAAATTCTTGAGGTCTTCAAAATCCACCTGGATCATTGAACACATTTATGGGATTAATAAGGAAGAAGATATACTGTAACTAAGTGGTGATGAGGGAAAATTTGCAAATGAAAGCAGTGCCATGACTCATGAGGAATAAGTTAAAACTATAGCTTTGAATACATCTCTTACTGGGCATGATGAAAGCACAAAGGATAATGGTTTCCAATCAGCTAAGGTTGATAACAAAACTCTTTGTTGTTGATTTACATATTATTATTGATAAAACATGTGAAGAGAAAAACTTAATGGATGCATCTATATGTGATCATAACGCTATCCCATTAGAGTTTTATAAAGAGTGCATGTCATCATCTAGTGAGATAGTTGAGTTTGAAAATATTTCCATAGTTGATAACCAATCAAAAAATTTAATGTGTGACAGCTCATGTAGCTTAAATGAATTTGAACAAAATCCTTTAGCATTGCAAAATTTGAAGGACAGATTATTGGTCATCTAGAGGAGAGAATTGTGCAATTATTAACTAGGGTAGATGAATCTCACAAGTACATTGAGGATCTTACTTGGAAAACTCAAATGAGGAGACAAAGGGGAGTTGCAAGTGGGGTCACTAGTACTCAATTATGCACAATTAAAGAAGCTTTTAAAAGGATGAAATCAAATTACTTGTAACTGCTAATGGATAGGGATCTTGCTCTCAAGTTTGCAGAAGACAAGGAAAGAGAGTTGGATGAGCTTTGTCTATAACTAAGTATGATTCATTACTCATTATACAAGGCTAAAAATTAGACTTCTATAGTAGCCACTCACAAGGAAGATGGACTTAATTCTAAAGCCAAGGAGATCATACATATTGTTGAAGGAATCAATAGTCGTTGTGAGAATGAAAGTAAGAATAATGTTTCCACCAATTGCTATTCAAATAAGGCATGATATGTTAATTGAGATCAAAAGGATCAACAAGGAGACAAACTCAAGAATTTTGATGACCAATATTTCTTTGATGTTCCAATATGTAGTAATGAAATAGTTCCTATAACGGATTCCACGGGTAGATTTTGGAGTAGTTCTAGCTATGGGACAAAAATGATCAAGGATCTTCCAAGGTTAGAAGAAGTTGCACATGAGGAGATTCTCAAACAAGACAAAGATAAGGAGGACCATGTAAGTTCAAACAGTAGTATGCTAATTGATCTTGATGATCACAAGGAGATTGATATGCTCTATGCAAGTAATCTTAGTAGGAAGCACCACTTGTTTCAAGAATTCATTACTATGTATGAAGCTATAAGTATGAATCCACTTCCCTCAATAGTTTTTCCAGTGAAGCTAGGAGCTGATGGCATGATGATGAATGCTAAATATAGCCATTTTTTAATTTGGGAAGGGAATGTTAACAAGCTTTTACTAGCGAATGACGGGAAATGTATCCTTGAAGAGGTTAAAAATCAGATTTTTCAGTTTTAATAATGTTGATACCACTTTGTTGCAACAAGTTTGCAAACTTATTTCTATGTGATAATAGGCTTTTGGACTATAGTTTTGATAGAGTAGAGTAGCGAAAACATGATGGGTATGAGTCCAAAAGATGTGAGCACCAGTCTTTGCAAAAGGAAGGTGGTACTTATCAGCTTGATTGCATTGTGAGAAGTGTGTATCATTTCTCTTTCATCCCACAAATTGATAAGTTGATTATGTTCACAATGACAAATAAAAAAGGACTGAATGATTGGTGTAAAAAAGGTTATACTTTGTCATGGTATGAGATGTACTCTCATTTGGAAAGAGAATTTGCAATTTGTAGGATTTTTTTATTTGCATTTTTTGGATGGCTATTATGATGAGTTACAGAGATGTAAACTAAGAATGAGTTGCAGCCTTCAGATGATTGGGGTGATAGTTCTCCAAATTGACCTTGGGATCTAGGAATCCTATTGATGAATGAGTTGCATTTGAACATATATTTTCACAGTGTGGTAGGTTTTGATTTCAATTGTCCCAGAATGTGTCATAGAGCTTCTTGCAGATTTATATGGAATCCTAGTATTGGTATACAAATTCATGATTGCTCGAGGACAAGCAATCTCTAAGGAGGGAGGACTATAATGTCCCTTTTTGGGACATTGGAAATTGATCAAATAATTAAGTTTCAAAGTTGTCAAATCATATCAAATTAAATGACAACTTAATAAAATATTAAAATGACTTTGATGGAGCTTAGTGAAATTAATAAAGTGATTTTAATTCAAAAAGGGGGATAATAAAGAGACAAAGGAAAGGAATTCCAAAAGACAGACAGAGGGAAAATGAAGAGACACACAAATGTGGTATTAAAGAACATTGTGAGGCTTATATTGGATATGCTTAGTCTATGTTTGGTTATTGTTCTCTTGGATAATTTTGAAGCTTCAAGCTTTCAGTTCAAAATTGCTAGGATGGAAATCCTTGGCAATATAGTCAATTGGATAGAAACCCAATTGGACTTTGAGGTGGATTCGCGATGGAGTTCACAGCTGGACGAAATTGTGAATAGAGGTATTTCATGTTTGTTTAGAAAACATGGTTGTAATGACTATATTTTGATGTCAATATTCATCTCTATTTCAAATATTATATGTTTTCCAAAATACACTATTGGAAGAATAAAAATTAGTTTGCACGCAAATTGTTTGTTTAAATTTATGTGGTGCATTTGGTGAAATCTGGAGCAAATATCCTAGGGGGATATTCCAAAATAACATTTTCTTATGATTTAAATTTATTTATTATTATCGTCCAAGCAAATGTTCTTAATTAGACTTTGCAAATAAGGAGCTTGTAAAAGAGTACTTGTCCTTTGAAGTTGGAATTATAAATGATCATTACTTGTTCCATTTAAGTTGGTTAAGTTTCCTTTCCAATCTTTCAATGGAATTATGAATGAATGTAAACCCCTAAGCAATCACATGTAATAAAAGTCTTTCATTCAGCAAGAAAAACATCTTCACTTGCAAAAACCATAATAAAAAAAATCGGGGTTGAACACTTCACATTCTGATTGTGACACTTGGCTCTAGCTAATTTAATCTTGCATTCATCCTTTCTATAAGGATTCATTTATACATTTGTACCATTAAATCTTATGGAGATTAATACGATTCTCAGATTGTTCAACAAATCTATCTTTCTTGATCTCCATTTGTGATAGGTGTTTTGTTTGCATGTAATTCATGGGCTTGTGGGGTTGAACAAATAACTCTAACACGGTATCAAAGCTCTGGATCTGCTAAGTTTTTGACTAAAATTTGAGGATCCAACCTTAAGAAATCTTTCGATGCACTTTGGGTTTAATCTGGCCTCACCATTGTGTTCAAAACAACCAAAAACATAAAGATCAATTATCAATTTGTAAAACTTTAAGAAGTTGAAAAGATAAGAAAAACAAACAATAGCAACAAGATCCTTACATTGGGATTTGTGCCATCTTGTTGCAATTTCTTGATCTATGTGCATGGGTACATTAGTTTTTTGTTACTAGATTTTCAATTTTTTCCTAAATTTTTTTTTAAAAATCAAGATTATAGTCTGCCATTTTTCCTAGAAAATCCAAAAAAAGGGCATGGTAAGACTTCAAAGAAAAAAAAATCTCATAAAAGAAGTTTTTGAGTCTTTAAAATAAAAAGGGCATCCAAAAAGGAGGGCAATTAATGCACCTCCTTAAAAGGGGAATTTAAAAAGGAGGGCATTTTATTCATCTCCTTGTGTGACCCAAACTTTTTGACACCTACTTTGACTTAAGAATATTCCCTCTTCCCTCATGCATGTGAGAGACTACTTTACTAACTCAACAACTGATTCAACGTCTTTTTTTAGGCAAAAGAACATTCCAAAAGGTACTGTAAATTTTGGTAACCAGCAACTTTTAAGATAGCTAGCATATCCAAGGAATATTCTCAGATTTCTCAGATGACATCACCATCCCAAGTTGTCCCTAGTCCCCTTTTCATACCTAAAGGTATCAAAATTGGGCAAATGATATATTGACATAAAGCTGCTTGCAAGCACTTTGCAATGGTGGTCTCATCTTTAGACTCTACTCCAATTTTTTGTTACACTTAGTTAAAGTCGGATCTTTAATTTCTACTTTTGAGCTCATATCTTTTCACTAGTATATTTGATTTTCACAATTCTTGAAACCTTGGAAAGGTGATTCAGAGCTCTTCAGATCTAATGTTCTTGTTTCTAGATTCGATTGTGTGAGAATTTTAACCTCTGGATTTGATGTTAAAAGTTCTCACACAATCGAATCCAAAAATAAGAGCATTATTCTTATGGATTGTGGTAATCTGATAGCTCTTCAAATCTATTCATGTGCTTTGTCTAGATTTTACCCCAAGTAAATTTTATTTGGTTTTTTGTCTTTTCTCATACTGGTTAATTACTTGGATGATTTGGCTAGAAAGGATCTAATTGTCGATAAAGACTTCATTTGATCTACCTTTTATATGCATAGAGATTTTTGGCAATCTAATTATTTCATTTGAGGAGGTATCATGAGGTTTTTTATAATCCTTTTGTTATCATCCTGCAAAGGGTAATAAACAAGTCTTGGTGAAAAATCATCTTGACACATCTAAAGTGGCTTGATTTTTTCCCTAATCTATATAGGCTCATCCCTTAAACAATCCCATGGAAGGGTAAGTATGTTTCACAAACTATTAATGACCATGTTGTAGAAGTTATTTTGTCTAGGGTTGATCTTGACACTATGTGCTTTACATTGGTTGTCCCCACACATTTTGGATTAGCCTATGGGAGATCTATGGAGACCCTCATATCTCTCCATTTCAAGAGGATCGTGCAGTGAATTATCTTATTCCCCTTGCACATACTCTTGAGATGCTTGATTTGATCACAAGTCTTGCAATTCTCACCCCTCACATTGAGACAACATCTCAATCTTCATCATCTTTTGTTATTTCTCATGACCTTGGCATTGGCACATGCATGCCCCCCATTGATTCGGGGCAGTAGCACATTGTTCTTCCATACACAACTATTTGGAATTCGTATCTTGTAGACATATTAGTCTTGTTTGTGGGGTCTCATGTTGCAGGTCTGGAGGATTATCTTACGACGATAATCACCTTTTTGTTGATAGCCACATCAATGTTATCATCTCATCTTCATCACCCATGGAGCTTGTTCTACATCAATTTTGACAAAGTCCTGGATTGTCACCTTCTATGATATTCCCATCAAAATAATATTATATAATAAATGAATAATTAATAGAAAAGAATAATATAATATAATATAATAATGATATAATTATAATATTATAATCATATTATAATATCATAAAATATATTACATTATAATAATAATATTAAAGTATGAAAATGAATCAAATGATATAAAAAAATATCATACAAGACGATGATTAAAATTAATAATCAAAATATATAAATTGAAGTATATATAATATGCATTACATATATAATAATATTAATATTAATAATAATATTATTATATTAATAAATAATAACATAATAATATTAATATTAATATAATAAAATTAATCAAATGAAAAGACACACCTTTTCTCATGACAAAGTATATACAGAAATATTAACACTGAAAAACAAACATTCAGAAATTAGGATATTGAAGAGGTCTACAAAAATCAGAGAATCAGATTGTGGGACATTACAAGTGGTATCAGAGCTTGTTCCTGCCAACCTGGAGGGGACAATTACAGAGATATTTATCAATAAGATACATATTTAACCTTAAAATCTATGGAAAAAAAATACAGAATGGTGGTCACCTATAGATATATGGCAATTTTTTTATGCTAAAAACATGAAGACAATATAATGAAACATAATCATCGCTTAGGAGATGGACCAAAGGCGATACAAGAAAATAGGAGATGCAGACTCCTCCACATCAACCAAACATGGAAATCATTGACAAAAGCCACTGCTCTAAAATAGCTTAAGGCTGGAGATTGATCTAAAGATTAGAGTATCAATTGCTTATGTATGACAAATATGATTCATAGCAAAGCATTGAGAGAACCAAGGAAGGAGAAGTGCCTGCCATTTCGCACAACCATAGATATATGAAAGGGGGGGTTTTAACCATCGCCATGTATACGGGTATATATACATTAACACAACCCATCGAATCAACATTTATGCAGGGGAACAACATCTAATTAGCAGATAATGGTTCAGGCAATGACCATTATCATATTGAATGAAAGCATTGTGATTCCTCCTACACAGTCAATAATAATAGCATTAAAATTTTGAAGTAGAAAGAAATCATATATATGGTTGAATACATTGATTGCAAATATAAGTAGCTGAGAGAATGATTCCTATAGAAATGGTGTGATTAAAGATTGAAACTAAATTGTGTTAAAATGTTAGAGAAAATTGAAAGAAATGATTCTGATGAGGGAAGGAAGTGCATTGATTAGGAAAAATAAAATTACACTCAAATTCAATACTATTATCGATATACTCAAAGGTGAGAAATGGCGTCTGAAAGGAAACATTGGAGATTACACCAAACCAGAGTTTCCGTAAGGAAGAACATTAGAAACGGAGTCAACCGTGAACGAAGACAATATTAAGGATAGGATAGATATTCTATCATTGGCTGTTGGCTTTGAGCTAAGAACAACGAGATCGTTATTAGCAATAAGACATGTGACCTCATAATACTGTCAGAACCCGTACTTGGCTTTCATCCCCCCTCACATTAAGAGCATATTTTGGATTAATTTCATTACAAGGTGCATCCTTTTATGGAGGCATGTATTGTGAACTGAGGCATGTTATACAAATTGAGAAAAAGAATGGGTGACTATAAGGCAATACTGATCCAATATGCATGGTCCTCCTTTCTTGAAAGGTGGTGGGCTGCAAGAACATATTATACCTGGAGGAACACAACAATCCAACATGTATCATTATATCCAAAGAAGGAAGAGATCAGGAAGAATGAATACCTAGCACTATATGGAAAAGGAATAGCAAAGAAGAAAATAAAAAGAACAGTTAGAAAATACAGAACAGTAAACTATTGATTCAACAATATCACAGAAAGGGAATAAGAAATGAAATACTGATCAGTACCAGTCTATGGGATTAAAGTTATTAATAAATATACTCCTTGAACGGTCAGGAAATCTTAATAAGCACCAATTTATGTAGTTATAAATATATAAATACATGTATAGAAACCTGAATCTCTTGCTAATCATAGTTAATATAAATGTGCATGCTAAACTTATTATTAAACTTAGTATTTGAGAAGGAGATCAGAAATGTATTCAAGGAGAGGCTAGAGTAAATTCTAGCCAATAGGTTGATCCCAAAATATTGTGGGGATCAGCGACCCCGAGTGCCTTGAGGGCATCGTCCCAAGAAAGGCTTAAGGGTGTGATTTGTAAACTTTGAGGAAACGCCTATTGAGGATTGGTGTCCAAGCAAGCTGATTACATCCAAAGCATCCTTCTTAAACTAAAATAATAATAAGTTTAGCATGAATGTAATGATCATGGATAGTAAGACCCCTATTCTATGTTAATTTAGACTAAACCCAACTAAGGGACATTGCAAATAGCATTGATAACTAAATCATAATTATATAAATATATGTATTGATACTCGGTCTATTGTTGTTTGGCTAAGAAGGTAAGGTTGTGATGTTACCAAGGAGAGACTTGTATAAATTCCAAGCAATGGATCTTTGTCCCAAGATGGGGTGGGGATTAGTGACCCCAAACTCCTTGAGGGCATCGTACTAAGAAAGGCTTAAGGGCTTGGATCTGTAACTTTGAGGGAATCCATTGAAAGTGGTGTCTAGGCAACTTAGATAACATCAACTCCTTTCGTCTTGAGATGAATTAGTAATAAGGTTGGATATGAGTGTTAAAGGTGAACAACTAATCCTATCAGGGAACAATACAATTGGTATTGGTAATAATTCTGAGAAGAGAGAACAAAGGTGTATTCATGGAGAGGCTAGTGTAAATCTAGCCAATCGGTTATTTCTGAGATAGGGTAGGGATCAATGACCCTGAGCGCCTTGCAAGAAGGTTCCAAGAAAGGCTTAAGGGCTTGGAACTGTAAACTTTGAGGGAAATCATTGAGTTTGGTGCCTACGCAATCTACTTACATTGTAAGCGTTCTTCTCAACTAGAATAATAATAAGAGCAAACACAAAATAGACATCCAAAATAAATATGGAAGTAAAACAAGCATCTCGCTGAGGCCAAAGGGGCCAAAGTTCCGCTCTTGGGCCTAGTATGGGATTGGCTTGGAGTAATTTATCATGACTCAATTTTTGAAACTTATATATATACATGTATGTACTAATAATCACTTATGGGTTGCATGATTCATAGCCAAAAGCATATTGAAGAAGTAAATTTTGTAAATTATTTTCTTGACTCTAGCACATTACAAATTGTAAATTGTAATGTATTAATCAAGAATGATTGTATAATGTGTCTACATCATGCATGCTTTGTGTCTTCATGCATTCATGTGTCTACTTTGTGTCTTCATGCACTCATGTGTTTACATCATGTATGCTTCATGTTTTCATGTATTAAGATGTATACTCCATGAATCCCTTGTGTCTTCTTGCATCCAATTATATGCTTTGTATGTTGGCTCTACGAGGAAAGTTATGTATCAATGATCTTTGCTTAAGGACAAGCAAAATTTGACAAGGGAGGACTATGATATTCTCGTCAAAATAAGATGTATATTATAAATGAATAATTAATAGAAAAGAATAATATTATATAAATAATGATATAATTATAATATTATAATCATATTATAATATTATAAAATATATTACATTATAATAATAATATTAAAGTATGAAAATTAATCAAATGGTAATTAAATATTTGTTGTCAATCAGGAATGCACCCTTAGCTTGATTGAAAATCTAGCCTTCCTGTTGAAACATGGAAACGAACTCTTTGTGGGAAAAAGAACGAATCTCCAAATTTTAGACCGGTTCCTATAGATTTGGAATATCACCTAATACTGAATTTTTTAATTTTTTGAGAAAAGGGAGGAAAAAGACTAAAAAATGAATCCTAACTAAGAGGTGATACACCAAAATGAATGCAAATTTCTTAGAATCACAAACCTCTACCTATAAGATACAAACTACTAAATTCTATAACTAAATTCACTTTTCAACACCTAGGATGCTTCAAAACTCACAATTAGGGTTTGGTACCACTAATAATAAGAATTCAACCAACAAACATGTAACTTCTACAAAAGGTTAATTCTTTACAAATTAGAAAAGGAATTAGAACAATTCACTAATTTATGCTTGAAAGATACAAACACTTAAATGTAGAAAATTTGAAAGCCTCAATGACAGAACTCAGAAAAAATATGCGAATAATAAGGCAAACTTTATAATCTTCAAACTCTGTAAAAATGGTTACAAAATATCAGGAAAAGAGTAAAGAAACAATATGCTCACTTAACACCTCTTTTTCCTCAAACTCTGAACCCATACAAATGAATAAGGTGTTCAGTTATATAGCCTCTAAGGCCAATTTCAAAAATGAAGTTCCCCTCTCAAAAGAGCCCCTAAACAAATAGATATCCCTAAATTTAAGGCATGAATGATGAGGGTCGGATCTGAAGAAAAATTCCACCAAATCAGGAGTGTAACTGCTAGAATCTGCATGCAAACTGCTCCAAAAGACTCCCTAACTGATAGTAACTGATAGAGAACTCAAAAATCACCTCCAAATGACTCCAAGATGTTGTCAACAGCCCCTAAACTGTCTCAGTAACTGGTCATGAACTAAAAGAACTCCACCTTGACTCGAAATGATAATCTCAAAGTTAGATATTTAATCTCTTAAGAAAAAATGCAAAAGATTTATTTATAATCCCCTAATTATATTTAATATTTTTTAATATCTTGTAAATAATAAAATTTATATAATATTAAAATAAATTAAATATAATGAAAATCCTACTTGATATATTTAATATTAAATAAATCAATAAAATTTACAAGATATTAAAAACATCAAGTATATTTAACTAAATCTAAATTTTAATAATATATATTATATTTGATATATAACTTAAATCTAATAGATAAGAAAAACTTATCTATTAAATTTAAACTAGACATAAAATATAATACATAGTATGTAAATTTAGATTAGAGGGAAATTATTAAATGCCTTTATGCATTTGAAAATGAAGTGAATAAACAAATACATTTCTGAGATTTCCTTTGAGGTATTAACTTGATTTGAAAAGAAGTTTCAAATCTAGAGCATATCATTAGGGATTGAAACCTAATCTCAACCTAAAATTGTTTTGATCTTTTGCTCCTCTTCTTTTCGCTGCTCTACTCCAGCCGCCAAGGGTTTGACTGCATTTTATCTCTAGTATTTGATCTTGAAGCTTACATTTTTTGATTGACAATCAACTGTAGCTGGGCGTTATCTTTGCCTATTTGAAGTCCTTTAGAAGTGCCTAGAGTTGAGTTGTGAATAGAGCACTTATCTCTTGCTGAGGCATGTGTTGGAGCTCTTGGCATAATCCCTTCTTTATGACTGGTATTGAGAAATTAAGAGCTCGAGCTCAAGTGACAACTGACTGCGATTTGTAAGTTTATTGTGGAACTCAGCTTGGCTGGATTCCAACCTTGGGGTTTTGACTGGAGATTTTATATTTACTGGTAGTTGGATTTGAGCATAGGTTGTAAGCTGTGAGCATGAATGTTGTGACTGATATTCAGTTACAAGGAACTCGACCTCTTGAATCTTTGCAGCAACATGCATTCTATTTTATGCCCCAATATTTAGAGATAAGTATTGCTTATCCTTTTTGCTTTTAACGCTAAAAATTGGGCTTTCTTCTAGCTGTTTGGAATAATGAAAATTGTGAGTTGTTACTTCACTCTTTTTATTGCCTGAACTCACACTGTACTTGGCATCCTCTTGAGTTTATTAAATACTTCCTACAAGCTGTAACCTTGTCTCACCAAGAAATGGAACTCGTAATTTATTTCCAGAGAACTCGGTCTTTATTTACTTGTTCATTGGATTGACTGCATCTTATTTCATTGAGCCGTGACTGGAGCTCATGACTTTACTAATAGCCAGGTATGAAACATGAGCTTGTTCTTGGACTTTAACTTTCCTTCATTGATGGAACTCAAATGAAACTACATGAATTCACATTTCTGAAAGTCTTCCTTTGATTCACTGTTGATTATTTTTCTTGCTAGCTTTGTATGAAATGCTGAGAAACCTCTACTTGTTTGTGTAAAACTTGGGGTTTTCATCTCTGTTTGTTGGTAGAAGAATGTTGAAACTGATATTGATTGATACTTATTGTTGATTCCTTGCTAGCATTGTATGAAATGCTGAAAAATAACTACTCTGTTGCCTGTGTGAATCTTCAGCTATGACTGTTTTGTGATCTATATACTTTTCCTGCATATCATAATTCTGGAAAGCTCCATACGGCTGCTAAATAAATGAATATGACTTTGAACCATAGCTTAAAAATAGCACTCTATTTTTTGAATATGAGCTGCTAACTGAAAGTTGTAATGGGAAAATAATTGTTCATTCATTGCATAAATTTTTTAAAAGCTTTCCACTTGCTGCAATATGTATCATAGAAAGTTACTTTTATACTTGCCTCTGGTCTTCACTTGGCATTCTATATAAACTCTGTACTTGAGACCTGCACATTTCTTGTATATCCGGTTACTTACTTGAGTGCTGAAGCATTGACTTCTATTGCAATAATTTATGGTATTCATATTATTGCCTGCTACCAAATACACACTACAAAATCCAATTTTTTGATACTGTACAAATATTATGTAGATATTGCATGAATCTTGCATAAAATTCAGAATTTATTTAGCTTGTGATACTCACTATTTTCTTGATCTCTTCTCTGTTGGCATAAACTTCAAACTTAAATTTGATGCTTTGACAAATTGTATTCATCAATTACTGAATTTAGCTTTGACATTTTCAGCTTGATAGTGTATTTGATTTTGAAGATGTATTTTTTAAGCACTTCACTTATACTTTACCATCATATTGATCAATACTCCATGTTTTGACTACAATCTCCTTTCTTTGATTTATTCAACTACCACAAGGTCTTCATTTGATTCATACTAGTCCATATTTTTAGCTCAGATTGAACATATGAAATTATTATTTCTAGCTCAGTCTTCATTTAGTTTGTCCATTGTTGTACATTAAAATATCTCTGATGGCATACTAAAATATCAAATACTGTATTTTTAGTGATATCCTTCTAGCACAAGAACTTGTTATGGAACAATTGCAGCCTTATGAAGAACTCACTCAAGAGGGCTTGTGTGATTTGTTTGAAGAAATTCCATGTTTTGCCAATAAGGAAAATACATGCGAGCTGATAGATTTGGCAATTTGTGATCAACAAAGACAATATGATCAAGTTGTTGATAAGCTAGAAAATCTCCAAAGAAAATTAGCATCTCATGATGAGTTTCATGAAAAAGAGCTACATGAGCACAAAGAGAAAATAAGGCTTCTGATTAATACATCAATCAAGCATAGAGAGGCCAGTAAGATACATTATGAAGAAGCCCAAAAGTATAAAGAAGATATTGGGAAAAGGGTTTTATTTGATGAGCTACCTAATTTTTTTGACGAGAAAGCATACATGAACAAACACCATTATCAAGTTCTGGCCAAGTAGATGAAGAATTGAAGCCTATCTCATGCAAGAGCATGAAGAAGATACTGAAAATCAGAGGGTAGAAGCACTAGTCCCAGGATAGCAAGAGGAGCCTCAAGACATTGATGTTTTGGTCATACATCACACTGACAACAAGGTAAATATAAATCCTCTTCCATGCAAAGATGAAAATTAGGATGATTAGTATACTTTTTGGGATGATCTAGAAGTATTTCTGATAGAGTTAGATAACTATCATTCATTTTCTCATAAAGAACATGTTCAACAAGCTATTGAAAAAATAATGGTGGCTGAATTTCAACAAGACCATGAGAATGAAATTGTCAAGGGACTGATCCAGAAGGAGACAAGTGTAGGCAGCATTGAAAAGAGGCTTCAGGAGTCTAATTTTCTTCAAGCAGTTCAAGAAAATCAGCAGATCATTAATGATCAAGAGGTTTGCAATCATCAAAATCAGGTAGATGAACCAATTTCTCTTTCTCATAATTCTCTTGATCATGAGATCTTTAATCAAAATGATATGGTGGTTGAAAAGATGGAGCAAGTAATAGAAATCAGTAGTATAAAGAGAAAATTTGTTATTACAAGGGGCTGCCCAATCAGGCATATTTCCAAAATGGAGCCTGAGTCTGAAATTTTAGACATTATAGAGAAGGACCATCACATTTATTCACGTCTAATCTGCATAGATTTTGATCAAATCCAAGAGGTATGTGATCTGGTTTATCATTTTAAAGATATGCCTTAGGAGTTTCAGATTCTTCAAGTCATATTGCATATCTTTTCAGTTTCACGTAGGCATGCATCTCATCCGTTATTGGTGAGAAAAGGAAGCTATTTCAATTAGTCTGTTAATGGATGTATCTAAGGCTTGGATGATTGATTAGCTTAGGGTAGGTTAGACATTTTCAGTTTTAGTTTGTTTTCTCCAAGTGTTGGGCACAATAGTTTCAGTTTCAATCTTAGTTTCAGTTTTCAGTTGGTAGTTTTCTGAAGGCTGCAAGTTAGATAATTTCATGGCAGAATTGTTCTGAAATGTATACATTAATTCTAAAGAGAAACATTGGATATTCCAAGGTTTCTAATTAGGCACAATGGCCACACTCCAAAATAGGTCATCCATGACATTTCCTAATAGCTTGTAGACTTAAGAAATAAGGCAAATTTTTCATGAGAAAGTACTTGATATAATTCAAAAAATGGACTCAAATTTTTTTTCTACTTCATGCTAGTTGTTTGCAAATCAATAATTGTATCCCATCAAAATCATTATATAGATGTATACCTCAGAATGAGGTAAAGTCACTCACATAACTAGTATAGCACCAATATGATGATGTTGAAGACAAGTACAAATTCCCAAAACAGCTAGCATGAGGTATTTTGTTTCAGTTTCAATTTTGCAGTTGAGTGGTGTGTTTAAGTTTTCAGAATTTTCTAAGTTTTCAAGGTTTAATAAGGTTAAGTTTTGTCAAAGTTCAAGACTCTGTGCCCAATGGACTGCAAAAGACAGCTGGTCTGTTTTGTTTAGCAGACAAACACCCCTAAGAGGTCACCAGAAAATATTATCATTTTAGTTCACACTAAATTTGTAAATTGACAAATGTTTTACATTGCCATATGGATTTGATAGTTGTTGTTTTAAGTTGTAGAATTGTTAAAAATTTAGAAGATAAAAGTACATATGCAACATTACAATTGTAAACATCAGAGAACTTGTACCAAGGTACACCTATTTGCATACTACTATTCAAATTTTGAAGATAAAGTACATTGCTTTTTGCATTCATATTTACATAGATATTGTTCTCTAAGTATTGATCAGATTTAAACTTCCAATTACTTAAATGATCATTACATTGAACATTCATAGTGAATGTAATAAACAAGTATCCCTCAATAGGTTACATATTTCATATTGAAAAACATAAAGAGATTTACAATTCTGAAAGTAAGACATGAGCATCATAAGGTTTAGGGGTCCATGCATTGCCTTTAAGAGGTCTTCTGCATGTTGAGGCTGATTTGTTGATATCTTCATGTCTTTGACCATGCCCTATTTGTCAAACATCCCGAGTCTTCTTCGGGTTTTTCCCTACATCATGGAAAGAGAAAAATAGATAGATCCAAATTGGATCTAAGAAATACATAGATACCTAAAACAACATGCTACATTCATACTTCCAGAGCTGTACTTCAATGAAAAAGACCAATGCAAGATAAAGAGAGTCAAAGGTTGAATGTAGAAAGAAACATAGTGCTGAAAGTTTACACAAAAATTGTAAATGAAGAAGGAAGAAAATAGAAAAGGTAATCATTTTTATACTAATATTGTTTGCTTCATGTGCAGATTGAAGAGTAAGTAGGACACACAATCATTACAGTGTATGCGGGAAAAGTACATGTTCAAAATGAGCTTCATATCATGAATATGACTCATGGGAGTCACAAGCCCGTGATTGAATCCCATGAGTGATAGTTCAATATGCAGAGTAAAGTAAAGATGTTAAATGGATGATCAAGTGCTAAGAACAGAGTGTTACTATGGAAGGAACAGAATTGCAAATCAAACAATAAGATAATTGTATAAGAATACATTAGAAAATAGAGAATTTATATATTGTTTCAACCTGGTATGCATCCACAGAAGTGTCATTTACATTATATCAAGTTGATAAAGTATGTACATAAGTTCTAGTCACTGTTGGTATCAAACAAATACTTTATTTTAATGCTGCTCTGTAGACTAATATCTTTGAAAAAGAGAAGAAAAATAGTACAATTTTGCATTTACAGTAGTGCATAAAGATAACAATCTTATATTAAGTTTCCAAATGCATAAGGACTGGTAAGATTGCAAGTAACAAGCATGAGTTCAATAAACAGCCCCAGTATTTGATATTTTAGTATACCATCAGAGATATTTTAATGTGCAACAGTGGACAAACTAAATGAAGACTGAGCTAGAAATAATAATTTCATCTGTTCAAACTGAGCTAAAAATCTGGACTCGTATGAACCAAATGAAGACCCAGTGGTAGTTGAATACATCAAAGAAATGAGATTATAGTAAAAACATGGAGTATTAATCAATATGCTTGTAAAGTGTAAGTGAAGTGCTTAAAAAATATAGCTTCAAAATCAAATCCACTATCAAGCTGAAAATGTCAAAGCTAAATTCAATAATTGATGAATACAATTTGTCAAAGCATCAAATTTAAGTTTGAAGTTTATGTCAGCAAAGAAGAGATCAAGCAAATAGTGAGTATCAAAAGCTAAATAAATTCTGAATTTTATGCAAGATTCATGCAATATCTACATAATATTTGTACAGTATCAAAAAATTGGATTTTGCAATGTATTCGGCAACAGGCAATAACAAGAATACCATAAATTCTTGCAATAGAAGTCAATGCTTCAGCACTCAAGTAAGTAACCAGATATACAAGAAATGTGCAGGTCTCAAGTACAGAGTTTATATAGAATGCCAAGTGAAGACTAGAAGCAAGTATAAAAGTAACTTTTTCTGATACATATTGCAGCAAGCAGAAAGCTTTTAAAAAATTTATGCAATGAATGAACAATTATTTTCCGATTACAACTTCCAGTTAGCAGCTCATATTCAAAAAATAGAGTTCTATTTTCAAGCTATGGTTCAAAGTCATATTCATTTGTTTAGCAGATGTATGGAGCTTTCCAAAATTATGATATGCAAGCAAAGTATATGATAGATCATAAAACAGTCATAGCTGAAGATTCACGCAGGCAAAGGAGTAGTTATTTTCAGGATTTCATACAATGCTAGCAAGGAATCAACAATAAGTATCAATCAATATCAGTTTTGGCATTCCGCTATCAACAAATAGAGATGAAAATCCCAAGTTTTACGCAAACAAATAGAGGTTTCTCAGTATTTCATACAAAGCCAACAAGAAAAATAATCAACAGTGAATAAAAGGAATTCTTTCAAAAATGTGAGTTCATGTAGTTTCAGTTGAGTTCCATCAATGAAGGAAAGTTAAAGTCCAAGCACAAGCTCGTGTTTCATAGCTAGCTATCAGTAAAGCTGTGAGCTCCAGTCACGGCTCAATGAAATAAGATGCAGTCAATCCAATGAACAAGTAAATAAAGATGAAGTTCTTTGGAAATAAATTACGAGTTCCATTTCTTGGTGAGACAAGGTTACAACTTGTAGGAAGTATTTAATAAACTCGAGAGGATGCCAAGTACAGTGCGAGTTGAGGCAATGAAAAGAGTGAAGTAACAACTCACAATTTTCATTATTCCAAACAGCTAGAAGAAAGTCCAATTTTTAGCATTAAAAGAAAAAAGGAGAAGCAATACTTATCTCTAAATATTGGGGCATGAAATAGAACTCATGCTATTGCAAAGATTCAAGAGGCCAATTTCCTTGTAATTGAATATCAGTCACAACATTCATGCTCGCAGCTTATAGCCCGTGCCCAAATCCAATTGCCAGTAAATATAAAATCTCCAGTCATAACCCCAAGGTCGGAGTCCAGCCAAGCTAAGTTCCATAATAAACTTACAAATCGCAGCTAGCTGTCACTTGAGCTCGAGTTCTTAATTTCTAAATACCAGTCATAAAGAAGGGATTATGCTAAGAGCTCCAATGCATGCCTCAACAAGAGATAAGTGCTCTATTCACAAGTCAAGTCTAGGCACTTCTAAAGGACTTCAAACAGTCAAAGATAACACCCAGCTACAGTTGACTGTCAATCAAAAAACGTAAGCTTCAAGATCAAATACTAGAGATAAAATGTAGTCAAACCCTTGGCGGCTGGAGCAGAGCAGCGGTAAGAAGAGGAGCAAAAGAGCAAAATGATTTTAGGTTGAGATTAGGTTTCAATCCGTAATGATATGCTCCAAATTTGAAACTTCTTTTCAAGTCAAGTTAATACCTCAAAGGAAATCTCGGAAATCTATTTGTTTATTCACTTCATTTTCAAATGCATAAAGGCATTTAATAATTTCCCTCTAATATAAATTTAAATACTATATATTATATTTTATGTCTAGTTTAAATTTAATAGATAAGTTTTTCTTATCTATTAGATTTAAGTTATATACCAAATATAATATATATTATTAAAATTTAGATTTAGTTAAATATACTTGATGTTTTTAATATCTTGTAAATTTTATTGATTTACTTAATATTAAATATATCAAGTAGGATTTTCATTATATTTAATTTATTTTATATTATATAAATTTTATTATTTACAAGATATTAAAAAATATTAAATATAATTAGGAGATTATAAATAAACCTTTTGCATTTTTTCTTAAGGGATTAAATATATAACTTTGAGATTATCATTTCGAGTCAAGGTGGAGTTCTTTGAGTTCATGACCAGTTACTAAGGCAGTTTAGGGGTTGTTGACAACATCTTGGAGTCATTTGGAGGTGATTTGTAAGTTCTCTATCAGTTACTATCAGTTAGGAAGTCTTTTGGAGCAGTTTGCTTGTAGATTCCAACAATTACACTCCTGATTTGGTGGGATTTTTCTTCAGATCCAACCCTCATCATTCATGCCTTAAATTTAGGGTTATCTATTTGCTTAGGGGCTCTTTTGAGAGGGGAACTTCATTTTTGAAATTGACCTTAGAGGCTTTATAACTGAACGCATTATTCATTTGTATGGGTTCAGAGTTTGAGGAAAAAGAGGTGTTAAGTGAGCATATTATTTCTTTACCCTTTTCTTGATATTTTGTAACTATTTTTGCAGAGTTTGAAGATTATAAAGCTTGCCTTATTATTCATATATTTTTTCTGAGTTCTGTCATTTAGGCTTTCAAGTTTTTTGCATTTAAGTGTTTGTATCTTTCAAGCATAGATTAGTGAATTGTTCTAATTCCCTTTCTAATTTGTAAAGAATTAGCCTTTTGCAGAAGTTACTTGTTTGCTGGTTGAATTCTTATTAATAGTGGTACCAAACCCTAATTGTGAGTTTTGAACCATCCTAGGTGTTGAAAAGTGAATTTAATTACAAAATTTAGTAGTGTGTATCTGATAGGTACAGGATTGTAGCTGATTCTCATCAAACGGTTGACCGGCTCGGTTATCTACAACCTTAGAATGATATTTTATGTGATTATAGTTAATTTTCATCGAATTGTTGACTGATTCAGTAATCTGTAAGCTCAGAATGGCTTGTTATGCAATTGTAGTTGATTCTCATCGAATTGTTGACTGATTCGGTGATCTGTCAACTCAAAATGGCATGTTATGTGATTGTAGCTGATTTTCATTGAAGGGTTGACCGATTTGGTGATCTGTAAGCTTAGAATGGCTTGTTATATGGTTGTAGCTAACTCTCATCAAATCATTCACCGATTGAGGGATCTACAACCTCAGATCAACTTGTTACGTGATTGTAGTTGATTCTCATTAAACAGTTGATCGATTCAGTGATCTACAACCTCAGAATGACTTCTTACATGATTGTAGCTCATTCTCATTGAACGATTGACTAATTCAGTGATCTAAAACTCCAGAAAGATTTTTTATGTGATTGTAATTGATTCTCATGGAATAGTTAACCGATTCAGTGATTTGTAAGCTCAGAACGGCATGTTACGTGATTGTAGCTGATTCTCATTGAATGGTTCACTAGTTCGGTGATCTACAACCTTAGAATGGTGTGTTAGGCGATTGTATCTGATTCTCATCGAACGGTTGATTGATTTGGTGATCTGCAATCTCAGAATGACTTGTTACATGATTTTAGTTGATTCTCATCAAACATTTGACTGATTCAGTGATCTACAACCTTAGAATGATCTTTTATGTGATTGTAGTTGATTCTCATTGAATGGTTGACCGATTCAATGATCTGTAAACTTAGAATGGCTTGTTACATGATTGTAGTTGATTCTCATCAAATAGTAGACCGATTTGGTGATCTGTTAGCACAGAATGGGTTGTTACATGAATGTAGCTAATTCTCATCGAACAGTTGATAGATTTGGTGAACTACAACCTCAGAACATCTTGTTACGCAATTTTAGCTGATTGTCATCGAACGGTTGCCCGATTTGGTGATCTACAACCTCAGAACAATCTTTTATGCAATTGTAGTTGTTTCTCATTAAATGGTTGACCGATTTGGTTATCTGTAAGCTCAGAATGGCTTGTTACGTGATTGTAGCTAATTCTTATCAAATTGTTCACCGATTCAATGATATGCAACCGTAGAATGGGGTGTAATGCGATTGTAACTGATTCTCATCAAATGATTGACCGATTCAACAATCTGCAACCTCAGAGTGGCGTGTTACATGATTGTAGCTGATTCTCATCAAACGGTTGACCGATTCAGTGATATCCAACCTCAGAATGACTTGTTACATGATTGTAGCCAATTCTCATCGAACGACTAATAGATTCAGTGATCTACAACCTTTAAATGATCTTTTATGCAATTAAAGTTGATTCTCATCAAATGGTTGACCAATTCGGTGATCTGTAAGATGAGAATCGCTTGTTACATGATTGTAGCCAATTCTCATCGAACTGTTGACCGATTTGGTGATCTGCAACCTCAAAATGATTTGTTATGTGATTGTAACTGATTCTCATCAAATGATTGACTGATTTGGTGATCTCTAACCTCATAATGATCTTTTATGTGATTGTAGCTCATTCTCATCGAACGGTTGATAGATTCAGTGATCTGTAAGTTTAGAATGGCTTGTTATGCGATTGTAGTTGATTATTTTTGAATGATTGACCGATTTGGTGATCTGTAAGCTCAGAATGGCTTGTTACATGATTGTAGTTGATTCTCCTCAAACAATTGACCATTTTGATGATATGTAAGCTTAGAATGGCTTGTTACATGATTGTAGTTGATTCTCATCGAATGGTTTACTGATTTGGTGATCTGCAACCTTAGAACAAATTGTTACGTGATTGTAGTTGATTCTTATTGAGCAGTTGATGGATTCGACAATCTACAACCTCACAATGACTTGTTACATGATTGTAGTTGATGCTCATCAAACGGTTGACCGACTCAGTTATATACAACCTTAGAATGATATTTTATGTGATTGTAGTTAATTCTCATTGAATGGTTGACTGATTCAGTGATTTGTAAGCTCAGAATGGCTTGTTATGCAATTGTAGTTGATTCTCATCAAATTGTTGATCGATTCAGTGATTTGTTAGCTCATAATAGCTTGTTATGTGATTGTAGTTGATTCTCATCAAAGGGTTGACCGATTTGGTGATTTGTAAGCTCATAATGGATTGTTATGTGATTGTAGATGACTCTCATCAAATGGTTCCCCAATTGAGTGATCTGCAACCTCAGATCAACTTGTTACATGATTGTAGTTGATTCTCATCAAATAGTTGATTGATTCGATGATCTACAATCTCAAAATAACTTCTTACGCTATTGTAGCTTATTCTCATCGAACAGTTGACCTATTTGGTGATCTAAAACCCTAGAAAGATCTTTTATGTGATTGTAATTGATTCTCATCGAATGGTTGACCGATTCAGTGATTTGTAAGCTCAAAATGGTGTGTTACATGATTGTAGCTAATTCTCATCGAACAGTTCACCGATTTGGTGATATACAACCTTAGAATAATGTGTTACGTGATTGTATCTAATTCTCATCGAACGGTTGATCGAGTCGATGATCTGGAACCTTAGAACAACTTGTTATATGATTGTAGTTGATTCTCATCAAATATTTGACCGATTCGGTGATCTACAACCTTAGAATGATCTTTTATGTGATTGTAGTTGATTCTCATCGAATGGTTGACCGATTCAGTGATTTGTAAGCTTAGAATGGCTTGTTACATGATTGTAGTTGATTCTCATCGAATGATAGACCGATTTGGTGATTTGTTAGCTCAGAATGGCTTGTTACGTGATTGAAGCTGATTCTCATCGAACAGTTGAACGATTCGGCAAACTGCAACCTTAGAACAACTTGTTACACAATTTTACCTGATTGTCATGAAACAGTTGACTGATTCGGTGATCTACAACCTCAGAATGATCTTTTATGCGATTGTAGTTGATTCTAATCAAATGATTGACTGATTTGGTTATCTATAAGCTCATAATGGCTTGTTACATGATTGTACCTAATTCTTATCAAATAGTTCATCGATTCAGTGACCTGCAACCTCAGAATTGGGTGTTATATGATTGTAGCTAATTCTCATTGAATGGTTGACCAATTCGGTGATTTGCAACCTCAGAATGGTGTGTTACATGATTCTAGCTGATTCTCATTAAACGGTTGACTGATTTGGTGATCTGCAACCTAAGAATGACTTGTTACATGATTGTAGCTTATTCTCATTGAACGACTGACAGATTCGATGATCTACAACCTCTAAATGATCTTTTATGCAATTGTAGTTGATTCTCATCAAACAATTGACCGATTTGGTGATCTATAAGTTGAGAATGGCTTGTTATGTGATTGTAGCTAATTCTCATCGAACCGTTGACCGATCTAGCAATCTACAACCTCAGAACGACTTGTTATGTGATTGTAGCTGATTCTCATCAAACGGTTCACTGATTCAGTGATCTATAACCTCATGATGAACTTTTATGTGATTGTAGTTCATTATCATCGAATGCTTGACAGATTCAGTGATCTGTAAGTTCAGAATGGCTTGTTATGCGATTGGAGTTGATTCTCATTGAATGATCAACCGATTTGGTGATCTGTAAGCTCAGAGTGGCTTGTTACATGATTGTAGTTGATTCTCCTCAAACAATTGACCATTTCGATGAATTGTAAGCTCACAATGGCTTGTTAAGTGATTGTAGTTGATTCTCATCGAACGATTCACTGATTCGGTGATATGCAACCTTAGAACAACTTGTTACGTGATTGTAGTTGATTCTTATCGAGCAGTTGACCGATTTGACAATCTACAACCTCAAAATGACTTGTTGCATGATTGTAGCTAATTGTCATCAAACGGTTAACCGACTCAGTTATCTACAATCTTACAATGATATTTTATGTGATTGTAGTTAATTCTCATTAAATGGTTGACCGATTTGGTGATCTGTAAGCTCAAAATGGCTTGTTATGCAATTGTAGTTGATTCTCATCGAATTGTTGACCGATTCGGTGATCTGTCAACTCAAAATGGCTTGTTATGTGATTGTAGTTGATTCTCATTGAAGGGTTGACCGATTTGGTGATCTGTAAGCTTAGAATGGCTTGTTACGTTATTGTAGCTGACTCTCATCAAATGGCTCCCCAATTGAGTGATCCGCAACCTCAGATCAACTTGTTACATGATTGTAGTCGATTCTCATTATAGTTGATCGATTTGGTGATCTGCAACCTTAGAATGACATCTTACGTGATTGTAGCTCATTCTCATCGAATGATTGACTGATTCGGTGATCTTAAACCCCATAAAGATCTTTTATGTGATTGTAATTGATTCTCATCAAACAATTGACCAATTCAGTGATTTATAAGCTCAGAATGGCTTGTTACATGATTGTAGCTGATTCTCATCAAATGGTTCACCAATTCGGTGATCTACAACTTCAGAATGGTGTTTTACGCGATTGTATCTAATTCTCATCAAATGGTTGATTGAGTTGGTGATTTGCAACCTTGGAATGACTTGTTACATGATTGTAGCTGATTCTCATCGAACATTTGACCGATTCAGTGATATACAACCTTAGAATGATCTTTTATGTGATTATAGTTGATTCTGATTGAATGGTTGACCGATTCAGTGATCTATAACATCAGAATGGATTGTTATGGGATTGTAGTTGATTCTCATCAAACAGTAGATTGATTTGGTGATATGTTAGCTCAAAATGACTTGTTACCTGAATCTAGCTGATTCTTATCGAACAGTTGACCGATTCAGCGAACTACAACCTCAGAACAACTTGTTACGTGATTTTAGCTGATTATCATTGAACGGTTGACCAATTTAGTGATCTACAACCTTAGAATGATCTTTTATGTGATTGTAGTTGATTCTCATCGAATGGTCGACCGATTCAGTTTTCTATAAGCTCAGAATGTATTGTTATGTAATTGTAGTTGATTCTTATCAAATAGTTCACTAATTTAATGACATGCAACCTCAGAATGTAGTGTTATGCGATTGTAGTTGATTCTTATCAAACGGTTGACTGATTCGGTGATCTGTAACCTCATAATGGTGTGTTACATGATTATAGTTGATTCTCATAAAATGGTTGACCGATTTGGTGATCTACAACCTCATAATGACTTGTTACATGATTGTAGCTAATTCTCATCAAACAACTGACAGATTCAGTGTTCTACAACCTCTAAACAATCTTTTATGCAATTGTAGTTGATTCTCATCAAATGGTTGATGGATTTGGTGATCTGTAAATTGCGAATGGCTTGTTACGTGATTGTAGCTGATTCTCATCGAACCATTGACCGATTTGGTGATCTGCAACCTCAAAATGACTTGTTATGCAATTATAGCTGATTCTCTTTACCGTTTGACTAATTTGGTGATCTATATATAACCTCATAATGATATTTTATGTGATTTTAGTTCATTCTCATTGAACAATTGACAAATTTGGTGATTTGTAATCTTAGAATGGCTTGTTATACAATTATAGTTGATTGTCATCGAATGATTGACCGATTCGGTGATTTGTAAGCTTAGAACAACTTGTTACGTGACTGTAGCTGATTCTTATTGAGCAGTTGATAGATTCAACAATCTGCAACCTCAGAATGACTTGTTACATGATTGTAGCTGATTCTCATCAAACGGTTGACTGAATTGGTTATCTACAACCTTAAAACTATATTTTATGTGATTATAGTTAATTCTCATGTAATGGTTGACCGATTTAGTGATTTGTAAGTTCAAAATAGCTTGTTATGCAATTTAAGTTGATTCTCATCGAATTGTTGAATGATTTGGTAATCTGTCAGCTCATAATAGCTTGTTATGTGATTGTAGCTAATTCTCATCAAAGGGTTGACTGATTTGGTAATTCGTAAGCTCAGAATGACTTGTTACTTGATTATAGATGAATCTCATCAAATGGTTCCCTGATTGAGTGATCTGCAACCTCAGATCAACTTGTTACGTGATTGTAGCTGATTCTCATTGAACAATTAATCAATTCAATGATCTGCAACCTCAAAATAACTTCTTACACGATTGTAGCTCATTCTTATCGAATAGTTGACCAATTCAGTGATCTAAAACCCCAGAAAGATCTTTTATGTGATTGTAATTGATTCTCATCGAAGGGTTGACTGATTTGGTGATTTGTAAGCTTAGAATGGATTGTTATGTAATTGTAGCTAATTCTCATCAAATAGCTCACCGATTCAGTGATCTACAACCTCAGAATGGTGTGTTACATAATTGTATCTGATTCTCATCAAATGGTTGATCGAGTCAGTGATCTACAACCTTAGAATGACTTGTTACATGATTGTAGTTGATTCTCATCAAACATTGGACCAATTCGGTGATCTACAACCTTAGAATGATCTTTTATGTGATTGTAGTTGATTCTTATCGAATGGTTGACTGATTCAGTGATCTGTAAGCTCAGAATGGCTTGTTACGTGATTGTAGTTGATTCTCATTGAATGGTAGATTGATTTAGTGATCTGTTAGCTTAGAATGGCTTGTTACGTGATTGTAGCTAATTCTCATTGAACGGTTGACTGATTCGGTGACTTACTACCTCAAAATAATCTTTTATGTGATTGTAATTGATTTTCATCGAATGGTTGACTGATTTAGTTATTTTTAAGCTCAAAATGACTTGTTACATATTGTAGCTGATTCTTATCAAATAGTTTATTGATTCAGTGACCTGCAACCTCAAAATGGAGTGTTATACGATTGTAGCTAATTCTCATCGAACAGTTGACCAATTCGGTGATCTACAACCTCAAGATAGCATGTTACATAATTGTAGCTTATTCTCATCAAATTGTTGACTGATTCAGTGATTTGTAACCTTAGAATGACTTGTTACACAATTGTAGCTAATTCTAATCGAACGAATGATGAATTCGGTGATCTACAACCTCCAAACAATCTTTTATGCAACTGTAGTTGATTCTCATCAAACAGTTGACCAATTTGGTGATCTGTAAGATGACAATGGCTTAATATGTGATTTTAGCTAATTCTCATCAAACCATTAACTGATTTGGCGATCTGCAACCTAAGAACTACTTGTTATGTGATTGTAGCCAATTCTCATCAAATGGTTGATTGATTCAGTGATCTATAACCTCATAATGATCTCTTATGCAATTGTAGTTCATTCTCATCAAATGGTTGATAGATTCGGTGATCTGTAAGTTCAAAATGGCTTGTTATGCGATTGTAGTTGATTCTCATCAAATTATTGACCGATTTAGTGATTTGTAAGCTCAAAATGGCTTGTTACATGATTGTAGTTGATTCTCCTCAAACAATTGACTGTTTCAATGATATGTAAGCTCACAATGGCTTGTTACGTGATTATAGTTGATTCTCATTGAATGGTTCACTGGTTCAGTAATCTGCAACCTCAGACCAACTTATTACATGATTGTAGCTGATTCTTATTGAGTATTTGACCGATTTGACAATTTGCAATCTCAAAATGACTTGTTACGTGATTGTAGTTGATTCTCATCAAATGGTTGATCGACTCTGTTATCTATAACTTTAGAATGATATTTTATGTGATTGTAGTTAATTCTTATCGAATGGTTGATTGATTTGGTGATCTGTAAGCTCAGAATGGCTTGTTATGCAATTGTAGTTGATTCTCTTCGAATTGTTGACCGATTGGGTGATCTATCAGCTCAAAATTGCTTGTTATGTGATTATAGCTGATTCTCATCGAAGGGTTGACCGATTTGGTGATCTATAAGCTTAGAATGGCTTATTACATAATTGTAGCCGACTCTCATCAAATGGTTCACCAATTGAGTGGTCTTCAACCTCAGATAAACTTGTTATGTGATTGTAGCTGATTCTCATTAAACAGTTGATTGATTCGGTCATCTGCAACCTCAGAATGACTTCTTACACAACTGTAGCTCATTCTCATCGAATAGTTGACCGATTCGGTGATCTAAAATCCCAGAAAGATCTTTTTTGTGATTATAATTGATTCTCATCAAACGGTTAACCAATTAGGTGATTTGTAAGCTCATAATGGCTTGTTACATGATTGTAGCTTATTCCCATCGAACGGTTCACCGATTCGGTGATCTACAACCTTAGAATGGTGTGTTACGTGATTGTATCTGATTCTCATCAAATGGTTGATCAAGTTGGTGATTTGCAACCTCAGAATGATTTGTTACATGATTCTAGTTGATTCTCATCAAACATTTGACCGATTCGGTGATCTACAACCTTAGAATGATTTTTTATGTGATTGTAGTTGATTCTCATCGAATGGTTAACCGATGTAGTGATCTGTAAGCTCAGAATAGCTTGTTATGTGATTGTAGTTGATTCTTATCAAACGGTAGACCGATTTGGTGATCTGTTAGCTCAGAATGGCTTTTTACGTGATTGTAGCTAATTCTCATTGAACGATTGACCCATTTTTGAACTGCAACCTTATAACAACTTGTTACGTGATTTTAGCTTATTGTCATTGAACAGTTGATTGATTCAGTGATCTACAACCTCATAACGATCTTTTATGTGATTGTAGTTGATTCTCATCAAACGATTGACCAATTCAGTTATCTATAAGCTCAAAATGGCTTGTTACGTGATTGTAGCTAATTCTTATCAAATAATTCACTGATTTAGTGACTTGCAACTTGAGAATGGGGTGTTATGCAATTGTAGCTGATTCTCATTAAACAGTTGACCGATTCGGTGATCTGCAACCTCAGAATGGTGTGTTATGTGATTATAGCTGATTCTGATCAAACGGTTGACCGATTCAGTGATCTATAATTATAGCTAATTCTCATCGAACGAGTGACAGATTTGGTGATCTACATCCTCTAAATAATCTTTTATGCAATTATAGTTTATTCTCATCAAATGGTTGACTGATTCAAGGATCTCTAAGCTAAGAATGGCTTGTTATGTGATTGTAACTAATTCTCATCAAACCATTAACCAATTTGGTGATCTGCAACCTCAGAATGACTTGTTATGCGATTGTAGCTGATTCTCATGAAATAGTTGACTGATTTGGTGATCTATAACCTCGTAATGATCTTTTATGTGATTATAGTTCATTGTCATCGAACAGTTGACAAATTCGGTGATCTATAAGTTCAAAATGTCTTGTTATGTGATTGTAGTTGATTTTCATCAAATGATTGACGGATTCAGTGATTTGTAAGCTTAGAATGGATTGTTACATTATTGTAGCTGATTCTCCTCAAACAATTGACCGTTTCAATGATATGTAAGCTCATAATGGCTTGTTACGTGATTGTAGTTGATTTTCATTGAACGGTTCACTGATTTAGTGATCTGCAAACTCAGAACAACTTGTTACATGATTGTTGCTGATTCTTATCAAGCAGTTGACCAATTTGACAATCTGCAACCTTAGAACTTATTACATGATTGTAGCTAATTCTCATAAAATGGTTGACTACATCAGTTATCTACAACCTTAGAATGATATTTTATGTGATTGTAGTTAATTCTCATCAAATGGTTGACTGATTCGATGATCTGTAAGCTCAAAATTACTTGTTATGCAATTATAGTTGATTCTAATCGAATTGTTGACCGATGCGGTGATCTGTCAGCTTAGAATGGCTTGTTATGTGATTGTAGTTGATTCTCATTGAAGGGTTGACCAATTTGGTGATATGTAAGCTCAAAATGTCTTGTTACATGATTGTAGTTCACTCTCATCAAATAGTTTACCGATTAAGTGATCTTCAACCTCAGATCAACTTGTTATGTGATTGTAGCTTATTCTCATTGAACAGTTGATCCATTCAGTGATCTAAAACCTCAAAATGACTTCTTACACGATTGTAGCTCATTGTCATTGAATGGTTGACCGATTCAGTGATCTAAAACTCCAAAAATATCTTTTATGGGATTGTAATTGATTCTCATCAAATGGCTGATTGATTTGCTTATTTGTAAGTGTGTGTGTGAAAATTGTACCTGATCTGTAGACACAACACTTTAGTAAAACATTAGAGGTTAGCAAAAATCAAAATCGTGCAAAATTGAAATCTAATTTAACCAAGCGATTTACTGCCTTCTAGTAGGTGCGAGATTAATGTTCTCAGATTGTTATCGAGATCAGTGACCTAGATGACACCTAAATGAAGGATTTGGATGCAAAAATGATATGAAATTAAATGCAATTAATCTAATTTTTTTTTTGTATTTTCTATGCAATAATAATGATAAAAACTTGATATGAATCTATGCTAATATGGAAATTGATTTATGAACATGCAAAGTAAGCTAACAATGATATGAAAATGAATCTAAATGAATGTAAAAACCAAACTTGATCTCACAACAATGTTGATTCGCAAGAAGCTTTGATCTTTCCAATTCCAATTCTCCAACGTGATTGTGCAAAAATATGAGATGCTTGGATGCAAATTTGAGAGATAGAGAGATGAGTTATGAAGAGATGAGCCTTGTTTTTATAGAAATCCAAGGCTTTGGAGGTGCATGAGAAAAAGTCATAAATCACTCAAATAACTCAGGTTGATTTTTGAGTTATTTTTAAATAAAGATAATTAAGTCACAAAAATCATGCAAAAGCACAGTTCAACTCGAATTAGAAGTTTAGATCAACTTTTAAACTCAAAAAGATGTTGAGTTTCAAAAAGCTAACAACTTGCATTGATTTTCCAATTTTGAGTTTAACTGGTCCTTGAATGTGCACATGGATAATTATGATTTAATAAATAAATAAAGTGATTTATTCTCAACTTAATTGCTTTTTGAAATAAAATAATTAATTTATGGGTTAATTAACTATTTTACCAAACTTTTATTAAAAATTATATTATTAAATAATGACAACATGCTTTAATTAATTAAATAAGAATTTAATCAATTATTCATAGGAATTTTGATTTATTGTCAAAATTAAATAATACAATTAATAATAGATAGAATTAAATTTAATTAAACAATTAAGTGGCAAATATTAAATCTAATTAATTAAATATGCAAAATATTTAATTAATCAAATTTTAGGATAAATGTGATTTATCGCCAAATAATCATTAAATTAAAGATAATTAAGATAATTAGGAATATTGCTACGAATATTCCCCGATGCAGAATTTAAGATAATCAATTATGATTCGATGATGTTTAGATGTGCCTTAGATTAGGACTTTGATATCGATTTCGTTTGAATTGTTGATATAGGAGATTAATGAACTTATAGCCCATTTTTGGGGTATTACATTTTGCCCCTCTTTGAAATACTGTGCGAAGCACAGTGGTTCAAAGATAGTCTGTGTTTGATAAAGATATGAAACTGATGTTTGAAATTGATAATTGATATGAGACAGAAGTTGATTGATATTGATTTGATATGGAGATAATAGGTCCTGAATGACCAAAGATAATATTCACTATAGCAGTGATGAACCAATGATTGTGAAAAAGTGTCAAAACGCCTGATTCCAAACCTTAGGATTGCAAAGAAGTGAGTGACCCGTTCTAGACTTGATTGTCTTAGCAGAACTAGCAGGTATCACATCCGAATCCTTCAGTTGCCAAAGAACCAAGGAAAGAACACTATGATTCGATGGTTGCAAAAACTGATACAGTTTACAAGATTAGGAGGATACCAGATTGATATGGATCGACGAATCTGATATGCCCCAAGTGATGATAGATTTTCCCCAAGCGATGAGGACTTTTTGATGAGTCAGCAACTAGATGTGGTTGTTGTCTTGATTACTGATGAAAGATATTGATAGATTTGATCAATAGAATTTGATTTACAGACTTTGAATGATGTGCAATACCATGCCCCCTTCGGGATTAAAATTGAAATCTGACAAGAAAAGTCAGCGTTGAGAGTTCAGAAGCATGTTAATTGATTGGAAAAGTGGTTATACACGTCTGGGAATGCATTTTGCATCGTCGGAAGGTCCCAAAAGACCAAGTTTGACTAGGTGAAACCATGAGTTGACCATAGTTGACCAAGTTGAAATTTTGATAGTTTGATGTTAGATAATCAGTTAAGTTGAATACTAGATTTTTGTAATGATTGAAGGTTGATTATGCAAGTAGTTAATAATATGAATGATCTCAGATTTGAATTTTGATCCCGAAAAAGGATTCTACTTGCTGTTTCGTTGGAGGAACCTTTGTGTGAGATTCAGCTCTTGTTAAATTTGAAGATGCGAGTGGAGAATTGTTTAAGCATTGAAGTTTGTTTAGCCATTGTGAGATCATGCAAACATGCAAAATGCAAAGAGACATGCAAAATTAAATGCAACCTAAGACCTAGGACCTAGTCACTGATCATATGTCAATTTGTTATCATCATTGAACTTTTAGGTAACCAGATAAATCAATACAATGCCCACTAGCTATGAAACCATAGACATGAATATTGATTTGTATGCACAAGAATCAATACAACACCCACTGGTCAACAACCATGGATATATGAATATTGATTTTATTTTTGGAATGTCGAATTAGATATAAGCACCAAGGCACAAACGCCAAGATGACCTGAATATCATGTCCATTTTGATATAGCAATTTGTATAAGTATCAAAACATAAACGTCGCGATGACTTGAATATGCCTTGCATTGCAAACACATCAAAGAGTCAAGAGATCATTCTAAATCCAATGTGAATTACCTGCAGTGACCCTTTATCATTCACATCCTTAGTCAAGATCGCATTCCACAGTAGGAGAAAGAACTTACTCAAAAAGATAATAGTTAGATCAAACTTCCTTGAATTGTCTAGGTATCAATGGTTGAGGTACGCATGGCCATCCAATTCGAGATAGAGGCTCTTATAGTCGGACACCATTTCAATCCGAAATTTCCAAAGTTGTTAGATTTTCACATACAAGCAGATTACAAAGAAAAGATTATGCCCCCAGTCATCACTCTCTAAATCTTATAAAGGACATCATCGAAGAGCTCGAAGGGACACAATATGCAAAAATCTCAATGCAAATCAGTAAGCATACAAGGAGATAAAAGTATGTAAAAAACATAGATTATTTTCAGTTGAGTTTTGATGTTTGATTGCATTGTTGTAGATGCAAAATCCTTTCTGGAGACAAGATAGACTAATTGACTCACATGAAGCTTCAAAGGACTCTGACTAGATATGATCCATCTAAGATACATGGGAGACCATAGGATATGACATTGATTGCCCCCAAGTGTTAAACATTGATAGGATACAGACGCTTGACCAAATTGGTGGACAAACTGACTTATTGAAAAATAGAAATGCAAAAACAAACCAGTAGATATGTACAAACTAAAGCAAGACTAAAATCTGGGAAAGACCAAGATTGCACTGATAGATGGAGCATTTGGAACAAGTGGTGCCCATTTGCCAGGTTTTCACCATCTTGGTAGAGATTCTATTTTTGCTACCAAGGCGCTTGTTCCCAGGTTTTCACCAAGGCACTTTTTTTTTTCTTTTTTTCATTTTTCAATTTTTTTGTAGTTTTGATATTTTTTGATTTTTTGTGAATCATCAAGGCGCCTATTGCTAGGTTTTCACCAAGATGTTCATTTTTTCAGGACATTTTCTGATTTTTATAATTTTTTCAAGACATTTTACCATAGACTGAATGCCTTAGGTGTAGAATTTCTTCAGATGGAGAACGTTGTTTGGTTCTTGAAGGTGTTCTCCTTTAGTCATTGAGAGTTGATAGGCACTAGAGCTAAAAGTAGCAGTGATGACAAAGGGACCCAGCCAGTTGGGTTTGAACTTCCCCTTGCGTTCTCGATGGGATTGATTTTTTTGATTTTCTCTCAAGACTAGATCACCAACCTGAAGTTCTCTGTGTTTGACTTTCTTGTTGTAGCCTCTAGACATTCTCTTCTGATATACTCTGAGATGATCATACACTGCTTGTCTGCACTCATCTAGTAGTTCAAGTTCTTGCAACCTAGACACTCTGTAGTCATCATCAGTTACTAGACCATGCATTCTGATTCTGAGTGATGGTAGATTTCAACCTCAATAGGTAGTACCACTTCAAACCCATAAACTAAAGTAAAAGGTGTAGCCCCAGTAGGTGTTTTAATACTTGTTCTAATACTAGTTCTGATACTTGGTATGCTTGATAGCATCTTTTTCCATTGCAAACTCCTAAGAAAGATCATATCGTGCAGTCCCAATGTCTAGCAAGGTGGAGAAAAAGAGGGATTGGCAAGCTGGTGGAAGAGATGGAAGACAAGAGAATGAGGAGAATGAAGGAAAGAAATGCTCAAGGGAAAACTCCTCAAGAATACCCAAGCTAGGGAAAAATTGTCATGTAAAGCACATTTGGACAAGCAATGAAAGGCCAGCATAGGATAAGTCACAAAAGTGTAATGCCAAAGGAGGAAAGGATGCAATCCAAAGGAGTAGACATGTCAAGAGGCTTCATAGCACTGTGTTTCACTCTTTTTTATTTTTTATTAGATCAAGACCAAAGGGGAAAATGATAACGATAAGCGAAAATAAATGGAGAAAGATGGATATGAAGGCTAAACATGGAAGGAATGAAAACAAGATCATTGTAAAATAACTCACAAGATAGCCAAATGTTTGTGTATAGATCAACATTGTCAAGATCAAAGAGAGAAGATGAAATGGATGAAATATGTAGAAGAACTACGCATGATGCCTGATTATCAAGTTTTCATCATGGTACTTATCCAAGGCGCCACAAGGGAGTGGTTTTCACTATAGGATGAATTTATTTCTCTTTACTTTTGCTACCAAGGTGCTTGTTTCCAAGTTTTCACCATGGCACATTTTCAAATTTATTTTTTTTGGAAGAAGGCAAGCTTTTTAGATAATGCTCCTGGAAAGGATAAACCATGATATGCCAAGGATTCAAAATGATATGCTCAAAGATGTTGATAGGGAAAGGGAGATGGAAGAGAAAAATGGAGGATAAGGTTTTATGTAAAGCGAGTGAGGTTGGAAGATAGGAGGAATAGGCAAATGAGGAAAAAGGATAGAAGGTAGAAGGATAATGAATGGAAAGATTGTGAAAGGGTAGGTGGAAATGAAGGCAAGATCAATGTCAACACACACCTTGAAGGGTGGCGAGAGGATAGAGGAAATATGAATGAAGGAATACATGAAGGAATATGGTGAATGGATAGTAGAGGTTGTGGTTTAGGCACATGGAATGGAAGAATGCTTTTGGAAGAAGATGAAGTGGAAGTCTTTGAAAGCTTGAATGTCAACTTAACTTTTTGTTCAACACCAGACTCTTTCAAGAGAGACTTTGGAATCCATATAGCCATAGGCTTTTTATTTCCTTTTGGTAATTTGGAGAGAATATCTTTAATGATGGATTTTGGAACCCATACTTGTCTTGTAGTTTTCATCTTAGATATCTCTTTTGACTTTATGCATCCATGTCATTTAGAGGAGACATGGTGATCCTTTTTTGATAGATTCTTGTATTGCTTCTTTTTCTTGTATTGAACATTCAAGTTACTTCCAAAAGACTTAGGACTTGTAGAAGAAGAAGGAGAATATGACTAGTTTAGATGGGTGGGTGGATGAAAAGGATTCAAGGGTGTGCATCTATGTTGATCTTGAGGAAAGATAGGAGATGGAGGGATGTGGGGACCCAAGATGGATGGCGAATTAGGAGAGTTAGGAAGGGAAAGTGAAGGGACATAAGGACCCAAGATGGAAGGTAGATGTGAAGCCCTTAGTAGTGGTGGAAGAGGTCCAAGGATGGAAGTGGAAGACACAAAAGGATAATCAATAAGTTCATCAACATCTATATGACAACCAAGGATATCAGCATCTTTATTAGAATTTTCAATAGAATCATGGACATCTTGAATATGAGCACCTTCTTTGATTGTATTGTTCAAAGCTTGCAAAGACTTAGGAAGAGTAGAAAGTGGAAGTGAACTTGGAGTGGTAGAATAAGAAGATGGAAGACTTTGATCTTGACAAGGATCTTTGGATAGCATAAGCACATAATTTTTCTCTTGATTGTCAATGGGCTTAACATTGGAAGTAACAACACCATTTTTAACAACCTTAATGGAAGTATCATCTTTGGAAAGTGCAAGTGTAGTAAGGTTATTTTGATTGTTAATAAGCTCAATAGTGTAAGTAGTAGCTTGATCTTGCTTAGGAGAAGACTTAAGACATGGTGGAATGCATGAAAAAGGGTGTGTAGGATCAAAAGAACCCTGAGGCAGATAAGAGACATCGTGAAAAGGAGTGGATGACATGGAGGGTTCTTGATCTTGATCTTTCTTTATGTTCTTTTCTTCATCATTTTTAGAGTCCTCTTGACATGGAGCCACTTCTAAGGACAAGGAAGCATGTTGGGATTGTATGGATGACTTTGGAAGAGATGGTGGAGGACTAGCTGAGGTAGGGATTATAGCATATGATGGCTTAGGATCTTTAGGTTTATCATTATTGAAAGTATTTGCAGCCAAGTGAAGGTTAGCTTGAGTTTCTTTAAGAGGTAGCCTTGGAGGATAACTATAGGGAACCGCATGAAAAGTATTAGGGCTTGTGTCGGATGAAGGTTCTGTGAAAGATTTGAAAGACTCAGAAGCTTTAGGAAATGTACGAGTATTGGAGGAAGTAGGGGATGGAAGGGAACCATCACAAGATAAAGGTTCAACATTAACATGATCTTGCTTGAGAGTGGAATCTTTATTTTCAGCCTGAGAGTTCTTAGAGGAGAGATCGTTATAGTATTGATGTTTCAAGCTAGCACGATGCATTTTATAGTCCTCAGCAGTAGTAGATGGATCATAATCAAGGTATTGTTCACAAAGGCCATCAAAGTCTCTTTCAAAATCAGAATCATATGGATCACCATCATGATCTATCCAATGTGACGGCCCATTTGTAGTAAGTAGGAACGAACAATGAGGAGGATTCTTAGGAACAAAGGTGTCATAGGTATCATTACATTATCTGTCGTCATAGTCATCATAGTCTCCAAAGCTGGATGTGTCACTCTCCGTGGAAGAGGTATCATAAGGGTTATCACATTGCTCAAATTTTGTCCAGGGGCATGGTGACATGTACAAGTCTTTATCAAATAGAAAAGGGCATAGAGCTTCCATGGAGAACTCTTTAGATTCCTTTTCCTTTTTAAGATTGTTAAGTTCAACTTGCATAATTTGCAGTTGCTTCATCATAGCTATGATTAGAATGTCTTCCTCATGTGTACTGATTCTTTGAGACATGTATACTGATTTTCA
The DNA here is from genome assembly GCA_027943335.1 of Chamaecyparis obtusa. NCBI lineage: Eukaryota > Viridiplantae > Streptophyta > Pinopsida > Cupressales > Cupressaceae > Chamaecyparis > Chamaecyparis obtusa. Next base: position 2,965,595 of record BSBK01001611.1, on the reverse strand, counting down.
ATGGCTACTGCTCTGTTCTTGACACAATGATTTGTTCGACAGATTCTGGAAATAGGCTTAAAAATCTAAATATCTAGCAATTCTGACAATTTTTTGACAACTTTTAAAAATTTTCCAAATGACACTCTGCAGACTCATACGACAGTGGGTATACTATGAAACAAAAGTTGCAAAATTCGTACGACAGTTGGGTAGCAATGAAATGACAATTGAAAAACTCATACGACAGTTGGGTAGCAATGAAACGACAGTTGAAAATCTCATATGATAGTTGCAAGATTTTGACTTTGAGAATTTGCTAGCATGGAAACTTGTACGACACTAGGTACTCAATAATATGATAGATGGGTTGTAATGAAATGACACTTGGAAAAACTTGTATGACTTTTGACTTCCTGAAATGATTTTTACTCCAGAAAAGAATTTGACTTCAGATTTTGCAAATTTTGAGTTATCAGATTCAGATTGTTTGCAAACTTCAATGTCCAAATTTGAAGATTGTAATAGATTTGTTCATTTTCAGTAACCAGATAGATAAACAAGCATGCAAAATAGCAAGCAAGTGATTTCAAGCATGTCTAAAAACAATGAACAAGGGCAAAAGCAACCTTGCGCATGAACAATCAAGTGACTTATTCGTTCTAATCCTCAAAAGCGCTAATTGTGTATGTTCCAAAAATATTTTGCAATAACGCACATATACCCTATAAAATGAAAATTTGGCCTCGCTAGGGTTTTTAGTAATGGTTTGACTCTGCAACTTTTATGATCCAAAGTGGTGAACTCCAATCCCGGCGCACTAGAGTTTTGACACAGTCTGAGAACTTAATCTTCAGGAGCTACTAGGGAGATCTGACAACCCAACAATGAACCATACCCGTGGAGATTTCTTCCACAAGGACATTTATATAGCGGCTATCACTACCACGGTGAAAATGGTTATGACCGCTTGAGGTTCTGTCAATGTAGTTTGCCCTATGAAGGGATTGTCCGCTACAGTTAACCCTCTCTAAAGATGACTCACAATAGTATACCACAAGGGGACTTAGCTCCAGATCCAAGGTTTTTGACACCTTTTCACTTTTAACCCAAACAAAGCAAGCAGATTAATCCGACACGCTAAGACAAATTTTTGCTTCACCAAGGTCTATGATGCCAACTCCACATGATCTATCAACCTCTCCTGGGAGAGAATGTATCAATCAATAAAAGAAGGCACACTAACCAATTTTGATTCACCAAAGCTCATGATGTCAACCCCATGTGATCTATCAACCTCTCCTGGGAGAGAATGTATCGATCAATAAGAGAAGATGCACTAACCAAGTTGAATGTGAAACACACTAAGTATCCTCCCTACCTACAAGGATTCTGTTGTCAAGAAAGATTTCTCTAGGAATCCAATCTCTCAAGAATTATGAATAGTGTTCATAGGGCCTAATTACTATGTGAGCACAGATATATTCCTAAAAGCAAATCTACCAAAAGTACCCAAAAAGTAGAAAGAGGAACACTTAACGCTTAAAGAGAATATGAGATGAGTCCACAAGATGGAACACTTAACACCTCACACAAGCTAAAAATGAGTCCCCAACTTAGAAAATAAGTGAGTTCCTAAAAGCAAAAAAGGGTTGCTAAGTGAAACACTTAACGCTTCTATCCTGTTGACCCCTCCGCTTTATGGCGCTGAGATTGCAACCACGGGGTGGAAATGAGGGGCCGGTGGATTAGCGAGTCCAATAACCCAAGATAGCAATCAAGATCAATCACAAGTATTCTAAGACTACTTAGTGAATCCTTAAGGGGTCACAACCTAGTATCAATTATGCAAGTGTGTAAAAATAGATCAAAAGTATGAAAAGATGCACACAAACTTGACACATAAGAGATTTATTTTAAGTCCAAATTGAAATGTCATTAGATGAAAAAGAATACCTAGGATCCTTGCAACGTGCTTAGTAGATTTTACCTGATTTTTAACAATTTTTGTTGAGCTTTTCCATGCAAGCAAGTGACAAACTCTCCAACAAGCAAACAAGCAAACAAGATATGCAAAATATATTCAACTTATGAAAACCATAGGGTTAGCTCTAAAAATCAATTATTATCAGTAATAATAATCAGCAATTAACCCAAATGACAACTCATATCATTTATTGAACCATGTAAAAAAAATAAGTGCATACCCATCATAAAACTTTATATTTTTTTGCTGCATTTGACCTAGTCAACAAGATCTAATTTTTTTGATATGATTTTGGCTACAAAAATAAAAATTTAGAATAAAGACCCCTACTAAAAAATAGAGAGCTTTCCAAAAATGCAAAAATTTTAGAAAAATCTCTTCATTTGTGCCCTAGAGACCCATTTTATCAAAATAGACCAGTTTTTGTAAATTGACTATTTGAGCTATGATATCATGTCCAAATTTAAAACACAAAGAATGGAACCCATGTAGAATTTAAAGAGATTTCCAAAAATATAAAAATTTCTAAAAAATATGCTGATTTGCGTCAGATATTAATTTTTTCCAGAATTTCAAGAAAAAATTATTAAAAATTTAAAACATCTCAGAAAATTCTAAATTTTTTACTGTAGCTTCCCTAATATGTCACCAGTCTAAAAAAAAAATTTAGATGAAAATGAAAAGCCGTTTGGAAGATAAAATTAAATCTTTGAAACTTTAGGGTTTTAGATCTCAAAAAAAAATCAAAACCAGCATGCAAAGGTGGGTTGCCCCACAGTGGGCGTCAGAAATGTGTGTGAAAATTGTACCTGATCTATAGACACAACACTTTAGTAAAACATTAGAAGTTAGCAAAAATTAAAATCATGCAAAATTGAAATCTAATTTAACCAAACGATTTACTGTCTTCTAGTAGGTGCGAGATTAATATTTTCATATTGTTATCGAGATCAGTGACCTAGACGACACCTAAGTGAAGGATTTGGATGCAAAAATGATATGAAATTAAATGCAATTAATCTTTTTTTTTTTAGTATTTTCTATGCAATAATAATGATAAAAACTTGATATGAATCTATGCTAATATGGAAATTGATCTATGAACATGCAAAGTAAGCTAACAATGATATGAAAATGAATCTAAATGAATTTAAAAACCAAACTTGATCTCACAACAATGTTGATTTGCAAGAAGCTTTGATCCTTCCAATTCTAATTCGCCAACGTGATTGTGCAAAAATATGAGATGCTTGGATTCAAATTTGAGAGATAGAGAGATGAGTTATGAAGAGATGAGCCTTGTTTTTATAGAAATCCAAGGCTTTGGAGGTGCATGAGAAAAAGTCATAAATCACTCAAATACTCAAGTTGATTTTTGAGTTATTTTTAAATAAAGATAATTAAGTCACAAAAATCATGCAAAAGCATAGTTCAACTCGAATTAGAAGTTTAGATCAACTTTAAAACTCAAAAAGATGTTGAGTTTCAAAAAGCTAACAACTTGCATTGATTTTTCAATTTTGAGTTTAACTAGTCCTTGAATGTGCACATGGATAATTATGATTTAATAAATAAATAAAGTGATTTATTCTCAACTTAACTGCTTTTTGAAATAAAATAATTAATTTATGGGTTAATTAACTATTTTACCAAACTTTTATTAAAAATTATATTATTAAATAATGACAACATGCTTTAATTAATTAAATAAGAATTTAATCAATTATTCATAGAAATAATGATTTATTGTCAAAATTAAATAATACAATTAATAATAGATAGAATTAAATTTAATTAAACAATTAAGTGGCAAATATTAAATCTAATTAATTAAATATGCAAAATATTTAATTAATCAAATTTTAGGATAAATGTGATTTATCGCCAAATAATCATTAAATTAAAGATAATTAAGATAATTAGGAATATTGCTACGAATATTCCCCGATGCAGAATTTAAGATAATCAATTATGATTTGATGATGTTTAGACGTGCCTTAGATTAGGACTTTGATGTCGATTTCGTTCGAATTGTTGATATAGGAGATTAATGAACTTATAGCCCATTTTTGGGGTATTATAGTAAGATCAAAATGACTTGTTATGTGATTGTAGCCAATTCTCATCGAATGGTTCACCAATTCATGGATGTACAACCTCAAAATGGTATGTTACATGATTGTATCTGATTCTCATCGAATGGTTGATCGAGTTGGTGATCTGCAACCTCAGAATGACTTGTTACATGATTGTAGTTGATTCTCATGAAACATTTGACCAGTTCGGTGATCTACAACCTTAGAATGATCTTTTATGTGATTGTAGTTGATTCTCATTGAATGGTTGACCGATTAAGTGATCTGTAAGCTCATAATGGCTTTTTACGTGATTGTTGTTGATTCTCATCAAAGGGTAGACCGATTTGGTGATCTGTTAGCTCAAAATGGATTGTTATGTGATTGTAGCTGATTCTCATCAAACGGTTGAGCAATTCGGTGAATTGCAACCTTAGAACAACTTGTTACAAAATTTTAGTTGATTGTCATCGAACGATTGACCAATTCAGTGATCTACAACCTTAGAATGGTCTTTTATGTGATTGTAGTTGGTTCTGATCAAACAGTTGACTGATTCAATTATCTGTAAGCTCAGCATAGCTTGTTACATGATTGTAGCTGATTCTTATCAAATAGTTCACTAACTCAGTGACTTGCAACCTCAGAATGGGGTGTGATGGGATTGTAGCTAATTCTCATTGAATGGTTGACCGATTTAGTGATCTGCAACCTCAGAATGGTGTGTTACATGATTGTAGCTGATTCTCATCAAATGGTTGACCAATTTGGTGATCTGCAACCTTAGAATGACTTGTTACATGATTGTAGCTAATACTCATCGAATGGCTGATGGATTCGGGTGATCTACAACCTCTAAATAATCTTTTATGAAATTGTAGTTGATTCTCATCAAACGGTTGAATGATTTGGTGATCTGTCAGTTGAGAATGGCTTGTTACGTGATTGTAGCTGATTCTCATCAAACCATTGACTGATTTACCAATCTACAACCTTAGAATGACTTGTTATGCGATTGTAGCTGATTCACATTGAACGGTTGACTGATTCAGTGATCTATAACCTCATAATGATCTTTTTATGTCATTGTAGTTCATTCTCATCGAATGGTTGATAGATTCAGTGATCTGTAAGTTTAGAATGGCTTGTTATATGATTGTAGTTGATTCTCATTGAATGATTGACCGATTCAATGATCTGTAATCTAAGAATGGCTTGTTACATGATTATAGTTGATTCTCCTCAAACAATTGACCATTTTGATGATATGTAAGTTTAGAATGGCTTGTTACATGATTATAGTTAAATCTCATCAAACATTTCACTAATTCAGTGATCTGCAACCTCTGAACAACTTGTTATGTGATTCTAGTTGATTGTTATTAAGCAGTTGACCGATTCGACAAACTACAACCTCAGAATGCCTTGTTACATGATTTTAGTCTATTCTCATCAAACGATTGACCGACTCGGTTATCTACAACCTTAGAACAATATTTTATGTGATTGTAGTTAATTCTCATTGAATGGCTAACTGAGTCAGTTATCTATAAGCTCAGAATGGCTTGTTATGCAATTGTAGTTGATTCTCATCAAATTGTTGACCGATTCGGTGATCTATCAGCTCAGAATGGCTTGTTATGTGATTATAGTTGATTCTCATCGAAGGGTTGATCGATTTGGTGATCTGTAAGCTCAAAATGGCTTGTTACGTGATTGTAGCTAACTCTCATCAAATGGTTCACTGATTGAGTGATCTGCAACCTTAGATCAACTTGTTACGTGATTGTAGTTGATTCTCATCGAATAGTTGATCGATTCAGTGATCTGCAACCTCAGAATGACTTCTTACACAATTGTAGCTCATCCTCATCGAACGGTTGACCAATTTGGTGATCTAAAACCCCCAAAAAATATTTTATGTGATTGTAATTGATTCTCATTGAACGGTTGACTGATTCGGTGATTTGTAAGCACATAATGGCTTGTTACATGATTATAGCTAATTCTCATCGAATGGTTCATTGATTCGGTGATCTACAACCTCAGAATGGTGTGTTATGTGATTGTGTCTGATTCTCATCGAATGGTTGATCGAGTCGGTGATATACAACCTCAGAATGACTTGTTACATGATTATAGTTGATTCTCATCGAATATTTGACCGATTCGATGATCTACAACCTTAGAATGATCTTTTATGTGATTGTAGTTGATTCTCATCGAATGGTGCACTGATTCAGTGATCTATAAGCTCAAAATGGATTTTTACGTGATTGTAGTTGATTCTCATCAAATGGTAGACTGATTTGGTGATCTGTTAGCTTAGAATGGCTTGTTACATGATTATACCTAATTCTCATTGAACGATTGACTGATTCAGCAAACTACAACCTCAGAACAACTTGTTACATGATTTTAGCTGATTGTCATCAAACGATTGACCGATTCAGTGATCTACAACCTCAGAATGATCTTTTATGTGATTGTAGTTAATTCTCATTGAACGATTGACCGAGTCAGTTATTTGTAAGGTCAGAATGTCTTATTACATGATTGTAGCTAATTCTTATCAAATAGTTCACCAATTCAGTGACCTGATACCTCATAATGGGGTGTTATACAATTATAGCTAATTCTCATCGAACGATTGATTGATTTAGCAATCTGCAACCTTAGGTGTGTTGTGTGATTATAGCTGATTCTCATCTAATGGTTGATTGATTTGGTGATCTCCAACCTTAGAATGACTTGCTATGCAATTATAGCTAATTCTCATCGAACAATTGACGGATTTGGTGATCTACAACCTCTAAATGATCTTTTATGCAATTGTAGCTGATTCTCATCAAATGATTGACTGATTCGGTGATCTGTAAGCTAAGAATGACCTTTTACATGATTATAGTTGATTCTCATCAAATTGTTGACCGATTTCATGATCTTCAACCTCATAATGATATTTTATGTGATTGTAGTTCATTCTCATTGAACGGTTGACAAATTTGGTGATCTATAAGTTCAGAATTGCTTGTTATACAATTGTAGTTGATTCTCATCAAATGATTGACTGATTCGATTATATGTAAGCTCAGAATGGCTTGTTAAATGATTGTAGCTGATTGTCCTCAAATAATTGACCGTTTCGATGATATGTAAGCTCAGAATGGCTTGTTACATGATTGTAGTTTATTCTCATCAAACGGTTCACTAATTTGGTAATATGCAACCTCAGAACAACTTGTTACGTGATTGTAGCTAATTCTGATTGAGTAGTTGACTGATTCGATAATTTGCAACCTCAGAATGACTTGTTACACTATTGTAGCTGATTCTCATCAAACGATTGACCGACTCGGTTATCTAAAACCTTAGAATGATATTTTATGTGATTTTAGTTAATGCTCATCAAATAGTTGACCAATTCGGTGATCTGTAAGCTCAGAATGGCTTGTTATGCAATTGTAGTTTATTCTCATTGAATTATTGACCGATTCAGTGATCTATCAACTAAGAATGGCTTGTTATGTGATTGTACCTGATTCTCATCGAAGGGTTGGTTGATTTGGTGATCTATAAGCTCAGAATGATTTGTTACATGATTGTAGCTGACTCTCATAAATGGTTCACCAATTGAGTGATCTGCAACCTTAGAATGACTTCTTACATGATTGTAGCTCATTCTCATCGAATGGTTGACTGATTTAGTGATCTAAAACCCTAAAAATATATTTTATGTGATATTAATTGATTCTCATCGAACGGTTGACCGATTAGTGATTTGTAAGCTTAGAATGGCATGTTACATGATTGTAGATGATTCCCATCAAACGGCTCACCGATTCGGTGATCTACAACCTTAGAATGGTGTGTTACGTGATTGTATTTGATTCTCATCGAACAGTTGATCGAGTTAGTCATCTAACCTTAGAATGACTTGTTACATGATTATAGTTGATTCTCATTAAACATTTGGTCGATTTAGTCATCTACAACCTTAGAATGATCTTTTATGTGATTATAGTTGATTCTCATCAAATGGTTGATCGATTCAGTGATCTGTAAGCTTAGAATGGCTTGTTATGTGATTGTAGTTAATTCTCATCGAACTTTAGACTGATTTGGTGATGTGTTAGCTTAGAATAGCTTGTTATGTGATTGTAGTTGATTCTCATCAAATTGTTGACCGATTCGGTGAACTGTAACCTCATAACAACTTGTTACGTGATTTTAGCTGATTGTCATCGAACGTATTAGAATAAATGAGAGGGGGTTGAATTAGTTATCCATAGTCCCAAATAAAAAATTTATAACTTGAAACAAATTCAGCTAATTCTTCAGCTCGGTAAACATAAATATTAAACTGTCTGTGCCTTTACCGATTGCTAGTTAATTGCTCATAGTGATTACTGACCAAATCAAATATGCAATTTTTAAAGTATGATATCAAAACAATCAACACATAAATACATGACACAAGGATTTAACGTGGAAACCCTGTAAAGGGAAAAACCACCTGGGATTGACAACCCAAAATATTGTTCACTCTTCTGAAGTGAGCTCGGTGAAGAGCCAACCCAGTTGAAGGTTACAAAACACACTATAAGGTGAGACCTTGTTAGAGGATTTAACACTAACAATTATCATCCAACCAACATTCACTATGGGGTTGACAAGATAACAAATGTACATTCTATGAATGACATTATAAGACTTTCAAGTCCACTTGGTTAAGAGATTTTATCTATTACAATGGTTAAACTAAAATAGTAGGTGATCTAATTACAATACAACTTGATTTTGTAGATGTTTAGATCAATTCTAAGTCCATACAAATCCTCTTATTAATATATCAATTTAGTTCTTCAATATTGAATAACTTACTATCCCTCGGTAATAGCTCTCTGATGCTCGATAATCTCTATAGTTTAGTTTTCCTTCAACCAGTTTGATTAGGCATGCATGAAGCTGTGTTCACGTGTATTCTCTATAGTATTCTTCTTCTGACATCCCTTTTCAACAATGAAACCAATTTCTCTTATATAGATGAGTAAATCATTTTCTTTACATCCACAGATTTTGCTGCTTCATCTCCTTCTTTGATTTTTCCGCTTAAACCTTCTTCAGCAGATGTGTCAATAACTCATTTCAATTCCATCCTTTAGATCTTCTTCAAATTTTGTTAGTCGTTGTCTCATAACTAACATTATCTTCAACCTCGAAATCATACAATTTCCAGCTCAACAATTTCTATCTACTAAACTAAACATTTAGTTTTGTCATCCATGCTCAGTTGATAAAGAAATGCGTTGGCAAATACAAGCTCAGTGTATACTATTGCTTAGTATACACTACACTAGCTCGGTGTATACTGAAGTGCTTCATTTACCAATCAAATTTCTTTGTACATTTTTTCTCTCTTCTTCATCATAGATGAATGTAACATAATCAAGTCAATAACATAAGGTCATAGACTCATCAATAAGTTACCCAAAGTTTTCCTTATCCTCATTTGTCATATCCATCTTCCTCATGTAGATATATCAATTCTTCATCTCTTTCTCCCTTTTACAAATGTTTAGATATGTGTAACTTACAAGATAAGTACTGTAAAAAATAGTTGACATTAATGACAACATATTACTTATTTAATCATCTTACAAACCTAATTAGCAACTCAGTGATCTCTAATCACTGATCTTCAAGTCATTCAGATATTCAATTAGTTTTAGTTCATCAATCTCTCCCTTTGGCATTGATGGCAACATAAGCAATATGAAATATGCCAAACACATACCAAACATGTATTCGACAACTGTATAAGTAAATGTTGTAGCATGGTAAGCTCTCCCTAGCTTGATTTGTTAATATGCTCAATCACTATGTTACATAACAACATTACATGTGTAGACTTTCCTATGCGGATTGAATCTTTTCATCTCTCCATGACTTCTTCAGTTTATCTCTCCCTTAGATAGATGTATCATGGTCTCTGTCTATTTTGATTTCTCTCCCTTTGACAACTATTTTTTATGATCTTAATATTTCATTTCTCAACTTCTCTCGCTTTGACAACAATGCCAAAAAGCAATAGAAAATATACAGCTCTGTAATAGCTAAGTAACTCACTGTTGTTCGGTGTAGACTGTGTATCTCAGTATACTGATATGAAAATCTATGTTGTAGTTCCTCAAACCTTTTACATCCTTAGACAGAATCCAAAGTGTGAACTGTTACCCAAAATTTCCTATCATACAATTTTGGCCACAATCCTATTTTCACTTGCGAAGTTGATCCACAAGGTTTTATGGTTTGCAACCTTGGCCCCATGTTCCTCAATGTGCCACCATGCTCTAGTTTAGATCGCATGTGCTGAATCAAAAGAACCAGGGAGTTATTCAAGTTTTAAGGTCTGCAGGGGCATAGTTTATGAGTCAAATTTGTCTAAGTATAAAAACCCTCGATGTTTTCTATTTCTCTGATTCTTTTTGGTTTTAAGTGAAAACCCTGGTTGTTTTCAACCTTGTTCCTTTTGCATCTGCGTGCTTATCTCTGATGTCAATGTTTTTTTTTTCATCTGCTATGAATGCATGGGACCTAGCTCTTCTTGGCGGCTCGGTCGCTTGATCTCCAGTTTTTCTGGTGGTCAAGCCTCTATTTCAGTGATTAGGTGATTGTGCAGTCACTTGATCTCTTATCTTTGGCAGTTACGTGCTTTCCATTTAGTGAACTAGCATTTTCACAGTCGCATGTTTGTGCAACCCTAGCAAGCGGTTAATGTTATGTCTGGCGGTCTCTGTTCTGAGGTGGTTGAAGTGTAAAAGGATCTATAGTTGTCGCATGATCGTAAAGAATATTCTTCCCCTTTGTGATCTTGCGATAGCCATTCGATGGAAAGGTGATTTGATAGGTGGGCCCGAGGCTTACAGGTGGGATGACAGTGTGAATATGATCTACAGTTGTCGCATGATCGTAAGGAGTATTCTTCCCCTTTGCGATCATGTGACACTGTCTGATTTAAAACTAATAGTTATCCATGGACCCCTTGGTCATTGTACTGAGGTGCTTGATTTTCATTGGCCGACTTGATTTTGAAGTGGAAGTTTGTCAGTGGGGCCTATCTTTCCTAATGGTTAAGTTTTGGTATGATCTCGCGGTTGTCGTTATACCGCTTGGATAAAATTCATGATGTTTAGTATCATGATATAACAACAACCCTCTGATGAAGATCTTAGTGGGTCGTGGGTCCATTGCACTTCATTGTGCTAAGGTGTTCACTTCTCATTGGTTCTGATCGATGAGTTGGTGCTTGACTTTTCAGAAGGAGCTTGCGACTGTTAAAAAGTTGATCTGAGCCATTCATCTACTGGGAAGGAGTGATATCGACGGCCATGTTTTAAACTTGGATCAGCTAGCCATTGTTTTCAAAATTTAAATATTTATTTGCTAATATCTTGCTATTGGTCGAATGCAGCTGTGGGTAGCTCAGAATTTATGTCTTCAGGACAGTTGCAGTTGGGAGGATGATGAAGAATATCTGATGGCCGCCACTTGCTGATTTCTTAGGGTACCATGTCAGTGTTCTTGTGCCAAAGAGGCATTAAAGGTTGGCACCAGCTGTGGCCTTCTATACTTCAAAATATAAATATCTGTAAGGATCAGATTTGAGCATTCATGATAGATTCAATTCAGCAGAGATAGGGTCATGGTTTGGCATGAGGTTTCCAAATTGCAGAGATGGGCACGCAAAATATCTGATCGGCCAGGATATTTTTCAAAGACACATTTATGATCAGAATTGACAGAATTAGGGTTTTTGATTATTTTATGTCAAATCATATGTAACCCTAATTAGGTTTTGACTCCTATTTGTGTGCAAAGGGAGATGTATATAATTGTTTTGGAGCTTTTTGAGCTCAGAGAGTTTACATTTTGTAAAAAGAGTTTTCCTCTTTCTAGGAGTTATCTATGGCATTCTTTCTACCCTCTAACTTTTACAGTCTGTAAACTTTCATTGAAATCTCAGATTTAATAGAGGCTATCCATGGCATTTGTTCTGCCCTCTGGTCTTTCCCTTGTCTACATTTCTCTTATTGAGTATAATGTACTAGCTTTGTTAGAGAAACCTTGGAGTTCCAGAGCCCTTTTTTCTTTTAGCTTATATGTGTACTATTGTGTTTGATCTTATTTGAGTGAGTTTGTGGGTATACCTCAACCCCCTATCATTCTATCTCATTCATGTGCCCTTTTGCTAAAGAGAACATTTTCTTGCAAGTCACAGTCTGTGTCTTTTGTTCAGACCTCTGTGTGAAATAGTTATGCAAGCCTGTTTAGGAAGATTGTGTTCTATTAGATCTGAGGGCCTTCATGCTGATTTGGTCAGTGTATTGTGTTCATTTTATTTTGGTGTATCACCTAGTAGGTAGTTTTCTTTCAAGTTACTTTCCCTTTCATGCACTCCTTCTATCCCTTTTCCCCTCAAAGATTTACTTTCCTATCAAGAAGTAAATTAAGGTGATTATCCAAGAGGAACTAGCCTAGAACCTAGAGGTCTCATCTCAGTTAGCATAGGTCCCACAACCTGGAGATGATTTCCATGTTATACTAAGTTATCAAGACCAAGAGAGCTTGAAACAAGGGTGCAAACTTAGTGTATAACATGAACTATGCTGCATCAACATGAATGATCTTCTGAGAAGATTAGGCTGATGTAACCTCAAATCACATTAGTGACCGGTAGACAGGGGAAGGACCCCAAGTCTAGTCCTCAAGGATTCAAAAGTTTCCTTCGGTAGAGGCTTGGTAAATATATCAAAAAGTTTTTCTTTTGATGTAACATATTCTAATCTGACTTTCTTCTCATTTACTTTTTCTCTTAAGTAGTGATACTTAATAGAAATATGCTTGGTCTTTGAGTGCATTACAGGATTCTTTGAAATATTAATTGCACTATTGTTGTCACAATATATTATTGGGAATGAATGCTGAATATATCTTATAGGGGAGTATTCGCATCTATCCTGTAGTAGTAGTTGTTGCATTCATGACTGTGATTGTCATTGATGTCAACATAGTGATCTACTGGAGGTTAGCAGAAAAGCAGAGAGTGATAGTTATCACACTTGGGATATTGAACATGAAGCTATGTGGATTTGAGGACTTACTCTATGATGTTTTATAAGATCATGGTTAAGAGCGTAGATGGAAATTCATTATTCATGAAATTTATGAGGAAATCAGTGGAAACAGTATTCATGCAGTGTTCCTTAGTAGCGGTTTGTGGAAATCAGATGATATCTCCTAATTGGGACTGAATCTGATCATGCATAGTTATGAGGTAGTTGAAGACATGATGTTAGTGACATGGACATGAGCACAAGATCTGAGGTCACACGAGTGAATAATTATGTTAATTGGAAGCTGACAATTTTGTGTAATTTTTATGTAACGTGTGGAAACTTTTATTTAGTAATTTGTATGTCAATTCATTTGTAATTACTTGAGTGTGGTATAAAGGAAGGAATTTTTTCCTTGTTGTAATGTGTGAATGAGAAGTAGTTGTGAATTGTATTTGAAAGTGAATTGTGGGATTATGCAATACTTGTAGAAAGAGGATATGTGAAGTATAGAGATCTGGTATTGAGATTTGAAGAAGCAATTGGTGCAGTTTGGCACAATCAGAGGAGTATTGAATTTTTGATCAGTAATATTTTTGTATTATTCTATTGATTAATACAAAGATTAGTTGGACAGTGAGTTTAGTGATCTTACCCTGAAGCTGTTTGGGCAGTGGGTCCTTCTGTCTTCCATAACTCCTAACAGAGTTAGAATATTTTAGCAAGGATTCAAAGTCTCCTAATAGGGACTTATATGTACTGAATGTATTTCATAAGACTCCTAAAAGAGTCCATCCTCTCACAAGGAACTTTCATATTAGTGCATCTTTTGTGGGCATCATTCCCACCGGGGTTTACTCTCTTATCAAGAGGTTCCGTAGTCAACATATCTTGTGTCATTGTTTTATTGTGCATGTATATCTTTATATGGTTGTTGATTACATTACTTACATGTTTAAATTCTATTGAGGTTGATAAAAGTTGTATTTATGATCTGATAACTGATTCACCCTCCCTCTTAGTTATCTTGGCAGAATTTACTTTCTAACAATTGGTATCAGAGCGGTAGGTCCTTGAAGGAAAAGTTTAACAACTTAAGGAGATCCATGGTGAATCATTTCAGGAAAGAAAGCCCTAAGTTTGATGGAGTAAATTTTGAAAGCTGGAAAGAAAAGATGAAGACACATTTACTTTGTTTAGGACTAGGTTATTGGTTAATCAAAAAGAATCAAAAGACTATCATTGATGAGGATAAGATCAAAGATTTTACTAATGAGGAAAGATATCTATTCATGTGTAACATACTTGCTAGAGAAGCACTCTTGTCAGCCTGTCTAGAAAATGAGTACACTCAGGTAAAATATCTAAAAACATCTCATGAAATTTGGTTAGCTTTACAATCTACTTTTGAAGGTGATGAACATGCAAAGAAGTCAAATTACATAATTAGATATGTGTATTTGAAGATATAAGAATGATGGAAGATGAATCTGGTAGAAGCTATATTGGTAGAATGTTAGAGATTGTTGCAGGTATAAAATCTTGTGGAGGAAGAAAGATAGAGAATGAACTGATATGGAAAATTCTGAGGACATTGACTCCTGCATTTAAGCAGACAACATAGATGATTGAACAAGTTATACCTTGTACTATGAACTTTACAAGAGAAACTCTTCTTAGAAGATTGGAAGTAGCAGAGATGAACATGAGGTTATCAGGAGACTTGCCTAGAATGGAGATAGCATTCAGTGCACTTAGTGTTCACCCTACTTTTTCAAGAAGCATCAATATAAGTGGAGATTATGCTAGCAGTAGCAGATCAAGAAATGAAGAAGACAGGAAGATTGAAGAAGGTATTGCCTTGCTTGTGAAAAGAGAACCAAATGGTAAGAAATTTTTTAAATGTTGGACTTGTCAAGAATTTGGTCATTTTGCATCTAAATTCCCTAAGATAGTTAAGAAGTATAGGAAGAACTTTAATCCTAGGAGATCTAAGGAATGTTATTATGCAAATGATGAAGAACTTGAAGCTAGTTTGGAGAAATCTTTGAGTTAAAGTGAAACTGAGCATGATGATATAGGATTTGTACAAATTAAAGAAGAAAATCCTGAAACAAAAATTAAGGAAGAAAAGGCTTTAGTTTCTCAAGTGGAAAAGAAAACTGATTGGATTATAGACAATTATTTTTCACATCATATGACTGGAGACATGAAAAATTTCATAAAGTTTAACAATTATGATGGAGGAATTATTAGAGTTGGAAACAATGCACCTTGTTTGATTAAAGGCATAATATCTATTACTCTTGATGGAAAGACTAATACTGATGATGTTTACTTTGTGGATGGTTTGAAACATAATCTTTTGAGTGTTGGATGGCTAGTTGATAAGGGATATCAAGTTTGGTTTATTGAGAAAACTTGTGTAATCAAAGACAAGGATGGTAATTTGATTGGTACTGGATCTAGAACCAGAGGTAATGTATTTCAGTTGAATCCTACTGAGATGACATGCTTGATTACTAAGATTGATGACAATTGGTTATGGCACAAGAGATTTTGTCATATAAACTTTGATAACATTGTGAAAGTGAGTACTAAACTTGCAGTAAGAGATTTGCCTAAAATTATGAAGCCTACTAATATGATCTACAAGGAATGTGTGATGGCTAAATAGAAGAGAAGCTCATTTCCTAGCAAGAAGTTTACAACAACAGAAAAGTTGGAAATTGTTCATAAGGATTTGAGCAGTCCCACAAGGACTAGAGGATTCTATGGAGAAAGGTATTTTATGATTCTTGTTGATGATTTTACAAGAATGATGTGGATTGCATTTCTTAAAGAAAAATATGAAGCATTTGATAAGTTTAAGATCATTAAGAACAAAGTTGAGAATGAATCTAGAATGAAGATTAAATGTTTGAGATCAAATATGGGTGGAGAATTTACTTCAAAAGAATTTAACAATTTTTGTGAAGTGAATGGAATTAAGAGACAATTTTTAGCCCCTAGGACACCTGAACAAAATGGTATTGTGGAAAGAAGAAACGGGTCAGTGATTGAAGTAGCAAGAGCTATGTTATTTGAGAATGACTTCGTGAAGATATCCTTGAGAGAAGCAGTGAAAAAAATAGCGTATACAATGAATAGAGTACAAATCAGAGCAAACAAAGACAAGACACCCTATGAACTATGGTTTGGACATGCACCATCAGTTAAGTATTTTAGAATTTTTAGAAGCAAATGTTATATTAAGAGAGATGATGACATTGGAAAGTTTGATCCTAAAAGTGATGAAGGTATATTTCTTGGATATTCATTGAAGAGAAAAGCTTATAGACGTAACAATAAAAGAACTAAGATTATTGTTGAGAGTGCAAATGTTAAAGTTGATGAAAAGTTCAAAATTCAGGAAAGAATATTTGATTATGAATCAGATGAAGGAACTCATCCTAGACCAAATCTAGAGACTACTAGATTATTCTATGAAACTGATAGTGATTTGTTGAATGAAAGCCACAGCGAAGGAACCATTGAAGAACCTAAACCAGAAACAAGTACTGAAATAGTGACACCTAACATGAATCTGTCAAGGAATCATCCTATTGAGAAAATTATTGGAAGCATAGACAGAGGAGTTCTGACATGAAATAAGGTACAAGAATAGTTATGTTTAAGTTCTCAAATTGAACCTAAATCTACTAGTGAAGCTTGTGAAGATGAACATTGGATTAAAGCTTTGAAAGAAGAACTAGATCAGATTGAAAAGAACAAGACATGGGAATTGGTCCCTAGACCTAAAGATAAGAATGTTATAGGAACAAAATGGGTATTCAGAAACAAGATGAATGAACATGGAGAGGTAGTAAGGAACAAAGAAAGATTGGTATGTAAAGGATACTCATAGCAAGAAGGAATTGACTATGAAGAAACTTTTGCAGTAGTAGCAAGAATTGAAGCAGTAAGAATGTTTTTGGCCTATGCAACTTATAAGAAATTCAAAGTGTATCAGATGGATGTGAAGTCAACATTTTTGAATGAAGAATTAGAAGAAGTCTACATTGAGCAGCCTGAAGGTTTTCCTTTAACTCAAGAAGGAGATATGGTATGTAAACTAAAGAAATCTTTATATGGACTAAAGCAAGCACCTAGAACTTGGTATGCTAGATTGGATAAATATTTGATAAAATTAGGATTTACAAAAGGCACAACTAATAGAAACTTATACACAAAGGAAATTGAAAATAATTTGTTGGTTATTATTTTTGTTGATGATATTATCTTTGGAGGAGAAGATGAAGCTAGTGATAAATTTGCAGATGAAATGAAGACTAAATTTGAAATGAGTATGATTGGTGAAATGAAATACTTTTTAGGATTGCAGATAACACAGAACAATGATGGTATCTTTATAAATCAGATAAAGTACTTGAATAATTTATTGAAAAGATTTGGAATAGAGAACTGTAAACTAGTTGGAACACCTATGGTAACTGGACACAAGTTATCTAGCACAGATGAGACTCCTGCAGTGGAACAAAACAAGTATAGATCTATGATTGGAGGATTGCAATATTTGACTCATACAAGACTTGATATATCACATGTAGTTGGAATTGTAGCAAGATTTCAAGCTAAACCTAGAGAATCACATTATGCAGTAGTAAAGAGGATACTGAGGTATTTAAGAGGCACAATTGAGTAAGGATTGTGGTATGAAAAATATGATGATTTTACCCTATGTGCATATACATATGTTGATTGGGGAGGTAGTGTTGATGACAAAAAGAGCACCAATGGTGGAGCATTTTTCCTTAGAGGAAGATTAGTTTCTTGGATAAGCAAGAAGTAGGACTGTATCTCACAGAGCACAACAGAAGCAGAGTATGTGGTAGTAGCAAACAATTGTAATCAAATAATTTGGATGAAGAAAATGTTGAAGGATAGTGGAATAAAATTTGTTGAGCCTGTTGTTAGACATTGTGATAACACCAGCATAGTTAGTATGTCTAAGAACCTTGTGTTACATTATAAGACAAAGCATATAGAGATAAAGTATCATGTAGTGAGAGAGAAAGTTGCAGAGAAAGAAATCAGACCTGAGTACATAAGCACAAAGGAGAAAATTGTAGACATATTTACAAAACCTTTGCCTACGGATACATTTGAGTATCTTAGAGGTATGCTTGGGGTTATGCCCCAACCTAATTTTGAGAAGTGATGCACATTGTTACATCTATCTAGTGGTATATGAGCCCTATCTTTCTTTTGGATTGGATGGTGGTACTTCCTCTATGGGGGAGTATGTGTATCTAAGTTGAGTCATGAGAACTCTAGTGAATGTATTTTTCTGAGCAGTATCTTTTGACATTGAAGTTGTTGTTGACATAATGATGAAACATCTGTCATTGATGTGAATGGGGGAGAAGTATACATGAAAAATCATCTATTGGGGAGAAGTGAATAGGAAAATGAAGCAAGATTTTATTGATGAAGAGGACTTGAAAGCATTTTCAGAGCAGCAGTGTTGTAGTGTTGGTATTCATGGAACTTGGATGTTTTTTCATCTATGTTGCCATCAATGCCAATGAGGGAGATTGTTAGGAATGAATGCTAAATATATCCTATGGGGAGTATTCACAGTCATTCTATAGCAGTTATTGTTGCATTCATGACTGTGATTGTCATTGATGTCAACACAGTGATCTACTAGAGATTAGTAGAGAAGCAAATAGTGTTTGAGTTAGCGCACTTGGGATATTGATGATGAAGCTATGAGGAGTTGAGGAATTACTCTATGATGTTCTATAAAATTATGGTTAAGAGGAAAAATAGAAATTCATTTATTCATGATAGTTATGAGGAAATCAGTGGAAGCAGTATTCAGTCAGTGTTCCTAAGTAGTGGTTTGTGGAAATTGGATGATATCTCCTAATCAGGATTGAATCTGATCATGCACAGTTATGAGGTAGTTGAAGACATGATGTCAGTGATGTGGACATGAGCACAAGATCTAAGGTCACATGAGTGAAGAATTATCTTAATTAGAAGATGACAATTTTGTGTAATTTTTATGTAATGTGTGGAAACTTTTATTTTGTAATTTGTATGATGACTCATTTCTAATTACTTGAGTGTGGTATAAAGGAAGGAATGTTTTCCTTATTTTAATATTTGAATGAGAAGTAGTTTTTAATTGTATTTGAAAGTGAATTGCAAGATTATGCAATACTTGTAGAAAGAGGATATGCAAAGTATAGAGATTTGGTATTTAGATTTGAAGAAGCAATTGGTGCGGTTTGGCATAGTCAAAGAAGGAGTATTGAATTTTTGATTAGTAATATTTTGGTATTATTATATTGATTAATACAAAGATCAGTTGGATAGTGAGTTCAGTGATCTTACCTTGAAGTTGTTTGGGCAGTGGGTCCTTATGTCTTCCATAACTCCTAACAGAGTTAGAATCTTTTAGCAGGGATTCAAAGTCTCCTAACATGGACTCATATGTATTGAATTTATTTCATAAGACTCCTAACAGAGTCCATCCTCTCACAAGGAACTTTCATATTAGTGCATCTTTTGTGGGCATCATTCCCACCAGTGTTTACTCTTTGATCAAGAGGTTCCCTAGTCAGCATATCATTGTGTTATTGTGCATGTATATCTTTCTATGATTTTTTATTACATTTCTTACATGGTTAAATTCTATTAAGGTTGATAAAAGTTGTATTATCTAATAAATGATTCACCCCCCCTCTCAGTTATCTTGGTGGACTTTACTTTCTAACATATATAATCACCAGCTCAGTGATTACCTCATTCATACCTTCCAACACTTGCTTGATGTAAGCAATATTTGAACAGTTTGTAGCATCAACAACATATTCTTCTTTGGCAATGGACTAGGAAATACAAGGTTGTTTCTTACTTGTCCAAGTAACAAGTCTTTCACCAAAGAAAAATGCTCCTCTGATTGTTCTTTTCCTATCATCTATATTTCTAGCCCAATCTACATCGTGTAGACTTTTAGTTCAAACTTGCCTTCCTTTGGATACCATAATCCATAGTCCTTTATTTTCTTCAAGTATCTCAAGATTCTTTTTTTAGCAACCATGTGTGACTCCCTAGGATTTGTAGAAAATCTAGCAACTATCCCAACAACATGTGCAATGTCTGTTCTACTGTGTACTACATACATTAATTTACCAATCATAGATCAGGATGATGTCTGGGTTACCTATGTAGTTTCATCATCTTTAGTCAATTTGCAACCTATGAACATTGGTGTTCCAACTGGTTTAGCATCTTCCATGCCAAATGTCATTAATACTTCCTTTATGCACTTGGATTGTGTGATGAATATTCTATCATTCTGTTGAATAATTTGCAAGCCTAGAAAGAAATTAATCTCTCCAAACATAGACATTTCAAATTCTTTTCTCATCTCATCATCAAATGATTTACGTACATGATCTTTTCCTCCAAAAATTATATCATCCACAAATATTTCAGCAATCAAAATTGTATCATCAGACTCTCCTTTCATATACAGATTGTTTTTTTCATTAGTTCTAACAAAACCAATACTTAACAAATAAGTATGTAGCCTTTAATACTAGGTTCTTGGTGCTTGCTTCAAACCATATAAAGCTTTATGTAATCTACATATCATATCTTTCTTGTTTGGATCAACAAACCCTTCTAGTTGTTCTATGTAGACCTCCTCTTCTAGTATCCCATTCAGAAATGTAGATTTAACATCCATTTGATAGACTTTGAACTTCTTGTCTTCTACATATGCAAGTAACATGTGGACTCCTTCTAGTCTAGCAAAAGGTGAAAAAGTTTCACCATATCTATACCTTCCTCCTGTGCATATCTCTTGCATACAAGTCTAGCTTTTATTCCTTGTAACCTCTCCATTCTCATTTAACTTATTTTTGAAAATCCATTTAGTACCGATAACATTCTTATCTTTAGGCCTAGGTACTAAAGTCCATGTTTTTTTTTTTCTCAATTTTTTCTATCTCTTCATTCATTGAATTTACCCATTCATCATTCTCCAGTGCAAAATTAACATTTTTTGGTTCAAACTCACAAAATAAGCATGTACCTTGTCTTAACTTACTTCTTATCATCATGCCAACTTGTCTGTCTCCAATTATTTGGTTCTCAGGATGATGTCTTCTGACAAATCTTTCCAGCACTTGGTCTCTCCTTTATTGTTCATCCTATTCAGGTTCATGTCCTTGCTCGGTAGCTCCTTCATGATCATCGCTTTCCCTTTGTTGTTCCTTGGTGTTATTTTCCTGATGCTCAGTCAACTCAGCCTGTGGCTTTGGTAGGTACTTTGGATGTTCAATGTAAGTGAATCTACCATAGTCTTCCAACTTCCTAGTGCTTTCTTCACCATTCTTATCATCAAATCCATCAACCCTGACATTAGTACTTTCAATCATTTTATTAGTAACTTTATTCAGACACTTTTAATATTTTCTTTTAGTGGAATATCCAAGAAATATCCCTTCATCACCTTTATAATCCAACTTTCCATTTCTATCATCTTTTAGAATAAAACATTTTCTACCAAAAATTATGACGTAACTTAAGGTCAGTGTGTGACTAAACCATAACTCGTAGGGTGTTTTATTTGTGTCCTTCTTCAATTGTACTTGGTTCAAAACATAATCAGCTATGCTAACTGTCTCTCTCCAATTTGTTTGAGCTACATTATTTTCTATCATCACTGTCCTTGCACAATCAACAATTGATCTATTCCTTCTTTCAGCAATCCCATTCTGTTAAGGTGTTCTCAGTGCAGAAACTTGTCTTTTTATACCATGCTCATTACAATAGTTAGTAAATTCATCAAAAATAAATTCACCACCTCTATCAGATCTCAAGCATTTTAGTTCTTTCCTAGTTTCTTTCTCTACTTTTTCTTTGTACCATTTAAACATCTTAAATGTCTCTAATTTCTCTTTTAAAAACATTACAGTCATCAATCTAGTGTAATCATCAACAAAAAGAATGAAATATCTATCTCCATAGTAACTCTGAGTTCTCATGGGACCACATAGGTCGGTGTGAACTAACTATATTATTCCCTTTGTTAAATAATCTTTTCTCTTAAAACTAGATTTTGTCATTTTACCCTTCTGACATTTATGACACATAACATGATCAGGCTTTGCTAGGCTAGGGAGACCTCTAACCTTTTTCTTTCTACTGATCTTAATCATGAAATCAAATTTTACATGACATAACCTTTTATGCCACAACCATGCATCCTCATTTTTCATCATTAAATAGGAAGACTCAACATTGTCAAGATAAAACAAGTTACATTTGGTTTGTGCTCCTGTTCCAACAAGTTTTCCTCCATCATCAAATATCTTTACCTTTTGAATAGGGGTAAAATGGCTTCACACCTATTCAAATGTGTATGTTGTGTGTAATGTATGGGGGAAATATTAGATTCACTCCTAAATCCAAATTCCCAAAGGAGAGATTCAATTTGATCAACTGAAAAAGGTTAATGCACAATCAAATTAGTCTATGGAGAATATGAAAGAGAGAGAAAAACCCTATATTTCCTTATGGTAGAATTGAAGTGTTTAGAATTTGAAATAATTGAAATGCAAGTACTAACCTCAAATTAGGGAAAATATGTAAAATGCCAATTTCTGATGTCTATGTGTACTTTCGAGCAAATCTACAACTTGTTTCGCACTGGAAATGTCGAGATGGAGAAAACCCAAAAATCTTTCTCCAAGATGAGGTTAGGTCAACTTTGACCCTCATAAAAGGTCAAAGGATAGATTCTTTATTAAAGGTCGATTCTGACTTTGTTCGCAAATCTTGAAAGTTCACCGAAAAGGGTATCCAAATCCACTCTCAAATATGAAATCCCGCACCTGTACCTACAAAAAATGGGGTTTTTTGTTGTATGGGGGGTTTGCCTTGGTCACACCCAAATTTAGGAATTAACATTGAAATTGAATTGAAATGTAGTGTGCATAAACAAAGCAATTGGAACAATTCACCTCACTTATGTTGAAGTCCTTGTAGAGGATTCAAATCCTCAAATCCATAAATAGGAGTGCTTCAATGGATGTAGAATGAATGTAGGATGTCTCCAATCAATGACATTTGATCTTCAACACCAATCTTGACTTGATCTTTGCATATGAGAAGGCTTGAATGAATGTAGAAGGATGGATCTTCAAGGGGGCTCCAAAGAAATTGAATCCTTCAATGGCTAACAATGGATCTCCTTGATGGATGAATGCTTGCACACTTGAACTCTTGAAGACTTGATTGAATTTACTTGCTTGCACTTGAGAGCTTGCTCATGAAATTGCTTGAAGATGAGATGTGAATAATGGATGATAAAATGAGAGAGGAAGGCCTCCTTTTATAGTGAACTAGGGCACAATCCTCTAGAGGGGCCACCTTGGAGAATTAAATCCAATTAGGTCCTAACCTTTAGAAAATATACCTAGGTTAAATGCAATTTATTTACCATTCCAAAACTTGAAATGGCCAACCTGGAGGTGGAAAAATAAATATCCCCAAAACCCGATACCTGAAAATCAAGGAATTTGGAGATTTGAAAGATGGGGGAAAAATTGAGGTTGTAAATGGGTAGTTAGGATCATTGTCAAATCTGACCTAGTCAGGATCAACCTTGATTCTGACCCTGTGGGCCCAAATCCAGCCAGAATCAGGACGGGAGGTCCCGGGGATGCTCAGAGACCTAGGAATGATACCAGAATGGGACAGAATGCTAGGGATAGGCATAAAATCCTATGATGACTATGATGAAGGCTAGGAGGACCTATTTCTAAGTCCTACCTAGAAAATAGATCCATTGGAGAGGGAAATTAAGGAGAATCCTCAGGATCGTAACCCTAATTTCACCTAGAATGAAGAAGAAAAGAAGTGGAAAGCGGGGAGAAAGCCAAATACATGCAAAGACCCAATCAAGCCACTTAACATGACCCCATACCACTTACTTGGAGGGCTAAACACTCTTATCATGAAAGTGCTTCCATTTTAGGACAATACATTAAGGCCCCACTTTAGCAAGAGTATGGACTCGATGCAAACTCTTGGTAAAGGAGATCAGAATGAAAAGATAATCTTATCATAATCCAAGGGACAAAGGGAAACCTTAAGCCCAAGGGACTCAAGTCTTTGTTGACTCCTAGATCATAATAAGAGAGACATCTATAGAGAGAGAAAGAAGGTGTGATTACCTTGCCCAATGAGAACTTATGTCTCATTGTGAACCACACAATAGAATGACACAACTAGAAAGATGGAATTGAACTACCTAGTGAATGTGGCTACTCACTAGTCAACCCATCAAAGATTCACCCTTAGGAATATTCTATTCCATAAGAATAAAATCAAAATATATGTATATTTGAAACTAGAGGGATCAAGAGATCCTAAAATATAAATCCATGCTTTGAGGTTACTAATCCAAAAAGGGAGAAAAGTATCTTGAAAAATATGTGCATATCAAAAAATGTGTGTGTGCAACAGGTGAGCAAAGCGTATGCCCCCATGCTAAATTCATTACTGACACTTTAACATGAGCAATGGCTTTAACAGAAACATAAACAACTCCACTGATTACGTTTCCATGTTGAGATGCCCCTATATGAAGACAAATCAAGGGAAATATCATAGAAACATATGGAGAACATAGAAGGGATCTACCTACCATGGGGTCAATATGATCATAAGATAATATATATATGATATTATTGCAAATGAATTGACATCATTCCCTAAAGAAAGTAGAACTACGATCACAAAGGAGGAAAGATCACATAAGATATACAAAGGAGAATTTTTTCAGACCATGACATGGAGACCAAAAATAATTAGTGCTACCATATCTCAAATCCAAGCAGATTACATAAGGAAACATTTAAAAAAAATAGCACAATTACAACATAACATTAAACAATGCATAGAAGAATATAGATACATATAGAGGAATTTGAACAACAGTTTTGATTCCTTTATCACCTTGTACCAAATGAGTAACAAGGATCATATAAAAGAATCTAACAACATTTAGCAAACACATTACGGGAGAAATATAGTACAACATGCAAACACACAACAAAGCTACCACAAGTGACAAGTCGATCAAGCATGCTACCTACTCTCCCCATCTCATTGTATATCATTTAGGGAAGGTGGGTAACTGACAAGAGGAACTATATCCAACACAGTAGGAATGATAGCTAGTTCCAAACAAGGATCCTCTTGAGAATCACAATGTTCAACACTAGGTGTAAGAGTTAATTGTGATGAAAGCATATTAGGTAAATCAATGTCAATATCAATAGTATCATATTCATCATTAACATCATCAGTATCATCAAGAGTATCTTCTTCATCCAAATTAATCAAAATAGGATCTAAGATACAAATAGAATCATCATAATCATGCATATGAACATCATCATTAATAATAACCTCTTCTAACACATCATTTATAGGTTTATCCAAGGAAGGTAGAGATTCTGGAAGAATAGAATTACGAGCTTTAGCATGAGCACATCACTTTTTACGATGTTCATTATAAGATCGATTACATTTTGATTTATTTGAAATAGGTTGAGAACTAGGAGGAACAATCACAGGATCCTTCACAAGTTCTTTAGGAAGATCAATAAGATTATTAACAATAGGAGAAACAATCATAGGATCTTTGATAGGTTTGGTAGAAGGAACTTGATTAACAGAACTGGAAGTCATAGTTAAAGGAGGTATAGAAGGTGTAGGTAAAAGACCATGATTAAGATCCATAGGAGGTATGCTTAATTCAAGAATCTTACGATGTTTATAAGCTTGATATTAACAAAAAATATTATCAGGTTGAGGAGGACATGAACTAGGCAATGAAAGCCAAAAGAAATCAAGAGCAACACAATCTCTAGGCTGAGAAGGTTGATATAAACTATGATT
This sequence comes from Chamaecyparis obtusa, assembly GCA_027943335.1. Lineage (NCBI taxonomy): Eukaryota > Viridiplantae > Streptophyta > Pinopsida > Cupressales > Cupressaceae > Chamaecyparis > Chamaecyparis obtusa. The sequence goes on along the minus strand of BSBK01001611.1, from coordinate 2,939,445 downwards.
AATCATCTTCACTTCTTTATCATGAATGAACTTAAGACACTTATGGATAGGTGAAGTAACAACATGCATGACATTCAACCAAGGAAAACCTAGCTTAACTTGAAATTGATTAGAAGTAGGAACAACAACAAAGGTAGTGTTCACAATTTTTCCACAAAGTTCAACCGGTAAAGTAATAGAACCAAATGATGGATAAAGAAAACCATTATAAGTTTTAATCCACACATCCGATGTATCATAAGAATCACATTGGAATATTTTCATAAAAAAAAATTTCTTCAATAATAACATTAACTAAGGATGTAGGATCAACAAGACAACCATGAGTAGGTATCTGAGAAATCCTAGCAGCATTGTAAAGGGGACCATCAAGAGGCTTAATAGTCTCAGAGTCATCAAAGGTAATCAAAAGTTCCCAAGGTCTTTTATTCTTAGGTTGTTGTCAAGGTTTAGATTGAGTTTTAAGTTTAGGATTAGGTTGAGTTTTCAATTGAGGTTTAGGTTTTGATTGAGTTTGAGATTGAACTTGAGATTGAATCTGAGGTTGAGGTTGAGATTGAGGTGGAGATACAGATTGACCAACATGCTCCACTTAATTAACAACATGATTGAGATCATCCATCTTTGAATCATACATAATTTCCATAGCAGATGGCTAAGCAATTGTATTAGTATCATGCATAGGTAAAGGGTTCATATAGATTTGAAGGTTTTGATTAGGAGGAGAGATGGATTTGTTCCCACTACCATCAAGATTATCAATAGATAAATCCTTAGAATCAATTAAGTCTTGAACCTTATGTTTTATATAATAACATTTCTCAGTATCATGACCATTCTGACAATGATATTGACAAAAAGCATTTTGATCAAAAAATTGAGGCAATCGTAACAGGTAAAAGGGGATGAATAGGAGGTAAGGTAATCATATTAGCAATTAACAACCTATTCATAATAGCATGTATAGATTCAAAAAGAGGAGTAAACGTACAATTTAATAAAAAAGCAGTGGATGCAGAAGTTGCATTATGAGATGCAACAACAACTTGATCAGCAACTACATTCGTTTGTTTGTTTATCTTGACATAGTTGTTGAATTTTTGAAATTTGTTTGTATTAAGAGTAGCATCACTCTTATCAACTGGAACAGGAGTCATTGGAGTGTTTCTCTCAAATTGACTCACTTGTAATTGATAATGATGAAGCACTACACAAAGTTGTTGAAAAGAGGTAAATTCAGTAAGCAGAATCTTATCTCTAATATCCTTTTACAAATTTGAAATAAACATACATTGAATATCAATATTAGGAACATGATAAGAAATTTGAGCATAAAAATGCTTAAATCTACCAATAAATTTAGTTAATTTCTCTTTAGCACTTTGTTTACAATGCATCAAATTAGTTAAAGACACTTGCAGGCCAATGTTGTTTTGAAATTATTGAATAAAGGCATTAGCAAGTTGTGGAAAGGAATCAATGGAATAAGGAGGAAAGGAACAATACCATTGTAAGGCCTTGTCACGAAAGGTTTTGGCAAACAATTTGGCTAAAATCCTATGGTCATGAGCATAATCACTACAAAGGATTTGGAATGTTTTAACATGATGAACAGGATCTCCTTTTCCATTATAACTCTCAAGATGAGGCATCTCACCTTGCTGAGGAATAGGAGTACAAATAATGTCTCAGGACAAGGGACTTCCCATGTCACATGTAGGAATACTAAACTTGTTTTGAGTTAAGGAAGAAAGTTGTTGTAAGGATGACACAGTTTGAGCCAAACTGATGATTATTGAATCATTAGAGGAAATAGGAGGAGTAGCAACATTAGACACACTAGGTAAAGTGTAAGAAGCTGTAGGAATAGAAGACACAACTGGAGGAACACTAGGAACTATTTTTGGAAGTGGATTGGAATAAGTAAAAGGAACATTGTGATATGAAGGTTGTGAAGTAGGAAGGGACATAGGAGGAACACTCATAGGAATAGAGGGAACCATCACAGTCACCAAAGAAGGAGTATAGTTAGGAATACTAGGTAAAGGATTAGAAGGAGGTTCAACACTAGTGATAGGAGGAATCAACCCTAAATCTTGAGCTTCTTGAGCTAAAGGTTTAACATTTGAATGCACAAGGTGAGTAATACCATGCAAGAGGTTAAAACCTTCATCACTATCATAGAGAACTTTCTTAAGAGCCTCTATAGCTTGAATAAAATCTTGATTATGGTTTTCTTGAATAAGCCAATTACCCATTTTATCAAGTTCAGTGGAAAGTTTTTGGACTTATTCAGGAGGAACTCTTAAAGTGTCATCCTCATCATGAGATGAGTGAGAAGATTTTTTCTCCACAGTAGGATTAGAATCAAGAAGAATCAAGTTATCATCTGGGATCCTAAGGAAAGGAGAAGAAGATTTAGGATGAAAGGCACCCATGAGTCTATGACTTCTTCTAACTGAAATTTTATAAGTAGGACTAGTAGTAGTAAAGCTCATAAACCGATGTAATGCAAATGAACTAAACTAAAACCACATAAAGCATGAATATTTTTGTATTTTTGAAATCTAATTAGCATGCAAGATTTAACACAAAGGAAAAATAATGTAATACTAACAAGATAAAAGGAAAGCACAATAAGGCATCCAATTCCATAAAAGAAAAGAGAGTAAGTATGTCAGGTTCACCAAAATGAATAGTGGTAAAATGGCTTCACACCTATTCAAATGTGTATGTTGTGTGTAATGTATGGGGGGAATATTAGATTCACTCCTAAATCCAAATTCCCAAAGGAGAGATCCAATTTGATCAACCCAAAAATGCTAATGCAAAATCGAATCAGTCTATGGAGAATATGAAAGAGAGAGAAAAACCCTATATTTCCTTATGGTAGAATTGAAGTGTTTAGAATTTTAAATAATTGAAATGCAAGTACTAACCTCAAATTAGGGAAAATTTGGAAAATGCCAATTTTTTATGTTTGTGTGTACTTTTAGGCAAATCTACAACCTATTTCGGATTGGAAATGTCGAGATGGAGAAAACCTAGAAATCTTTTTCCAAGATGAGGTCAGGTCGAGTTTGACCGTTATAAAAGGTCAAAGGCTAGATTCTTTATTTGAAGGTTGATTTTGATTTTGTTTGCAGAGCTCAGAAGTTCACTGAAAAGGGTATCCAAATTTTCTCTCAGATCTAAAATTTCACACCTGTACTTGCAAGAAAATGGGGGGTTTTTGTTGTATGGGGGGTTTGCCTTGGTCAAACCCCAATTTAGGAATTAACCTTGAAATTGAATTGAAATTTAGTGTGCATAAACAAAGCAATTGGAACAATTCACCTCACTTATGTTGAAGCTTGTAGAGGATTCGAATCCTCAAATCCATAAATAGGAGTGCTTCAATGGATGTAGAATGAATGTAGGATGTCTCCAATCAATGGCATTTGATCTTCAACACTAATCTTGACTTGATCTTTGCATATGAAAAGGCTTGAATGAATGTAGAAGGATGGATCTTCAAGGGGGCTCCAAAGAGATTGAATCCTTCAATGCCTAACAATGGATCTCCTTGATGGATGAATGCTTGAACACTTGAATGCTTGAAGACTTGCTTGAATTTATTTTCTTTCACTTGATAGCTCACTCATGAAATTTCTTGAAGATGAGATGTGAATAATGGATGATAAAATGAGAGAGGAAGGCCTCCTTTTATAGTGAACTAGGGCACAATCCTCTAGAGGGGCCACCTTGGAGAATTAAATCCAATTAGGTCCTAACCTTTAGAAAATATACCTAGGTTAAAAATAAATTTAAAGATTTACCATTCTGAAACCCGAAATGGCCAACTTGGAGTCGGGAAAACAAATATCCCTGAAACCCGATACTCGAAAATCAAGGAATTTGGAGATTTGAAAGAGGGGGGAAAAATTGAGGTTGTAACTGACCTAGTAAGGATTGAGGTCGATCCTGACTTGGTCAGGATTTAGTTCAAATTTCACCTAGTTAGGATCAACCTTGATTCTAACCCTATGGGCCCAGATCCAGCCAAAATCAGGACAGGAGGTCTTGGGGATGCCCAGAGACCTAGGAATGATACCAAAATGGGACAGAATGCTAGGGTTAGGCATAAAATCCTATGATGACTATGATGAAGGCTAGGAGGACCTATTTCTAAGTCCTACCTATAAAATAGAGCCATGGGAGAGGGAAATTAAGGAGAATCCTCAGGATCTTAACCCTAATTTCACCTAGAATGAAGAAGAAAAAAAGTGGAAAGTGGTGAGAAAGCCAAATACATGCAAAGACCCAATCAAGCCACTTAACATGACCCCAGACCACTTACTTGAAGGGCTAAATGCTCTTATCATGGAAGTGCTTCCATTTTAAGACAATACACCTTCTTGCTCTCAAAAGCTACTCGGTGACCTGAGTTGTTAAGTTGTGCCACACTTAGAAAATTTTAATTTACTCCTTCCACCCAATAAACATTATCACATTTAATTCTATCATTTATCAGTAAAGATCCTTTTCTTTTAACCATAAAAGGTGTATCATTACCCATTTTTATAGATCCTCCATTATATTGCTCAAGATGATCAAATTTTTCTTCATCACCAGTCATGTGATGTGTACAACCACTATCAATGATCCATGTATCATTTTTATTTTTAGAAATCAATTCTATCTCTACATACCTTTCTTCTTTCTTAGAATCATCCTTCATCACAATAAATACTACTTCTACATCATCATTTGATTCAGTATCATTATCATTCTTTAAAGCAATGTAACATACCTTTTTGCCCATATCATTGTTGTCTTAGTTATCTTTGTTGTAGTGTTGGTAACTTTTGTTGTTTCTCCTTCCATAGCTTCCTTCACTAGATCGATCTTTGTTTCTATCATCTTCTTTCCTATTTTGGCATCTAGCAGCAATATGACCAACTTCTTTGCAGTTAAAACATGCTAAAGGTAATTTACCCCTATATCTACCTTTACCTTTAGGTAATCTTCGGGCCATAAGAGCTTCAAGCTCATCAAGCTCATCATTAGTATTACTATCATTATCATCTGTATTATTTCTACTGCTAGACTTACCGATCTTCAGAGAAGACATAAATCATATTCAATAGATAGTACAACACTATTATCAAAGTTATTAAGCTCAAAAGTTGTTAGCTTACCAATCAGATTATCAATAGTAAGAGTGTTGCTAGGTGCATATCTAATTTAATGTATTGCAAATATTATGATTGCATAAAATAGGCAATAAGGTTCTCAGAATTTTTCTTACCACTGTATCTTCATCAATGACACCACTGGATCCTATAATAGTATTTGTTAGGAATGGGAACATTTAGAGGGGGGGGTTTGAATCAATGTTCACTGTAACTTAACTTTTTACTTTAATCTTTATGCTGAACATAAACGCTTAAGAACTAAATTAAACATTCACATAAATATGAAACATGAAATCAACAAATGACACCAATATGGTTACGAGGAAACCCAAATAGGTAAAAGCCTCAGTGGGACTTGATACCCACTAATATTCTGTACTAGTGTTTTGTGATCCTTGTTAGAAGATCCTTTACCCTGTTAGGAGTAGCTTTACAATGCTTTAAGTATAGTAGACCTTGTTAAGGGTCAGACCATGTTAGGAGTATTTTATAATGATCCATGTTAGGGAAGTGGACTCACTGTCCTAGACCTCACTGCTCAAATGGTGAAGGCTACAACCTTTTGATTTTAGATACACACTATATCTGCTGGTGAACTGTTACTGTGACACTAATTTCTGATCATTCCTTTGGTGCACTGATGCTTTGACCTCTAAAAAATCTCTAATACATCTTATGCTATCTTTTCATACCTCTACTCTTCTTATCACAACTCTATTACAACTTCCATACTGAATATAATGGGCGCACCTTATATTTATGCACTCATACAAAATACATAATTGGGTCGGCCCTATAACTAATTACAAAAAATGCTTCCAAATGAATTGGCTTAAGCATGTTTACAATTATACATATAAACATGTCGGTAACCTAAATACAATAGGTGCATGGCTTTTACAATATTACATTACAATCACAAACCAAAATGCTAACTGTCAACTCCAAGCTCTATTCTCTGCTGGAACACATTGGTTGTGCAACTTCAACTGACTATAACTTTCACATCTTTGCATATCTACTTATGCGTTCATATACTAAGAATAATTATAGTCTAACAAGATTAAATTCTAAGGTGCATACCATAATTTATCCGAACACACATGTGTTGATGCTTTGAGCTGCAAGAACTCTGTACACTGTCCAGTCTTCAACACTTAACTAAATTCTTATCTTTACACTAAGTGCGTTGACTCCAAACTACTATATGACTTTGTTTCCATAATGACAACACTATATCTAGTCATATACTTTAGTATAGACAACTTTCCAACAATCTCCCCCTTTGTCATTGATGGCAACAAAGGAATATGGACAAGTTGCTAACTGTTCCTTTACACAAAAGCTTTTGTCTTCTATACATTTTTATACATGATCTTATATCTCCCTATACATATATATACTCCATATTCTATACACAACTCCCCCTTTGACATTAATGACAAAGGTGCATCAAAAAACTATATATACACATACTCACTAAGGGAAAACATCCGAATATGCAATCTTGAGGTTTTGGATCTCCTTCTTCCAAAAGGTTATCAGAGAGTTAACTATCTAGAGATGGGCACATAATGCATATTGAAGCTTCTCCATCTTCTCCAAGTCATTGATGGGACCATGATCATAAGTTACCATGGTGGCATCAATCTCCTTTATATTCTGATTAAGGATGTCTAAAGAGGGCGCAAGACCATTCCTCAACTGAGTCTGTCGGGACCTTATCCTTGTTATCTCTTTTTCTTCCTTCTCAATCTTGTCTATCTATCCTTGGTAGACATTGTTGCATATTTTCACATTAGTGGATGAGTCTGACACTAAATTATTTACTTTCTCAATCATAGCTTCTGCTTCTTTTATCTTTTTGAAGTGAGCATCGGTGAGCTTATCTTGATCCATGCATGCTACAATGATCCTTCTTCCTTCATCAAAACTCTTTCAAGGATGCTTGACCAGACTTAAGAGAATTCAAGTCTAGTGCAAAGTTTCTTATCAACTCATTCAGTCTCTTCTTTAAGTACTTTTCTTTAGTGGCTTGTCTCTTCAAAGTATCCATTATCTCCCATACTTTGTCTAGAATTTCTATTTTCAATTCAAGAACTATCTTCTTGAACTTTATCATATGTTTGACAATCATCTCATGTATCTTTGATTTGTTAATCTCACTATAGGTTTCATAAAACTTCCCTACTTGATCAATCCTGCCCTCATCAACAATTCTAGTGCTCAATACTTTAAGGCTAGGTCTGAATCCTGCCTTAGGAGGTGCTTGAATGTTTTTCTTGCTCCTTAATGCTTGTGAGGATGGATGACTAGAGCTAGCTTCTTTCTTCCTCATGAATATAGGCTTATACTCTAGAGGAGTGGCAAGATCAATAGTGTATATGGGTGCAGAAGGAGTATTATCTTCTTTATCCTTCTGACTGACATCTGATTCAATTTTTATCTTCTTCAACTTAGGATTTCCTTGTTCTTCCTCTACTAATGCACCTTTCAATTCTAGGGAAATCTTTTCATCCCTTGCTTTATCAAGGTCTTCTTGAGACACACCATGTATTCTCAAGATCTCAGAAGTGACCTTTGCAACCTTTATTTTAGTTGTTGCACTGTTAAGTTTTGCATCAACTTCTTTGGTCTTTTCCTCATAGGTTCCCCACCTAGGTTCATTAGAATCTTTGGGGGTTGATAGAAGTACCTATGCATAAGCTTCAAGAACTTGTTCCTCTACCTAATACCCAAGTGGACAAATCCACTTAGTTTTAGGCTCAAAAACTTCCATACATGTAGTATCAGTCTCTGCCATAAAGCATATTGTATCCTTGTATTTCTCTACAATGCTTTCTGGAATCCTATACCTCATCTGCATCTTAGCTCTAAAAGTCTTCAATTCCAATGTGATATAATCCCTTAGTGTACTCTCTATGGATTCTTTGTTGGATATCTGAGGCATGGTAGGAATGGACTTGTCCAAGTACAAATCTGATATCTTCCCAACAATATGAAGGTACATATAGATGATTAGGGACCCAAACAAGACAAAGATGATATCTTTGTCTTGTCATGCTTGATGGCCTTGATGTTATCTATCAACTATGTGCAGTAAGATCTCACACAAGTTGAATTCCCCATCTTCCTTCACAAGTCTGATGGTAGCCAGAATAGTTCCCACAGATACACTATTCAGCCTGCTGGTGTGATGAAATCTGTACCCCAGTATCATTGACATCATTTTGATGTCTTCTTTCTCAATAGGCTCGATGGTCATACCGCTCCTATCACTCCTTGACTTACATACTTGTTCTACCATTTTCCTGACATCCTTGCCCACAGGAAGGATGGTGCCTATTCTAGAAAGGCTTGTCATCTCATGAATTAATTCATTTGTGATTCTTACTAGAACATCTCCAATCCAAAAATGATCATCATGGATTTTTCTCAATAAGATCTTTATCCATTCTGTCTCATAGAATTCATATGTTGTAGCATACTCAACAATAGGGTGATCATTCCATTTGGTGTATTCATCCATGAATTTTTTGTCCTATTTTAACATGGTATCCATGTGCACCCTTAACCTATCTAGTCCAACAGGTTCTTTCTTATAGTAGATGTAAGCCCTTATGTCTTCCACATGCATAACGCCCATAGGTGTGCAGGAGACAAAGTTAAATTCAATCCAATACATTCTCATCATGCTCACATCATCTGAGGCTTTGACAAAGTTAAATTCTCCTACGGGATCCAAAACTAGTTCTTTAACCTTTTTAGAGCTTCCCTGACCTTGCATCCTTGATCTACAAAACCTTGAGATGTGTCCAGCCTTGTTACAAGAGTAACAAATGACTTAAGGTTTTGTATTCCTCGGCGCATTGACATGAGTCACCATTCTGCATTGCTTTTTTGTGTGACCATTATAGTTACATATCTGGCATGTAACATTTTGAGCACTTCTTACATTTGTTTGGTTATGATTTTGTTGATCTTGCTGAATTCTATTCTTCTTACTAGTCTTTCAATTCATAGCTCTATGACCAAACTTGTTACCTGAATAACAGTAACCATTAAAAGGTTTTACCTCTGTACAGTTCCTTGCAATGTGTCCATGCTTGTTACAAGAAAAATAGGTGTGTTCTACTTGCTTCCACTCATTCTTAGGTGGTTCAACATTATCTATGGTTTGATCTTTAGTCTTTTCAACATCAGTAGAGTCCTTTTGTGAATCCTTTCTTGCTCGCATATTATCAATTTGATTTTGTGCTTCATTGTATCCAATACAGCTAGTGTCTCCTTTGGCTCTTCTTGCATACAACTGAGATTCTACCAAATCAGCACTGGTGTGTAATTTGTCAATATGATTCTTTGCTTCTTTCAATTCAGACTCCAAGCTTCCTTTTCTATTTCTTAGCTCCAAGATTTCCATGTTTGCTTTCCTTAGTTCTTCATTCAGCTGAAGGTTCTCTTTGATCTTTTCATCATAAATTGCCTGATTATTAGTTAGCTTATCATCAACCTCTTCAAGTTTTTCTTTTAAGGATTTGTTTTCTTCATTAATTTTCTTGACCATTGTCCCTAGATCACTGGTAGAGCATTATTTCAAATCTTTCCTTAGCTTCTTGATGACTAACTGAGCATCACTGAGTTTATCCTTTAGTTCTTCATATTCTCTTTCTAACTTGTCCAAATCTTCAAAAGCAACTTCAAAATTTCTTTTTAGATGTTTCATTTCTACTTTGTCCATGATCTCCTCAAGTGGTTAAACTTCTATGCTGAGGACCAGAGCTCTAATACCAATTGTTAGGATTGGGAACACTGAGAGGGGGGGGTGAATTACTATTCACTGTAATTTAACTTTTTACTTTAATCTTTATGCTAAACATAAATGCTTAAGAACTAAATTAAACATTCACATAAATATGAAACATTAAATCAACACATGACACCAATATGGTTACGGGGAAACCCAAATAGGTAAAAACCATGGTGGGACTTCATACCCACTAATATTCTACACTAGTGTTTTGTGATCCTTGTTAGAAGATCCTTTACCTTGTTAGGAGTAGATTTACAATGCTTTAAGTACAGTAGACCTTGTTAAGGGTCAGACCCTATTAGGACTCTTTTACAATGATCCCTATTAGGGGAGTGGACTCACTATCCTAGAGCTCATTGCTCAAATGGTGAAGGCTACAACCTTCTGATTTTAGATACACACTATATCTTCTAGTGAACTATTGCTGTGACACTGCTTGTCTGATCAGTTCCTTTGGTGTGTTGATGCTTTGACCTCTAGCAAAGCTCTAATACATCTTATGCTATCTTCACATACCTCTGCTCTGCTTATCACAACTCTATTACAACTTCCATACCAAATACAATGGGCACACCTTATATTTATGTGCTCATACAAAATACATAATTGGGTCGGCCCTATAACTAATTACAAACAACACTTCCAAATGAATTGGCTTAAGCGTGCTTACAATTATACATATGAATATGTCGGAAACCTAAATACAATAGGTGCATGGCCTTTACAATATTACATTACAATCGCAAACCAAAATGCTAATTGTTGGCTCCAAGCTCTGTTCTCTGCTGGCACACACTGGTTGTGCAACTTCAACTGACTGTAACTTTCACATCTTTGCATATTTACTTATGCGCTCATAGACTAAGCATAAGTATAGTCTGCTTAACTTCCAGAGTGCATACCATAATTCATCTAAACACACATGTGTTGATGCTCTGAGCTATAGGAAGTCTGTACACTGTCCAGTCTTCAACACTTAACTGAATTCTGATCTTTACACTAAGTGTGCTGACTCCAAACTGCTATATGAATTTGTTGCCATAATGACAACACTATATCTAGTCATATACTTCAATATAGATAACTTTCCAACAGTATTAACTACCTCCTTTATTCAGTTTGTATAGTGTACAATATTCTCTCCTTTCATTTTCATATCATCAAATCTTTCTCTTAAGCTTTCAGCTCTGGCTCTCTTCACATTTGCATCACCATTATAAACTTGAGCAAGTTTATTCCATATTTCCTTTGGAGTAACGCAATCCTTGACATCTTCAAATTTGGCATCTGCTAGAGCAACAACAATCTCCATCATAGTAACATTATGGTCATATCTATCTCTTAATTGATCAAGAGTCAAATGTCCTATAGGTGGTGCTAAGTAGGCATTATCCAATAGGGTGAGGGAAAAATTCCCAATTCCAGATATATGCAGTCTCATTTAGCTTTTCCATATTGTAAAGTTTTCCTTATTTAGCTTTGGCACTTCCCTCTTATACATTTTGTGACCATTCTGCTAAAGTCCTTAAAACTCTATTCCAAGAAACCAATATGCTCTGATACCAACTATTAGGATAACTGATTCACCCCTCTCTCAATTAATCAAACAAAATGGTTGACCGATTTGATGATCTACAACCTCAGAATGATCTTTTATGTGATTATAGTTGATTCTCATCGAACGGTTGACTGATTCGGTTATCTATAAGCTTAGAATGGTTTATTACGTGATTGTAGCTTATTCTTATCAAATAGTTCACCGATTCAGTGACTTGCAACCTTAGAATGGGGTGTTATGTGAATATAGTTGATTTTCATCAAATGGTTGATCGATTCAACGATCTACAACCTTAGAATGGTGTGTTACGTGTTGTAGCTGATTCTCATCAAATGGTTGACCGATTCAGTGATCTACAACCTCAAAATGACTTTTTACATGATTGTAGCTAATTCTCATCGAACAGTTGATGGATTTGGAGATCTACAACCTCTAAATGATCTTTTATGCAATTGTAATTGATTCTCATCAAATGGCTGACCGATTCGGTGATCTGTAAGCTAAGAATGGCTTGTTACATTATTGTAGTTGATTCTCATCAAACCATTGACCGATTTGGTGATTTGCAACCTCAAAATGACTTATTATGCGATTGTAGCTGATTCTCATCAAATGGTTGACTGATTCGATGATTTATAACCTTATAATGATCTTTTATGCAATTGTAGTTCATTCTCATCAAACGGTTGACTGATTCGATGATCTATAAGTTTAGAATGGCTGGTTATACAATTGTAGTTGATTTTCATTGAATGATTGACTGATTCATTAATCTGTAAGCTCAAAATGGCTTGTTACATGATTATAGCTAATTCTCCTCAAAAAATTGATTATTTCAATGATATATAAGCTTAGAATGGCTTGTTAAGTGATTGTAGTTGATTCTCATCGAATGGTTCACTAATTCAATGATCTACAACCTTAGAACAACTTGTTACATGATTGTAGCTGATTGTTATTGAGTAGTTGACTGATTTGATAATCTATAACCTCAGAATGACTTGTTACATGATTGTAGTTGATTCTCATCAAATGGTTGACTGGCTCAGTTATCTACAACCTTAGAACAATATTTATGTGATTGTAGATAATTCTCATCAAATGGTTGACTGATTCGGTGATTTGTAAGCTCAGAATGGCTTGATATGCAATTGTAGTTGATTCTCATCGAATTGTTGACCGATTTGGTGATCTGTCAACTCAGAATGGCTTGTTATGTGATTGTAATTGATTCTCATCAATGGGTTGACCGATTTGGTGATCTATAAGCTCATAATGGCTTATTACCTGATTGTAGCCGACTCTCATCAAATGGTTCACCGATTGAGTGATCTGCAACCTTAGATCAACTTGTTACATGATTGTAGTTGATTCTCATCGAACAGTTGATCGATTCGGTGATCTGCAACCTCAAAATGATGTCTTACATGATTGTAGCTCATTCTCATCGAATGGTTGACTGATTCGGTGATCTAAAACCTTAAAAAGATCTTTTATGTGATTTAATTGATTCTCATCAAATGGTTGACCGATTCAATGATTTGTAAGCTCAGAATGGCTTGTTACATGATTGTAGCTAATTCTCATCAAACGGTTCATTGATTTGGTGATCTACAACCTCAGAATGGTGTGTTATGAGATTGTATCTGATTCTCAATGAATGGTTGATCGAGTTAGTGATCTCCAACCTCAGAAGGACTTGTTACATGATTGTAGTTGATTCTCATCGAACATTTGACCGATTCGGTGATCTACAACCTTAGAATGATCTTTTATGTGATTGTAGTTGATTCTCATTGAATAGTTGACTAATTCAATGATCTGTAAGCTCAGAATGAATTTTTACATTATTGTACTTGATTCTCATCAAATGGTAGACCGATTTGGTGATCTTTTAGCATAGAATGGTGGTGATCTTTTAGCTCAAAAGGGCTTGTTACATGATTGTAGTTGATTCTCATCGAATGATTGACCAATTTCATGAACTACAACCTCATAACAACTTGTTTCATGAATTTAGCTAATTCTCATCAAACTATTGACCAATTCGGTGATCTACAACCTCAAAATAATGATTCTAATCAAATGGTTAACTGATTCAGTTATCTGTAAGCTCAAACTGGCTTGTTACATGATTGTAGCTGATTCTTATCAAATAGTTCACCAATTCAGAGACCTGCAACCTTAGAATGGGGTGTTATGTGATTGTTGTTGATTCTCATCAAACAGTTGACTGATTCGGTGATCTACAACCTAAGAATGACTTGTTATGTGATTGTAGCTAATTCTCATCGAACGAATGACGGATTATGTGATCTACAACCTCTAAATGATCTTTTATGCAATTGTGGATGATTATCATCAAATGCTTGAGCGATTCGATGATCTATAAGCTGAGAATGGCTCGTTACATGATTGTAGTTGATTCTCATCAAACCATTGACCGATTTGGTGATCTGTAACTTGAGAACAACTTTTTATGTGATTGTAGCCAATTCTCATTGAGTAGTTGACTGCTACTTCGGTGATCTATAACCTCATAATGATATTTTATGTGATTGTAGTTCATTCTCATCAAACAGTTGACATATTTGGTCATCTGTAAGTTTAGAATGGCTTGTTATATGATTATAGTTGATTCTCATTGAATGATTGACCGATTTGGTTATTTGTAAGCTCAGAATGGCTTGTTACATGATTGTAGCTAATTCTCCTCAAATAATTGACTATTTCAATGATATGTAAGCTTAGAATGACTTGTTACATGATTGTAGTTGATTCTCATCAAACGGTTGAATGATTTGGTGATTTGCAACCTCAAAACAACTTGTTACATGATTGTAGCTGATTCCTATCGAGTAGTTAACTAATTCGACAACCTACAACCTGAGAATGACTTGTTACATGTTTGTAGCCAATTGAGTGATCTATAAGATCAAAATAGCTTGTTACATAATTATAGTTGATTCTCATCGAACGGTAGACCGATTTGGTGATCTGTTACCTTAGAATAGCTTGTTACATGATTGTAGCTGATTCTCATCAAACAGTTGACTGATTCGGCAAACTGCAACCTCAGAACAACTTGTTACATGATTTTAGCTGATTATCATCAAATGGTTGACTTATTCGGTAATCTAAAACCTCACAATGATCGTTTATGTGATTGTAGTTTATTCTCATCGAACTATTGACCAATTCGGCTATCTGTAATCTCAGAATGGCTTGTTACATGATTTTAGCTAATTCTTATCAAATAGTTCACTGATTCAGTGACTTGCAACCTTAGAATGGGGTGTTATGCCATTGTAGCTAATTCTCATTGAACCGTTGACCAATTTGGTGATTTGCAACCTCAGAATGACATGTTACATGATTTTAGGTAATTCTCATCAAATGGTTGACTGACTCAGTGATCTGCAACCTCAGAATGACTTGTTACATGATTGCAGCTAATTCTCATCGAATGACTGATGGATTCGATGATCTACAACCTCTAAACAAAATTTTATGGAATCACTAGTACATTTGAGACCTTTTTTTGATAGCCAAGCATCCAAATTTGGATAGTAAACTATTGATTAAGTGACACCACCTGGCATCATAGTTTTGTAGTTAGAAAAACTGATGGTTCTGTTAGGTGTCGTAATTACGACAACCTTGTTCATTGCTAAAAGAGGGTGCCAACATAGTGAGAATGTCATCGAACATATTTGCAGTCATCGTAATTGGGATGCCTACCCATCACAACAAATAACAAATGACAGTGATCCGTCAGAAGATTCTGAAGGGTAGCCGTCATTCATAACATGTTCACCGATGAAAATGCTTTTAATGTGATGGATTTCTGTTAGAAGTTTAAAATGCATATTCATCATTTGTGGTTTGTAATGATGACTATGTTGTCCGTGTGATAGACATGCGTCAGATAGTTACGACGGTTATCCATCTTTTATGGTTATTTTCTGACAACGATGTGTTTAATGCAATGGATGGATGTCAGATGTTTGCAATGGGAAACTGTCACTATTTTAAAGCTTTTGTAGTTATGATGACAATGAGTTTTTTTAAAAAAAATATATATTTGTTAATCGAGTTGGTATCGATTCAGAACGGTGTTCTTGTAGATCTGGTTCCTACTCATGATTTGGTTATGGATCATTTAGAGATAACTTTGTAGTAGATTCAGTAGCGGCTCATGAATTATTGTGTCAAGTCTAGAGACTTGGATTTGGAATGGATCCTATTGAATCAAGACTTGTGACAGTGACTGTTCCAGCACAATTTAGAGATAACTTTATAGTAAATTTGGTAGCGGCTCATGGATTATTGAGTCGAGTCTAGAGACTTGGATTTGGAATGGATCCTACCGAATCAATACTTGTGACAATGATTGCTCCAGCACAATTCAGAGATAACTTTGTGGTAGATTTGATAGCAGCTCATGGATTATTGAGTTGAGTCTAGAGACTTGGATTTGGAATGGATCCTACCAAATCAAGACTTGTGACAGTGACTGCTCCAGCATAAGAAGCTAGTGTGGCGATCAGAGATGCATTCTTCCTGATGTGTTCATGGGATATATGCAGACTTGATTGCATTCAAATCTGATTTGAGTGACTTCTTGACTTCTTTGGTCTGAATTTGATGTGCGGGTTCGCAATGCAGTCGATATATATTTGTCATACATGGATTGAGATCTTAAACTATTGAGCTTCTCTTTGTTTTGAGAATAGTTTAACATTCTCTACTTAATGGGGCTAACCACGTGAAGGTGGAAGCTCATCTAACCCCTCTTTGGAGCCTCTTATGATCCTTTGTGACATTTTAAGATCTCTAAGATGTATTCTTAGGGATTATAAATAGTCGTAAAGGGTCATAAGGGGTGTTGGGACACAACAGCTAAGAAACATAAATGTAGGCATCATGGTCACAATTTTTTGGAAACACAACATAATTGAGTGGTATACCCAGATGATGCAACGCAACTACTCCTCTAGTTCCATGTCTACACTGCACAAACAAAACCCAAAGATGAAGAATAAATTTAGAGAGCAGAGGAGGAGAGTGATAATGACCAAAATAATATAGGGACCTATATTACTTTGGTCATTCTCACTCTCCTCTGCTCTCTAAATTTATTTTTTATCTATGGATTTTGTTTACCGTAGTGTAAAATTGGAACCAGAGGAGTGATATATAGTTGTGTTGCATCATCTAGGTATAGCATTCAATTATGTTGTGTCTCCAAAAAATTGTGATTATGATGCCTACATTTATGTTTGTAAGCTATTGAGATATCTACATTTATGTTTCTCATTTGTCGTGTTTATGTGCATGTTCTTTATGTGTATCTACTAGAAATTCTAAAAAAAATTTAGTATCTACAATAGCCCTCTGCTAACCAAATTTACGCATATGGTCCCAACAAAGTAGTACACAAACTACACAAAGAAGGCATCACAGAAATATGATTTCTGCTTTTGCCATTGAAGCAATCTTGGCAGCACTAGCTGCCTCTCGAGCCTTGCACAAGTTTCACTCATTTCCTATATCAGGTATAGATGTAGATGGGGTAGATGTAAATGTGGTTTGATCGACCCACTGAAAGTATGACATCCAATATTTGCCTGACAATACCAAATGTACATCAGTTCTTCATAAAATGATTAGTTGTCACATTATTTTAAAACATAAAATATAATTACGTATCCTAACCTTTTTCCTATTTGGGCAAATCCAAAATTGACACCCAGGATTACTTGTTGTGCGTGACATCTTCAACATGCATGAACCAACACCACATTAACACACAGGCACATTGACCAAAGTCATCGACGCTATTTCGACAAATATTGCATTATCACAAATATTGCATTGTCATTATTTTGTTCATTCATACTAATTATAATTACAATTAAAAGAAACATACTAATGTAGACTTGCACATTTTTTGGCTAAGTTGAAGTCTTTGGTTTAAATCACTAGACATTCAAAACAAAATGACAAACCAAAGACAACCATGCAATTGTAAAGAAAGGTAATTTGCTTAATCACATCACTAATTTTTTCATGTCTAAATACTGGTGTCTTTCAAGTGATTTGATTCTTATCATGCCCACTACAAATGAGAACAGTCTTAACTAGTGAGGTTGTTTAAGCATATAGAGATTAAATACACTCTTTTAGAATGAAATTTCTCTTAAAAAAAGATCAAAGATATATAAGTAGGACATATAAAACAAGGTGAATAAGAGTAGTACATATAAAACAATCATTAGAACATGCCAAACATCTGGCATAATTGTACATTTCATTCATGTCATTAAATTCTTCTTTATCCATCTCATCATCAAGATCATCATCATCGATGACATCATCACCATGACTATTGTTGTCATCATCAGCATCAGCATCAACATCATCATCATCATCATCATCATCATCATCATCATCATCATCATCATCATCATCGTCATCGTCATCGTCGTCATCGTCGTCATCATCATCATTAGTAGTAGCATTAGTAGCAGCATTATCCTCATCAGTAGCAGCATTAGTAGTAGCATCATCATCATCAGTAGTGGCATCATCATTGTCTTCTTTATATTCTTCTTCGACTAGCTCTCGATCGTGATTTGGTTCTACATCATCTTTCACTTCTTCATATTCCTTAGTATCTTCTTCCATCACATTATACTTTATGGGTCTTCCTCTTGTGTCATGTCTAACAATAAATGACCAACCTAGTTTATGTGGAACCTCTAAGTAAAATACCTACTCACATTGGCTTGGAAGAACATAGGGCTCTTCTCCAATTGGCTCAAACAACCTTGTATTAATTATTGGAAATCCATTGTCATGTTCAATAACAGTTCTATCAAGATCATTTTTATTGAGTCGTAGTCTGTACCATTTCACAATGAAGAGAACTAATTTGAAGGAATTGAAGTCGTGGTCAAGTATATCAACCAAAATACCATAGTATCAATTTTGTGACTCTTGAGGATGTAAGTCATTTCTAGAAGAAATATTAGTCACCTGGAACACTGCACTTATCCCAGAATCACAAGTTCTCTTCATTTCATCCAACTTTTTGATGCGAAATTTATAACCATTGTAAAACATAACCTTGTGGTGTTTCACCTGCAATAATGTCAAACATGTATAAATTATTGCATCATGAGTTGATAAACATAGATTGATTAATTAACAAATTTATAAGTACCTGGTGATCTCTTAAACCATATGCTAAATCTATTTCCTTTTGTGTAACATTAGGATCTCCATTGTGATGAGCTTGTATAACCAATGAAGATATGGATTCCCATGTTAATCTATGACCATCATGTTGACATCATTCAATCCATACCATCATCCAATCTTGATTATTTGCAATAAATAAATGTATTGCATCCCAGGGTGAGTGCACGATCGTGTGTCACCCTTTCAGCTAACTCGGCCGACTCGGCTGAGTACCTCTCAGCCGAGTCATCTTCGGTCGAAGAAAGAGGCACCACACGGCACTGAGTGGAACCTACGTGGTGAGGGGGACTCAGCCGATTCCTACTTGGTCGAGTCCCCCTAGCCCTATAAGTAGCCCCGCAAATGGCCAAAGCCCCTCATTTGAATAGCGAGGGGCTAAGAATAGGCGACCGAGGGAGCGATAGTGCAACTCAGTCGAGTTAGAGGTAGGTTTTTTGTTTTTTTTTATAAATTTTTTTGTTTGTGTTTTTTAATTATTTATTTTGTATATATTTTTTAATTATTTTTTTAATGTTTATATGTTAAAAAAATGTCATTTTTTTAATAAGTATTGTATTTACTTTTTAAAATGTACAAAATTAACACATAAAACTTAAACGTACAAACCTAAATCTTAAGAAAACATATATAATTTAAGTAAAATGTAAACTAAAACTTTTAAAAACATGTAATAGGACCTTCCCTTAAGACATTTAATAAGACCATTAAAACCTAATAGGATGGACCCAATTATAAGACCCAATACTTGACTTAATAATACCAATAAAAACATAATGGACTATCTACTCTTACTGACCTAATAGGACCACTTAAGAGTTAACATCCACTAAATATGACCTATTAGGACCCTTAAGACCTAATAGGACCACTTAAGACCTAATAGAACTTAATAGGTCAAAATAGTTTACCCTTAAGACTCAATAAGACCTAATTAAAACCCTTAAGACCCAATGTGACCCTTAGGACCCAATAGGACCCTTAATACCCAATAGGACCTAATTAAGACCCTTAAGACGAGCTCATAAGAACCTTAAGACCCATAAGACCAGGTTACTTGACCTAATTAAGACTCTTAAGACCCTTAAGACCCATGAACCCTTTTCCAGATTATTATATATTTTCACCATTTCTTTTAGTATTTAATTTAAATATAATGTTTTTCCCTCCCTGGTTATGGAAATTTGTAGAAATTAATTTTTCTCATGTGTGTAAAGTAAATATGTACATAAATATGCATTCAAATTAGTAAATATGCCTGCATGAATTAGTTCTACTACCATGATTGAATACATGTGTAAATACCTTCAAGTTTAAATTATGTTTTTAAATATTTAAAAATATTATGTATGTACATATGTAAATGCATGAATTTAAATGTTTAATTTAATATTTAATTTATATTATGTACAAATGCATTTGAAAATTAGTTCATGTGTGTTTGTTTGAAGTTTTTAAAATGTTTTCATGTTTACTTGAAGTATGTACACATGTACAAATTGAAAGTTAGATCTTTTTAATTTATTTAAATTTATATATATATATATATATATATATATATATATATATATATATATATATATATATATATATATATATATATATATATATATATATATATATCAATTGATTTTCTAATGGATGTATGTATATGTGCATGTGCCTACTTGCAGCGAGCATTTTTTATCTATATCTAGATCTAGATATACATATTACCTTTGTGTGCATATCATTCATGGCTTCTAGCGGTTCAAATCAGAGTGTCCATGATAGTCAAGGATCACAAGCTCCCTCAGACTAGGATAGTACCCAGGCCCCACATAGTAGAGATAGTCGTAGAGATGAGACTATCTCTAGGATGCAGACCACTTTGACTATGTTAGAGCGGACACTGCAGAATAGTACTACTCTCCCTAATAGGGAGAAATTGACATCTATATGCACTGAGCTCATGAGTATGATTTAGAAGGCTCAATCATACAATCCATATGATGATGTATCGATTGATGTTTTTTTATCATAGCCTATCTAGCACTGTCACGGGGATAGTAGGTTGGAGGACAGTTGATTCAGATGTCTCAGTCACTTAGGTTAAGAACATGTTTGGCACCCATTACATCAATAAGAGGGTGGTTCGAGCATATAGGGTTACTTTTTGTACATATGACATAGTGGCCCCTTTTATATATCCTAGATGGTTAGCAGCACATCATATGTGGCCCCAAAAGGATGAGGTGCCACTATATTTCTGCAAATAATTGTTTGCAGAGTTTCATTTGGGCTACGATGTTGACTACATAGATCTACCTCCACATGCTGGTTAGGGTCGGGGGAGATATTAGGATAAGTGTAGATGACCTGATATACCACAACCCCCTAGTAAGAGGGCATTGGTGGGTCAAAACCTTTTGGTTCTTCCAAAAGGTTTGGAGACCTACACTGGAGCTGGGTAGGTTGCAGCTGAGGACATGCGTTTAGATATGTATTCTAGCATTGCCACCATCACAACTCAGGTTGAGCAGTTTTCATCTGATCGTGTGGGTAGGTACATGCTTTGATCATGAACGAGTGTAGGTGTATCATCATCTGGTCCATTTTATGATCCGTACATCAGATTTGATCTTCCTACTCTAGATGAGATAGGATGACTACCTGAGGATCACGTGCGTGAGATTAGTGGTATGTTAGTGAGTGATCTCTTGGCTGCTTACTAGAGGATTTCTACATTGCATGGGATTGAGCTGCATGATTTGCCTACTTTCATTGGAGGAGGACAGTGTCGTAGATCCTCCACAAGTAGCAGTCAAGGTCAGAGTTCAGATGCAGAGGCAGGTTCCTCTAGATAGAGTGTGGATGATCTTACACCACCTCCACAGCATACACAGGCTCCCACATAGCAGACACAGGCTATGACCTCATGAGTTCATAGTAGATTCTTAGATTTTCTTATGGACGAGGCCATTGATCTTGATGCAGTGTCCTTGCACTCTTTTGAGTTATCTAACCTTGGACGTGTATTACAGTAGGTACAAGAATCTAGATTTAATTTCAATTTACATAGATATACATGCACGTAAATATAGTTCTATATTTAAATTTAAATTTATTTAAATGTGGTACAAGACATTGTGACGCGTGCTACATATAGAGATTTAGAGGAGCCTGTTGATCTGATTCATCATGCTACAGAGGTACACAAAATAATTTAAAAATTAAATTAAATTATAATTTATTTACATTTCAAGTCCTTATATATGTATGTATGTATATTTACATTTACAGACTCAGGTCCAGCAGGACGAGGATCCACACAGGCCCAGACATCTAGCACGTGATGGTGATCATCAACGTAGTTGATGTGTTCATAGATTTAGATCTATGGCATTGATTTTGATCTAGAGTACACACATGTACTAGAGAGTATTTATGTTACGTTGATCTCTAGATATCTTTTACATTGACCTAGATATATGCTTTACATTGATATATGTAGACATTTGTACATTGATATAGATAGGTCCATTTGTACATTGATCTATTTACATCGATACATGTTTTGATTTTGTGATATAGACATTTATATTGATGTACACATGTTTGATCTTTTTGCATGATATATCTCTAGACATTTACATTGATATGTACGTGCACATGTTTTGTACGTTGATCTATTTGTTCATTGATACATGTTTGGATTTTGTGATATATATATATATATATAGACATTTAAACATTGATATACATGTTTGATTTTTGAGATATATATATATATATATATATGTGTGTGTGTGTGTGTGTGTGTGTGTGTGTGTGTGTGTGTGTGTGTGTGTACATTTACATTGATATGTAGGTGTGCATGTTTTGTATATTGATCTATTTGTACATTGATACATGTTTGGATTTTGTGATATATATAGACATTTACATTGATATGTACGTGCATGTTTTGTATGTTGATCTATTTGTGCATTGATACATGTTTGGATTTTTTAATTGAAGCCAAAAATTAATTGATTTTTAAAATTAATCTTTAATTTATGTTCAATCTTTCATCAATCTTACTAAAAAATCTTTAATCAATTGAAAGTTTAAATGAATCTTTAAAATCTAATTTTAAAATTAATCTTTAATTTCAATGTTCAATCTTTAATCAATCTTAGAAATTCAATCTATAGGTAGAATCAATATAATCAATTTATTTAATAATACCCCTTAAGCCCTATTATGCACCCTTAAGCCCTATCTAGATCAATTAATTGAAAACTAGTTAATCAATCTTACTAAAAAATCTTTGAGGAATTCAAAGTTTAAATCAATATTTAAAATATAACTTTAAAATTAATCTTTAATTTCAATGTTCAACCTAGCATGACCCCTTAAGCCCTTAACTACCTAGCATGACCCCTTAAGCCCTAACATGACCCCTTAAGCCCTTAAGTACCTAACATGACCCCTTAAGACCTAAAAAGACCTAACATGACCCCTTAAGCCCTTAAGTACCTAACATGACCCCTTTAGACCTAAAAAGACCTAACATGACCTCTTAAGACCTAAAAAGACCTAACATGACCCCTTAAGCCCTAACATGACCTAACAGTACCTAAAATGACCCCTTAAGCCCTTAAGTACCTAACATGACCCCTTAAGCCCTAACATGACCCCTTAAGCCCTTAAGTACCTAACATGATCCCTTAAGCCCTAACATGACCCCTTAACATGACCCCTTAAGCCCTAATAGTACCTAACATGACCCCTTAAGACCTAAAAAGACCTAATATAATCTAATAAGACCTAACATGACCCCTTAAGCCCTTAAGTACCTAACATAACCCCTTAAGACCTAAAAAGTCCTAATATAATCTAATAAGACCTAACATGACCCCTTAATCCCGAACATGACCTAATATGACCTAACAAGAGCTAATAAGACCTAACAAGACCTAATATGACCTAACATGACCCCTTAAGCCCTAACATGACCTAACATGACCCCTTAAGACCTAATAAATCTAAAAAGACCTAACATGACCTCTTAAGACCTGAAAAGCCCTAACATGACCTAACAGTACCTAACATGACCCCTTAAGCCCTTAAGTACCTAACATGACCCCTTAAGCCTTTAAGTACCTAATATGACCCCTTAAGACCTAAAAAGACCTAACATGACCCCTTAAGCCCTTAAGTACCTAATATGACCCCTTAAGACCTAATATGACCCCTTAAGCCCTAACATGACCTAACAGTACCTAATAAGACCTTAAGACGTAATATGACCCCTTAAGACCTAATATGATCTAATATGACCTAATATGACCCCTTAAGACCTAACATGACCTAACATGGCCCCTTAAGACCTAAAAAGACCTAACATGACCCCTTAAGCCCTAACATGACCTAATATGTCCCCTTAAGACCTAATATGACCTAAAAGACCTAAAAAGACCTAACATGACCCCTTAAGTCTTAACATGATGTAACATGACCCCTTAAGACCTAAAAAGACCTAACATGACCCCTTAAGCCCTAACATGACCTAAAATGACCTAAAAGACCTAAAAAGACCTAACATGACCCCTTAAGACTTAAAAAGACCTAATATAATCTAATAAGACCTAACATTACCTAACATGACCTAATATGACCT
This sequence comes from Chamaecyparis obtusa, assembly GCA_027943335.1. NCBI lineage: Eukaryota > Viridiplantae > Streptophyta > Pinopsida > Cupressales > Cupressaceae > Chamaecyparis > Chamaecyparis obtusa. Next base: position 2,914,993 of record BSBK01001611.1, on the reverse strand, counting down.
AACATGACCTAATATGACCTAAAAGACCTAACATGACTAACATGACCTAATATGACCTAATAAGACCTAATATGACCTAGCATGACCTAATATGACCTAACATTACTAACATGACCTAATATGACCTAATAAGACCTAATATGACCTAGCATGACCTAATATGACCTAACATGATCCCTTAAGCCCTTAAGGACCGAACATGACCTAATATGACCTAAAAGACCTAACATGACCTAACATGACCTAATATGACCTAATAAGACCTAATATGACCTAGCATGACCTAATATGACCTAACATGATCCCTTAAGCCCTTAAGGACCGAACATGACCTAATATGACCCTTTAAGACCTAATATGACCTAATAAGACCTAACATGACCTAATATGACCCATTAAGACCTAACATGACCCCTTAAGCCCTAACATGACCTAATATGACCTAAAAGACCTAACATGACCTAACATGACCTAATATGACCTAATAAGACCTAATATGACCTAGCATGACCTAATATGACCTAACATGACCCCTTAAGCCCTTAAGGACCAAACATGACCTAATATGACCTAAAAGACCTAACATGACCTAACATGACCTAATATGACCTAATAAGACCTAATATGACCTAGCATGACCTAATATGACCTAACATGACCCCTTAAGCCCTTAAGGACCGAACATGACCGAACATGACCTAATATGACCTAACATGACCACTTAAGCCCTTAAGGACCAAACATGACCTAATATGACCCCTTAAGACCTAATATGACCTAAAAGACCTAATAAGACCTAACATGACCTAACATGAACCCTTAAGCCCTAACATGACCTAATATGACCCATTAAGACCTAACATGACCCCTTAAGCCCTAACATGACCTAATATGATCTAACATGACCTAATATGACCCCTTAAGACCTAATATGACCTTAAAGACCTAATAAGACCTAAAAAGACCTAATGTGACCCCTTAAGACCTAACATGACCTAATATGACCCCTTAAGATCTAAAAGACCTAATAAGACCTTTAATATGATCTAATAAGACCTAACATGACCCCTAAGACCTAACATGACCCCTTAAGACCTAAAATGACCCCTTAAGCCCTAACATGACCTAATATGACCTAATATGATCTAATAAGACCTAATATGACCTAATATGACCTAACATGACCTAACATGACCTAATATGATTTAACATGACCTAATATGACCCCTTAAGACCTAATATGACCTCACATGACCTAATAGGACCCCTTAAGACCTAATATGACCTAGCATGACCTCACATGAGCCCTTAAGGACCGAACATGACCTAATATGAACTAATAAGACCTAATATGACCTAGCATGACCTAACATGACCTAACATGACCCCTTAAGCCCTTAAGGACCGAACATGACCCCTTAAGCCCTTAAGCCCTAACCCCTTAAGCAATGACCCCTTAAGCCCTAATATGACCCCTTAAGACCTAATATGACCTAAAAGACCTAATAAGACCTAACATGACCCAATATGACCCATTAAGAGCTAACATGACCCCTTAAGCCCTAACATGACCCATTAAGCCCTAACATGACCCATTAAGCCCTAACAGGACCTAATATGACCTAAAAGACCTAACATGACCTAACATGACCTAATAAGAGCTAATATGACCTAGCATGACCTAATATGACCTAACATGACCCCTTAAGCCATTCAGGACCGAACATGACCTAATATGACTTAAAAGACCTAACATGACCTAACATGACCTAATATGACCTAATACGACCTAATATGACCTAGCATGACTTAATATGACCTAAGATGAACCCTTAAGCTCTTAAGGACCAAACATGACCTAATATGACCTAACGTGACCTAATATGACCCCTTAAGACCTAATATGACCTAAAAGACCTAATAAGACCTAACATGACCTAATATGACCCATTAAGACCTAACATGACCCCTTAAGTCCTAACATGACCTAATATGACCTAAAAGACCTAACATGACCTAACATGACCTAATATGACCTAATAAGACCTAATATGACCTAGCATGACCTAATATGACCTAACATGACCCCTTAAGCCCTTAAGGACTGCACATGACCTAATATGACCTAAAAGACCTAACATGACCTAACATGACCTAATATGACCTAATAAGACCTAATATGACCTAGCATGACCTAACATGACCTAACATGACCCCTTAAGCCCTTAAGGACTGAACATGACCTAGCATGACCTAATATGACCTAACATGACCCCTTAAGCCCTTAAGGACCAAAGATGACCTAATATGACCCCTTAAGACCTAATATGACCTAAAAGACCTAATAAGACCTAACATGACTTGATATGACCCATTAAGACCTAACATGACCCCTTAAGCCCTAACATGACCTAATATGACCTAACATGACCTAATATGACCCCTTAAGACTTAATATGACCTAAAAAATCTAATAAGACCTAAAAAGACCTAATATGACCCCTTAAGACATAACATGACCTCTTAAGCCCCAACATGACCTAATATGACCCAACATAACCTAATATGACCCCTTAAGACCTAAAAGACCTAATAAAACCTAATAAGACCTTTAATATGATCTAATAAGACCTAACATGACCCCTTAAGCCCTAACATGACCCCTCAAGACCTAAAATGACCCCTTAAGCCTAGGAACATGACCTAATATGATCTAATAAGACCTAATATGACCTAATAAGACCTAATATGACCTAGCATGACCTAACATGACCTAATATGACCTAAAATGACCTAATATGACCTAACATGACCTAATATGACCCCTTAAGACCTAATATGACCTCACATGACCTAATAGGACCCCTTAAGACCTAATATGACCTAGCATGACCTCACATGACCCCTTAAAGACTGAACATGACCTAATATGACCTAATAAGACCTAATATGACCTAGCATGACCCAACATGACCTAACATGACCCCTTAAGCCCTTAAGGACTGAACATGACCCCTTAAGCCCTTAAGCCCTAACCCCTTAAGCCATGACCCCTTAAGACCTAATATGACTTAAAAGACCTAATAAGACCTAACATGACCTAATATGACCCATTAAGACCTAACATGACCCCTTAAGCCCTAACATGACCTAATATGACCTAAAAGACCTAACATGACCTAAAATGACCTAATAAGACCTAATATGACCTAGCATGACCTAATATGACCTAACATGACCCCTTAAGCCCTTAAGGACCAAACATGACCTAATATGACCTAAAAGACCTAACATGACCTAACATGACCTAATATGACCTAATAAGATCTAATATGACCTAGCATGACCTAATATGACCTAACATGACCCCTTAAGCCCTAAGGACCAAACATGACCTAGCATGACCTAATATGACCTAACATGACCTAATATGACCCATTAAGACCTAACATGACCTCTTAAGACCTTAAGCCATGACCCCTTAACCCCTTAACCCCTTAAGCCATGACCCCTTAATCCCTAAAAGACCTAACATGACCTAACATGACCCCTTAAGACCTAATATGACCTCACATGACCTAATTGTAATACCCCAAAAATGGGCTATAAGTTCATTAATCTCCTACATCTACAAATCGAATGAAATCGACATCAAAGTCCTAACCTAAGGCACATCTAAACATCATCGAATCATAATTGATTATCTTAAATTCTACATTGGGGAATATTCCTAGTAATATTCCTAATCATCATAATTATCTTTAATTTTATAATTATTTGGCAATAAATCACATTTATCCTAAAATTTGATTAATTAAATATTTTGCATATTTAATTAATTAGATTTAATATTTGCCACTTAATTGTTTAATTAAATTTAATTCTATCTATTATTAATTGTATTATTTAATTTTGACAATAAATCAAAATTCCTATGAATAATTGATTAAATTCTTATTTAATTAATTAAAGCATGTTGTCATTATTTAATAATATAATTTTTAATAAAAGTTTGGTAAAATAGTTAATTAACCCATAAATTAATTATTTTATTTCAAAAAGTAGTTAAGTTGAGAATAAATCACTTTATTTATTTATTAAATCATAATAATCCATGTGCACATTCAAGGACCAATTAAACTCAAATTGGAAAATCAATGCAAGTTGTTAGCTTTTTTTGAAACTCAACATCTTTTTGAGTTTTAAAGTTGATCTAAACTTCTAATTCGAGTTGAACTGTGCTTTTGCATGATTTTTGTGACTTAATTATCTTTATTTAAAAATAACTCAAAAATCAACCTGAGTTATTTGAGTGATTTATGGCTTTTTTTCATGCACCTCCAAAGCTTTGGATTTCTATAAAAACAAGGCTCATCTCTTCATAACTCATCTCTTAATCATCTCTCAAATTTGCATCCAAGCATCTCATATTTTTGCACAATCACGTTGGAGAATTGGAATTGGGAGAATCAAAGCTCTTGCGAATCAAGGCTATTGTGAGATCAATTTGTTTTTTTTTACATTCATTTAGATTCTTTTTCATATCATTGTTAGCTTACTTTGCATGTTCATAGATCAATTTCATTCTAGCATAATTTCATATCAGTTTTTATCATTATTATTGCATAGAAAATATCAAAAAAATAGATTAATTGCATTCATATTTTATATCAGTATTGGATTCAAATCCTTCATTTAGGTGCCATCTAGGTCACTGATCTTGATAACAATCTGAGAACATTAATCTCGCACCTACTAGAAGGCAGTAAATCATTTGGTTAAATTAGATAGCTTTCAATTTTGCATGATTTGATTATAGCTAACCTCTAATGTTTTACTGAAGTGTTGTGTCTACAGATCAGGTACAATTTTCACACACACATTTCTGGCGCCCACTGTGGGGCAACCCACTTTTACATGTTAGTTTTGATTTTTTTAGGGGAGCTAAAACCCCAAAGTTTCAAAGATTTAATTTTATCTCCCAAAAGGCTTCGATTTTTGGTCTAAATTTTTTTTGGCAAGTTGGTGACATATCAAGGAAGCTATAGTAAAAAATTTAGAATTTTTTGACATGTTTTGAATTTTTAATAATTTTTTCTTGAAATTATGGAAAAAATTAATATCTGATGCAAATTAGCATTTTTTTGGAAATTTTTATATTTTCAAAAATCTCTTTAAATTATATAGGGGGTCAATTCTTTGTGTTTTAAATTTGGACATGATATCATAGCTCAAATAGTCAATTTACAAAAACTGGTCTATTTTGATAAAATGGGTCTCTAGGGCACAAATGAAGAGATTTTTCTAAAATTTTTGCATTTTTGGAAAGCTCTCTATTTTTTAGTAGGGGTTTCTATTCTAAATTTTTATTTTTGTGGCCAAAATCATATCAAAAAAATTAGATCTTGTTGACTAGGTCAAATGCAGCAAAAATAATAAAGTTTTGTGATGGGTATGCACTTATTTTTTTTACATGGTTCAATGAATGATATGAGTTGTCATTTGGGTTAATTGTTGATTATTATTGCTGATAATAATTGATTTTTAGAGCTAACTCTATGGTTTTCATAAGTTGAATATATTTTGCATATCTTGTTTGCTTGTTTGCTTGTTGGAGAGTTCGTCACTTGCTTGCATGGAAAAACTCAACAAAAATTGCTAAAAATCAAGTAAAATCTACTAAGCGCATTGCAAGGATCTTAGGTATTCTCCTTCATCTAATGACATTTTGATTTGGGACTTAAAATAAATCTCTCGTGTGTCTAGCTTGGGTGATTCTTTTCATGCTTTTGTTTTACACACTAGCATAATTGATACTAGGTTGTGACCCCTTAAGGATTCATTAAGTAGTCTTAGATACTTGTGATTGATCTTGATTGCTATCTTGGGTTATTGGACTTTCTAATCCGCCAGCCCCTCATTTCCACCCCGTGGTTGCAATCTCAGCGCCATAAAGGGGAGGGGTCAACAGGACATAAGCGTTAAGTGTTCCACTTGGCAACCCTTTTGTGCTTTTAGGACTCACTTGTTTTCTAAGTTGGGGACTTGTTTTCAGCTTGTGTGAGGTATTAGGTGTTCCACCTTGTGGACTCATCTCATATTCACTTTAAACGTTAAGTGTTCCTCTTTCTACTTTTTGGGTACTTTTGGTAGATTTGCTTTCGGGAATATATCTGTGCTCACATAGTAATTAGGCCCTATGAACACTATTCGTGATTCTTGAAAGATTGGATTCCTAGTGAAATCTTTCTTGAGGATAGAATCCTTGTAGGTAGGGAGGATACTTAGTGTGTTTCACATTCAACTTGGTTAGTGTGTCTTCTCTTATTGATCAATACATTCTCTCCGAGGAGAGGTTGATAGATCACGTGGGGTTGACATCATAAGCTTTGGTGAATCAAAATTGGTTAGTGCATCTTCCCTTATTGATTGATACATTCTCTCTCCAGAGAGGTTGATAGATCATGTGGGGTTGATATCATAGACCTTGGTGAGACAAACTTTGTCTTAGCGTGTCGGATTAATCTGCTTTGTTTGGGTTAAAAGTGAAGAGGCATCAAAACCTTGGATCTGGAGCCAAGTCCCCTTGTGGTATACTATTGTGAGTCATCTTTAGAGAGGGTTAACCATAGCGGACAATCCCTTCATAGGGAAAACTGCGTTGACAGAACCTCAAGCGGTCATAGCCATTTTTGCCATGGTAGTGACAGCCGCTATATAAATGTCCTTGTGGAAGAAATCTCCACAGGTATGGTTCATTGTTGGGTTGTCAGATCTCCCTAGCAGCTCCTGAAGATTAAGTTCTTGGACTATGTCAAAACCCTGGTGAACCAGGATTGGAGTTCACCCCTTTGAATCATAAAAGTTGCAGAGTCAAACCATTACTAAAAACCCTAGCGAGGCCAAATTTTTATTTTATAGGGTATATGTGCATTATTGCAAAATATTTTTGGAACATACACAATTAGCACTTCTGAGGATTAGAACGAATAAGTCACTTGATTTTTCATGTGCAAGGTTACTTTTTCCCTTGTTCATTGTTTTCAGACATGCTTGAAATCACTTGCTTGCTATTTTGCGTGCTTGTTTATCTATCTGGTTATTGAAAACAGAAAAATTTGTTACAATCTTCCAATCTGGACATTGAAATTTGCAAACAATTCAAATCTAAAAACTCAAAATTTACAAAATCTGAAGTCAAATTCTTTTCTGGAGTCAAAAATCATTTCAGGAAGTCAAAAAGTCATACGAGTTTCCATCAAGTGTCGTTTCATTGCATACCCACTGTCATACGAGATTTTGCAACTGTCGTACGAGTTGTGCAATTATCGTTTCATAGCTCACCCACTGTCATACGATTTTTTCAGAGTGTCGTTTGGGAAATTTTTGAAAGTTGTCAGAAAATTGTCAGGATTGCCAGATATTTAGCTCTTTCAACCTAGTTTCAGAATCTGTCGAGTGGATCATTGTGTTAGGAACAGAGCGGTAGCTATTAAGAGTCCAATCATTTTCTTAAAGTGGCCTTTTGAATTTGATTCAGCCTTTTATCTAATCGATTTGAGTCTTTATCATCTCATGTCAAAACCTTGTCATGACTATCAATCTTCAATCAATCAATCATCAAAATGACTAAGTGTTGTGATATCTTGTCCGCTATCTTTTGGGAACCTACCCCTACATCCAGGGCACAGTATCCTTCATCCATGTCTAATCAAATCTTCAAATCAATCAAACCTTGACAAGGTTGCATCATCTGATCATCTTGATTCAATTCATTCTTCAGTTATCTGAATCTTATTCTTTTGTTTCAGTCAAAGTTGATGGTGGAGACTAGAGCTTCCTCTCACAAGAAATCTATTACCACTATCCAAAATCCAACTTTTGAGCAACTCATCAATTCTAGTCTTTATGAGGATGACGGTCTTGGAAACTATTGATTGAAATCTGGTTATGTACCCCCTCCATCGACTCATGTAGGTACTCAACATACCCCTCATCAATCTAATCCAGGGAGTCCACAAAATCCTACCATGTCTCAAGCAGGGACAAATTTTGGCTCTCAAAGAGCTCAATCTCAACATGGTGCAGATCAGGAACCCACACCTGAAGAAATTGCTCGCTACCAAAATGACGATGAATTTAACAAGATGATGAGACATTTCTTGAAAGAAAATAGAGAAGCCTACTTTTTACAACTAGCTCATCAAGGAGCTAAACTTCCTACCAACTTTAATGTTGAAGATATCATTACGCATGAGGAAGAAAATCCACTCACATCTATGATGAAATAGATACATGCTTTACAAGTCAACTTTAATAATCTTGAGAAAGAAAAGGAACACAAAGAGTTCTCCATGGAAGCTCTATGCCCTTTTCCTTTTGACAAAAACTTGTATATGCCACCATTTCCAAAAAGAGTGGAGATGCCAAAGTATGATAAGTATGATGGACACTCTGATCCTCAAGATCATGTTAGAGAGTTCTATATGCAATCCATGGAATTCATGCATGAACCGACCTATCTAATGCATCTTTTTCCTAGATCTCTAGGTGGAGCATCCATTCAGTGGTTTTCAAGATTGCCTCCTACGATCAAAATTTTTGAGGAATTGATTAAATTGTTTTATCAACAATATTCCTACAATATTCAGCATCTGGTCACCATGATTGATATTTGTAATCTCAAGCAATATCCAGGAGAATCATTCCTAACTTTCCTCAAAAGGTGGCAAAAGTTCTCTCTATATGCTAGACCAATTCCCGAAATGGAGAAACTTGAAATCTTTATCAATACCCTTGTTCCAGAGCTCAATTATCCCTTACAAATGCAAGATCATACATCTTTTGACAAAATGGTGGATAATGCTATCAAAATTGAAAAAGTGCTTGTAAAAAAAGGGGAAATCACACTCGAAAAAGACAAGTACGAATCTGGATCTAGTTCCAAAGACAAGAACAAAAATTGGAACAAGAACAAAGGCATCATCGCAGATGGCATTGTTGACACTATCCGTGCCCCATCAAAGGCACCAACCTATAATCTCACTCTTGGCACTCAAGCCATTAAAGCTTCCGAGCAAAATTCTTCTCAACCATCTCAAAGGAAGCCAGAATTAAAAAAATGGGATAAACATCAAAAATTTATTCCTCTAGGAGAGTCTTTAGAATTGGCTATGAAAACTCTACTAGCTGATAACATTATCTCTTTACCACCAATCTGACCGAATGCTCAGGACCCCAAACTGATATGGTGGAAGGATAATGAATTCTGTGATTTCCATCGGAGTAAAGGTCACAAAACTAGTAGTTGCTACCTGTACACACTAAAATGTGCACTTCTATGAACCATTACATGCAAGGTTGCTCAAGAATGAGGCCTCACAAAGTGGCTCATAGCTCTCTATGCATGGAGTTGCAAGGGACTATGAGTTTTGCTCTCAACTAGAGCTACAAGAGGGTGACCTTGCTAGTCAACCATACAATGAGAGATTCAAGTGAAGACAAGGGCAAGAGTGCCAATATCTCCAAGAATCTAAATGAAAATGAAATGAAAATGCAACTAGTATGAAAGTGCAAGACTAATCTATCAAATGAAGTGCAAACTAAGCTATAAAAAGAAGTACAATAGATTTCAAGCCCCTAATTAAGCTATGTGAGATCTATTCTATTGCATAAAAGGAAATCTAATCTACGATGCCATGATCATGCAACTATGAAAGAAAATATGCAACTAAATGATGAAAGCAACAAGTCTTCAATGTCTTCAAACTCCAAATGCACCGAAAACCTGCAGCATAACATTAGCATAAAACATGGATATGCAAATGAAGGAGAGAGCTCTCCTTTTATAAGAAATGAGGTGAAATGGACCATGGAGATTAAGAAGCAAAAAGTCTTAATCAGTGGTGGAGGTTGAAAGAGGAGCGATCCATGTACACACATATCCTCCAATAGGAAAATAAGAGTTGACTTTATGTCCATATGAGACAAAAAGTGCTTTTTCCCTTTTTATAAAATAGGAATAATGTTTTATTTGTGCAACTTAGGATAAGAGGAAAAGTGGGGGCTTTTTATTTATTAAAAGGGGAGGAAATATTCCTTTTAAATAAATAAAGACTTAGGATAAATGGTTAGCCCATAGGATAAAAATCCAATATATGATCGAAATTAAGATTTAATCAAGAAATTGATAATGTCAAAAAATATTGATTATTGATCAAAATGATTCAGGATTGATAAATCAAATAAATGGGGCCCAAAGTCTAGGCGACCATTTTAGGGTGCATACATTTGCCCCTCTTTGACTAATGTGTGATCGATTTGGGAACACATGTAGTCAAAGAATGAAGTTGCAATGTGAGATCGATTTGGGATCATAAAACAACTCAGATATGAGGTCGATTCGGGATCATATCCGGACAAAGCATAAACAAAGGCCTTTGAACATGAGGTCGATTTGGGATCACATTCAAAGTAAGAGATAAGAATCTCAAATTTTGAGTGACAGCTCACAAAAGATGTCTGAATCAGGAAAATCAAGGAATCGGGGATGAGAATCCCATAAATACTGCCCCCTCAGAATCGAAATCGAAATCAGGTAGAGAGGAGAACAGTGAATTGATAAGGATTTGATCAAATCAGAAGGAAATCACAATCGAATGTAAAGGTCAATAGGTTAACCATTAGGCAATGAAACATGCCCCAGTGAGGAAGTAGAAGAATAGAAATAGAAGACTAGAAATAGAGTGGATGAAAGACTAGAAAATTTGAGAGACATGGAAGGAAGAAATTCCACCAAAAATCAAATTATGCCTCAAAACATCAGTCAACTACGTAGAAGAATGAGAAAATTTGAAAATGCGACTCAGATTTTGATTTCGAGTCCGAAAATGGATAGAAAATGATGTGATATGAAAGACCAGAAATGAAAGATATGATCAAGAAGAATCAAAAAATGAGCACAGTTGACCAACTAGTCCATAGATGATAAAAAGGAAAGCTCTCTCCATATGCAAAGTGCAAAACTAATCTAACATGACCCTAAAAATGCAAGCTACTATGAAAGTGGTTGACTTGCAAGGTCACAACGCTTATAGACATCTAATTATCATCATCGAGCATTATTGGTAGCGTCGTAAGATCATACAATGCACACTAGCATAACTATGTGGATATGAATATGATCTTTATCAGATAGAAATGTGGAAATCTCACCTAGGCATCAAAGACATATAGGTCAAGATGACTAATGCAGTGAAATTACCTAAGTTTTGATATGGCGAGATTATGCTTGTATCAAGACACATGAAAGTCAGGATAACTAAAAGCATGCACTCGCAAAACAGTCAAGGATAATACCTTGTCAATCCATAGTGTCAAGTAAGATGAGCATAAATGCTCATGACAGGTAAGATCAACAAAATATACCCACAAGCAGATAAAGAAAGAAAACATGTTCTCATTCCCTCAGTCTTCTAGCTATGCATCATCGAAAACTTCTCAGGGAGAGACCACTCATCAAAGAAATCCTCATAGATAGCACACAAAGAAAAATAAAGTCATCATATCGTCAGCGAGTTGATTGTTTAAGTGTGTGTGTGTTGGTCATAGAGTCAGACTCTGAGTATCGCATCTGCACATGAGCATTATCGCATTATACATAGACTGTAGGCAAGACATCTAATAAGTGTTAAGAAACACTCGACGCAAGGGTAGTGTTGAAAAACACTGTTGGAGTGGTGTTGAAAAACACCTATTGTGAAATGTCCCAAGAGACAGCCGTACCTAAAAGACCAATGCTAACAGTTATGCCCCCTAGACAAAGACAAAGACCAATTCCAGACTTAGCCAAATAAGGTCAAGGTATGAGGGAAAGGCTCGGTGTCGAGGACGCATGTTTAACAAATAGGGGTGCAAAGGCCTCAAGTAGTGCCTGTTTCCAGGTTTTCACCACTTGGAATCTTTTTTCATTTTTTCATTTTTTTGGATTTTTGCTACCAAGGCGCCTATTGCTAGGTTTTCACCAAGGCACTTTTTTATTTTTTATTTTTTGGATATTTTGATTTTTTTATATATTTTTTTTCAGGACTTTTTATGCTTTGTAGGATTTTTTCAGCATCATATATCAATTTTTTTAGAATTTTTTCAGGACCAATAAATATGTACAAATGATGCCCCCAGACAGAATGGGTATCAGGGATAGAACTTCTTAAGGTGCACAATGTTGATGGGATCAGGGAGCTATTCTCCATCAGGATCTGACAGTAAATACGCACCAATACCAAAAGCAGCTGTGATGACATATGGTCCAAGCCAGTTAGGTTCAAACTTGCCCTTTTGCTCTCTATTTTGTTGGTTCTTAGGGTTCTCTCGTAAAACAAGATCACCTATTTGAAATTCTCTAGGGTGAACCTTCTTGTTGAATGTCTTGGACATACACTTCTGATACACTCTCATATGATCAAAGGAAGCCTTACGCTTCTCATCTAGAAGTTCTAGTTCCTACAACCTCATGGCGCGGTAATCCTCATCTGTAATCAAACCTTTGAGTGAGACTCTAAGGGATGGTATCTCGACTTCTAAAGGCAATATTGCTTCAGCGCCATAGGTGAGAGAGAAAGGAGTGGCTCCTGTAGGTGTGCGAATGCTTGTTCGGTAAGCCCATAGTGCTGGATTGATTTGTAAGTGCCAATCCCTACCATTCTTGTGTACTGTTCTATGAAGAATCTTAAGAATGGTTTTGTTAGAAGCTTCTGCCTATCCGTTTCCCTGTGGAAAGTAGATAAAGGACCAATGTTGCTTGATTTTAAAATTTTTGCATAGGTGCTTGAGGTCCTTATTCTTAAATTGACCTCCATTGTCAGAATGATCTCGGAAGGCACTCCAAATTGGCAAATGATATGATTCAAGATGAACAAAGAAATGGTCCTTCCTGAAGCAACAGAAAGTGGTACAGCCTCCACCCATTTTGTGAAGTAGTCAGTGGCAGTAATAATGAACTTGTGTCCACCTGATGAGTTGGGATGAATCTGCCCAACCAGATCAAAGGCCCGGCGCTGAAATGGCCAATGAGAAACAGAAAGAATCAGCTCCCTACCTGGAGCATGAATCAGGTTGCCATGTTTCTGACATTTTTCACATGACTTAGCAAAGGTGACTGCATCCATCTGCATTGTGGGCCAATAATATCCCGCCCTAAGCAACCTTCGGGCCATGGCAAGACCATTAGAATGTCCACCACAAATGCCCTCATGGATGTCAGCTAATGCTTGGTTGGATTCCTCCTTTTCCAAGCACCTAAGGAGCGTCCCATCTAAACCCCTCCTATATAAATTACCAGAGATGAGGGTGTGGCGAGAGGCATTATGGATGAGGTTTCGGCACTCGGAGTGGGTGAATGTGTCAGGGATGATGCCATCATGAAGATATGAATAAATAGCACCATATCGGGAAGACTCGTGTGTGATGATGGCACAAATGACACGGCTTTCAGATGAGTCAAAGATGGGATGGTGTAGCTCTTCCACCAGGAATTCAAATCTGGATTCATGTGTCTCTAACTGAAGAAGTGAAGCTAATGTGGCCATGGCGTTTGCAGCTTTGTTCTCTGTCCTAGGGATTTGTTGAAACGTCACAAAGGTGAAATAGCGTCTCAAAGAATCAACCATCTTTTTATAGGGTATCAATTTTTCATCCTTGGTTTGATACTCTTCATTGACTTGGTTGATGATTAACTGAGAATCCCCAAAGACATGTAATTCTGTGATATTCCATTCTATAGCCATTCTCAAGCCATTAGTTAAGGCTTCATATTCTGCAATATTATTGGTACATGGGAATAATAGTTTGTAAGACTTCGGAATGTTGTACCCATGTGGAGAAACAAATAACACTCCAGCACCTGATCCATTTTGCATGCGGGAGCCATCAAAGAACATTGTCCAAGTGCGAGTAGTGGTATATAAGATGTGTTCATCTGGGAATTCCACTTGGACTGGCATACTATCCTGGATTGGAAAATTAGCTAATTGGTCAGCAATAGCTTGCCCTTTTATTGCTTTCCTTTCAACGTACTCTATGTCAAATTTAGTGAGGACCATCATCCATTTAGCAAGTCTACCCGTCAGGGCAGCCTTACTAAGCAAATATTTAAGGGGATCAATTTTGGCAACCAAATGTATGGTATGAGCAAGCATGTAGTGTCGCAACTTTTGAGAAGCAAACACCACCGCGAGACAAGACTTCTCAATATTATTGTAATTGATCTCATAAGAGACTAGAGTACGGCTGATATAGTAGATGGCCCGTTCTTTCCCAGTATCATCTATTTGAGCCAATAATGCCCCCAGGGAAGTGTCTGTAGCTGAAATATATAGGATCAATGGTTTCCCTGGAATAGGAGGCATTAAGATCGGAGGATTAGCCAAGTATTGTTTGATCTGATCTAGGCTCTTTTGACAATCCTCGTTCCAAACACAAGAGGCACCCTTATGCAATGTCTTGTTGAAGGGTTGCGCTCTATCTGCAAGCTGAGAAATAAACCTCCTAATTGATTGAAGACATCCCTGAAGACTTCTCATTTGGCTGATATTTCGAGGAGGTGGCATATCTAGGATTGCTTGGACCTTTTCGGGGTCAACCTCAATACCTTTTACTGATATTATGAATCCTAAAAGTTTGCCTGAGGTGACGCCAAATGCGCACTTCTTTGGATTCAATCTGAGTTGAAATTGTTCCATACGATCTAGAATTACTTCCAGATCATTGAGGTGTGTGTCCCTTTTTCTTGATTTTGCCAGGGTATCATCCACATAATCTTCCATATTTTTGTGCATCATATCATGAAAGATAGTCATCATAGCTCTTTGGTAGGTTACTCCTGCATTCTTTAACCCGAATGGCATGACGTTCCAGCAGTAGGTTCCCCATGCACATGTGAATGCTATTTTCTCTTGGTCTTAGGAGCTATTTTGATTTGATTATACCCTGAGAAACCATCCATTAGGGAATATATGTCATAGCCCGCCGTCATGTCCACTATCATGTCAATGTTTGGAAGTGGAAAATCATCCTTTGGGCAGGCTTTGTTTAGATCTCTAAAATCTATGCAGACACGAATGGACCCATCATGTTTGGAGACCGGTACTATGTTTGAGATCCAGTCTGCATAATCGATGGCTCTAATAAATCCAGCTCTCAAAAGTTTTTCTAATTCTCCTTTGACAAGTAGAGCTATATGTGGATGCATTTTTCTTAATCTCTATTTTACTGGCTTGACTCCTGGAGCTATAGATAAGTGATGCATTATGAGATTTGTGTCAAGCCCTGGCATGTCTGAGTAGGTCCATGCAAAATTAATTTTCTTTTTCTGTAAAAACTGTACATATGCCTTGGTCTCTTCCTCTGATAAAGACTGAGCAAGATGGACTATCTGAGGATTTTCTTCTGTGCTTAAATTGACCAGCTTTGTTGGTTCAATCAATATTGATGATCTATCCTAGAAATAACTCGGCAAGTTATTAAGTACCCCATCCTTAGATGCCTCAAAGAGGTTTTCACCTTTGGATGCGTCATTTCTTTTTACTATTTTTGGTTCTGACACCGCCACAAAGTGGTTTTCGCCATCAGACCTATTTTTCTTTTTCTCTTTTGTTTTGAGACTGAGGTACTTAATATCAGGCTCTGTCATGCTGGTTGTTGGTTCACTGGTGGAAGAAGCCACGAGTTCGAGAGCATTCAGATAGCAAGCAATTTCGTAATCATTGTGAAATGTGAGGAATGTGGGCTCTTGGTGGCGCTGAGACCAGTCAATCAAGTCAAAGTGAACAAGGGGTAAGTCAATGGTAGGTTCGATGTTGTTAATGCGAAAGGTGTCATCTCTGGTGACCATATAATCGGAGTTCATCAAGTCTTCTCCTAAGATACCTGAATTGGGGCTCATCCTATCAAACGAAGCATCGTCTACTAAGGTGATTTGAGGAGGGCAATCCTCTAGTCTGACACTAGGATCGTTAGTCGCATCGGGTTGGGTACTATAGGCATGGATAATATCCACGTCTAGATCAATTGTTGCATCTGAAAGTGAATCCCATTCATATTCATGGGAGTCTGTCTCTGAGTCATCATTTAGGCCTCGTGATGTAGAAGCCTCAAGGTTAGGAAGGGTTTCCCCCTCTCTAGTGCTAGTATTGGTACTATCCGTCGCAGCTAGGACAGTAACACTTTCCTTTGTCGATCTAGAAGTCACACAATCACTATCCGTCGCAGCTGGGATAGTAGGACTATTAAGCATCAAATCTATGGAATCTCCCCAAAGGAGATTCATTGAGGGCACCCAATCATCAGACACATCTTGTTGGTTGGAAAGATCAGGTGTATAATCTGCATCACTGTCACTGTCCGTCGCAGCTGGGATAGGGATACCTTTCTTCTTCTTATTCTCAAAACCTAAGCCGACCGTGGACTTACTCTTTCATCCAAAAAGAGCATGATCAAGAGGCTCAGCTTTAGCATCCAGCCTATGACTAAGGGGACCAAATCCCAGATATCCCATATTTTTAACCAGTGTATACCCTTTCTCATAAGTTTCAGGTGAAGGAGCAAAATTCTCATTATGTTTGTATTTCTCCTCATGATATATCCAGTCCCTTACAGTAACTTCCTCTTTCTCTTCTTGGATGGGGACCGAAGACTCAACAAATTTCCCAAATAGCGTCATTGCTGATGACGAGGGCTTCACATTTGGGGAGGGTCTCCCATAAGACCTAGGAGAGATTGGCATTTTTGTAAAAGAATCAATCTTATAATCTCCCATCCCAAGGTCCATGGTCTTGAATTTCTGCTTGCATTGTTCAAGTGAACTGCTAGGATTGTCAGCTTCTCTATTCAAAGGTACATGTAATCCTGCAGAAATGTTATTAACTGATAGAGCACTATCTCCAGGGATGCAAATTTCTACACCGTTATGGGGAAACTTAACACACTGGTGATATGTCGATGGGACTGCCTGCATTTCATGAATCCATGGCCTACCTAGCAAAATGTTGTAGGCTAGAGGTCCAACATCAATAATTTGGAATAATATATCTTTTTCTACGGGACCAATGTGAATAGGCAAAACAACCAATCCCTTAGAACTTCTTTTTGCTTCGTCATATGCTTTGATTGTGATTCTTTTCTTTGTGTCAATGATGTTCTCAGAATACCCTAGAGCTAGCAGCAAACTCAGGGTACAAATATTGAGCCCTGCACCCCCGTCTATCAGTACACGCCTAACACGGGTTTTATGAATCATGACCTCGATGTGTAAGGCCAAATTATGTGGGTGACTAATGGATTTGTCATCTTCTTTTGAGAAGGTGAGGAAATGAGGGCTAGCCAAATGGTTGACCATGTTTTGGAATTGGTCAATATTTAAGTTATTAGGGACATTGGCTGCTCGCAAAGCATCCTCGAGGACGCGCTTGTGCTTAGGAGATAATTCTAAAAGCTCAAAAATGGATATCTGAGTGGGCGTACATTGTAGCTAGTCAATAAGATTATAATTGGAATCAGGACTAATGACAGATTTGGGAGGAGCACCTTTGGACACAGGTTGTTTAGACTTGCTAGTGCTAGGACCTTTGATGATAATGGGTGCTTGGGCCTGACCCCTAGTGACAGCATTGAGGGACTGGGGCATTCCTTGTGAGTGAGGACCTCTTATCACCACAACGGGTCTTTCATTAGTCATAGGAGTTGAGTCCACATTATGTCCATAAGGATCTTTTTTTCTCACCATGTTGATATTATCGTCAGCCACTTCAAGCATGTTAATCACATTGTCAGCATGTGTGTATGTATAGTTAATAGCCGCCTTGCCATTCTTACTACTAGAATTCTCTCCTTTTTCATATTTAGGCAAGGGCTCTTTAAAGGCTTTATGGTCTGCATTAGTAGTTAACCCATCCGCTTGTAATTGTCCTTTCTCAATAAGGTCTTGGACAAGATGCTTGAGTTTAAAATAATTTTCTATGTCATGTCCAATCCCATTATGGAAAACGCAAAAAGCCTTAGCATCCCACCAATGAGGTAAAGGATCTGGTATTCGATGTTTTGTAGGATCCTGTGGGTGCGCCAAATTATGAGCAACTAATGTCTTAAAAACATCTGCATAGGATTCTCCCAATTTAGTAAATTGTCTTTTCTCTGTTTTAGATCTCTTTTGATACTTAGGTTTGTCTTGTTGCGTTGACGATGTTTGCAACTTCATAGCTTGAACTGCATGAGAGAGGTTAAGAACTCCTTCATTTTTGACCTGAGATGAATCAACAACTCCGTCATTGACCACTTGCTTGTTTTTGTTCCAATAGGAGTTCTTTTTGTCCTTGTTACCATTAGTATTGTTATTTTGGCTATTGTTGTTATTTGTTGGTTTAGCCAAAATTCCTTGTTCTTTTAGGACATCCTC
Source organism: Chamaecyparis obtusa (assembly GCA_027943335.1). Classification (NCBI taxonomy): domain Eukaryota; kingdom Viridiplantae; phylum Streptophyta; class Pinopsida; order Cupressales; family Cupressaceae; genus Chamaecyparis; species Chamaecyparis obtusa. The sequence goes on along the minus strand of BSBK01001611.1, from coordinate 2,896,545 downwards.
AATGCGACATGCCACCTCTCCATAGTATCAAAGGAATTAAATGGAATTTTCTCGACTTCATATTTGAGCTCTGGTATTAGATTGTTCACAATGATATCAATTCTCTCTTCTTCAGGGATTGTCCTTGGGTATTTCGAACACAATCGCCTCCATCATTGTAAAAAGGTGACAAAAGATTCCCCTTGATTTTGTTTAAGTTTACACAAATCAAGCATTGTGACCGACCTAGATAAGTTGTAAGCGAAATGCTGAACAAATCTTTGGACAAGTTCTTTAAATGTCTTTACTGGAGGGGAAAGGTTGGTGAACCACTCTATGGCTTGACCTTTTAAACTCCTTGGGAATAATCTCAGCAAGTAGGAGTCTTCATGGTGAAAGGAAAAGCTCATTATGTAGAATTGTCGAACATGGTCGTGAGGGTCACCAGTGCCATCATATTTGTCGTATGTTGGGAATTCAACTTTCTTAGGAAATTCTACCATCACCACACTTTTGTCAATGGGGTTAGGACATATGGAGTCCAAATGAAATGTGCTCTTGGGAGCCTTCATTCTGTCTATATCCTTTTGCATTTGTAAGATCACCTCATCAGTTGAAGGATTCTGTTTCTTGATCTTTTGGTGAACATCAAAATTATATGGAACTTTAGCGCCTTTGTTGATAAGACTTTCCAAGAATTGGTCTTTATTTTGTTCCACGTATTGCTCCACATAGGCTTGAAAGGATGGTTCTTGTTGCATAGTCATGAAGTCCATATGATCAAATTTAGCATAACTGCCTCCATGTTGTGAGCCATGATGTGCTCGTTGGGAGGGTTGCTTTGAATGTCTATGAGGCGACTGTCTCCTATGATGGTCATATCTTGAAGTCCTTCTTCCTCTAGGACTTGGGGATCGTGAGGGTGTCTTTGATCTTCTTCGAGGGCTAGGGGAAGGGGTAGATGGGGGCGAGTTGATCCCACTATTGGCTCCCCTCCCGTTAAATCGACTTTGGAGTTGTTGTGCATAGAGTCTATTTTCTTCTTCTTGGGTGACTCTTTTCTGTATATCCAACAATGCACGTTCCTCTTCCTCTAGTTGTCAGAATTTTTCCTTTTTAGCAGCTTGTTCATCTAAGTAGGCTTGCTTCTCTCTCTCAATGCTTCTCAATCTTGTATTTGCATATCGAGAAGTGTCTTTAAGTGGGGAGGTTTGTCTTGAATGCCTTATTGCATTAGCTGCGTTGATATGGTGATCACTAGATTCATTGTTCTGGTCTTCGTGTTGTGACCCTGAATCTGAGTGAGCTTGCTTATGCTATCTTTCAGCTCGTTGATGAGCATCAAAATACCTCACGTTGTTAGGAGGTGACCTGGGTGGACTGGCATGAGAAGAACCACCATACTCTCTTCTGTTTCGTTGAAAGATATCCTCGAGAGTTTGATTCATGGCTTCTCTTTGTTGTCGGGTGAAAGTGTAACTCATGTCCATACTTGATGAAAGTGGTATGAGAGAGGTGCTCACTTCACTAGGGTTAGCTCCCGGATTAAAACAAACCTCGAATTCACTCTTAGGAGATTGGTCAAAAAGGGGTCCTTTTCCCTTAGGTTGTCGACGAGTCTTGATAGGTTGTAACTGGCTAAAGGCAACAGGGGGTCGCTTCCCTTGATTAACTTGGTACCTTATCGTAACTGACATGAAAGAGAGATATTCTCAATGATAAGGTGACCTTTCAAAGTGTCAACACCAAACTAGGATAATCGAAGTCCTCTATTGTCCAAAGAGAAATGAAAAAGAAAAAAAGAGGGCTTTACCAACACTGTCAAAGAGGTGCTTCAAATCAAAGGGTGACTACCCTTGCACTTTTGAATCAGGAGGTTGGACTAGGCCAAAAGATAATTGAAATTGAGATGAAAATGAAAGCGATTTGGACAATAAGAGAACTAAAATTTTCTCAGAATATAGCTAACAATTTTAAAGATGGACCTTGGCACCAAGAATGGCTTTCTAACTTGACAATTATTCCAACGTGACTTTGTAAATCAAATGATGCTATCCCGGAGGACTAAAAACCAGAAATTTGGAGTCAAGATAGATCTCAAATGTCAGGGTGAGAAGCCTGCTCTAAGACCTAGCCTAATTAACAGCAGCTGAACTGACCAAAATTTAAGCACGACAAAAATAAACTAGGCGATATACTCCAGGCTACTGGGGCGATAAACCTATACCCGTGTGATACTTCGCCCTAAGCCAGGTGATACTTCTTAATACTGGCAGGCGATATACTCCAGGCAGGCCGGGTGATAGTCCGTTAGGGGCGAACTATCGCGCGATATTTCTCTTCAAAGGGGGCGATATTTCTAGCATGCGCGAAGTATCACGCGATACTTCGCCTTACAGGGCGCGATACTGTTGCAGAATTATTTAACTCTTGACCAGAATTGTGTGAAATTTGCATTTTTGGGTCTGTTTGGTCAAAATTTCCAGTCTGAGGGTTGATGTTTTCGATTTCAGTCACGGTATCAGCAGAATTTCGGTAGGTTTGCAAACAGCAAGGGATCAAAACATGGTCTCAAACAATTGAAACAAGGGCAAAAGCAACCTTGCCAAGACAAACACTTGTGATATCAAAATTGAAACAACACCCTATGAATACTACCGATTGTTTTTATGTAAGAACATTTGCACTGGTATCACACAATCGAAAACACTTCAAGCAAATCTATCCTAGAAAGTCAAGGCTCAATACTTACCAACTTAGCCCACAACTTGATGCCCCCTCGCCTCACACCAAGTGGTTACCCACAAGAGATGTTGGCTTTGTCATGGAAATGTCAAATGACACAACCAAAGGGACACATATGGTGAGTATCTTAAGGTGATCCGGGTAAACCACTTGGATCAATCCTTGCACTAAGAAGATAAGCGGCTAAAAGAGGGTGGATTCTATCTAATGGTTCTTAATAAGGATTTCCGTTCACAACACCCCTCTTGCTCCTCATAAAGGACTAGGACCTTGCGGCCTCAAGAGTACCTTAAGCATTCTTGTTCAATGTTTTCCTCATGGTCGCAATCCCATGAGCTACTCACATCAAATGAAGACAAGTGTTATGTCTATCAAGGTTTTTGGTGTCCTTGATAGCCTTGAGATTATAGTGAGTTGGAATCACTTGCCACCAAGGAGAATGATGACAAGGTTGTCCCCACTTGAGTCGTTCCTCTTGATTGCTCAAGAGCAGGCCCGCTAAAGGATTCCTAAACTAAACAAAAATGGATCAAATCTTGAGGTTCAAGGTTTTTGATTCACCACAAGGGTGAAGAGCATACTCCCCTATCTCAAGAATCTCCCCCAAACACGCCAAGCAAAAAGATCAATTACCCCCTTGCTTCCAAAACCTTAAGATGGGTCAAGATTTTCTGATTCACCTAAAGGTGAAGAGCATACTTCTCCTACCACCTCAAGATCCCTTTCACAAGGTATTAAGATTCCTAATACAATTAGTAAATGCCACAAATGAAAGGAAAATAAATAACAAGCAAGAAATGAATTTTTTTTTTTTTTTGTTTTTATGCTTGGGCAACCCTGCAAAAACTGTTAGTAGCCCTCTTTGACATGCATTTTTAGCAATTTTCAAGCAAAGGAGAGCACCTACAAACACAACTTGTTAGACCCACAATGTTAGCAAAATCAAAATCCAAGTGTAAATGTGCAATAATGTGATGGATTCAAGCTAAAAGATGCAGGTTAGACCTATCTAAACAAAGCAAAACAAAACAGCAAGCTAAAATAATCAAATTCGAACAAGAAAACTGAAAACGCAAGTCTCTGCCAGACCAGGTGATATTTCTCAGACTTCAACAGTATCGCGCGATACAGTTTCCTATAGTCGGGCGATACTTCTCAGTCGCATGATATTTCTCAGATGCGTGATACTTCGCACAATGCCAGGCGATACTTCGCCCGATGTCAGGCGACAGAAGTCAATATAGTCGTGCGATACTTTTTCCGCGCAAACTATCGCGCCAAGACAGGAAGTATATCGCGCGATATTTCTGAGAAGTGTCGCGTGATAATCTGAGATAGAAAACCAGAGAACGTAGATTTTTCTGAAAATTAATCTGAAAATGATGAAAAATGCATCAAATGAAAGGACAAAGCTATCTACTCTGCCCCACGGTGGGCGCCAAAAATGTACACACTAAAATGTGCACTTCTATGAACCATTACATGCAAGGTTGCTCAAGAATGAGGCCTCACAAAGCGGCTCATAGCTCTCTATGCATGGAGTTGCAAGGGACTATGAGTTTTGCTCTCAGCTAGAGCTACAAGAGGGTGACCTTGCTAGTCAACCATACAATGAGAGATTCAAGTGAAGACAAGGGCAAGAGTGCCAATATCTCCAAGAATCTAAATGGAAATGAAATGCAAATGCAACTAGTATGAAAGTGCAAGACTAATCTATCAAATGAAGTGCAAACTAAGCTATAAAAAGAAGTACAATAGATTCCAAGCCCCTAATTAAGCTATGTGAGATCTATTCTATTGCATAAAAGGAAATCTAATCTATGATGCCATGATCATGCAACTATGAAAGCAAATATGCAACTAAATGATGAAAGCAACAAGTCTTCAATGTCTTCAAACTCCAAATGCACCTAAAACCTACAGCATAACATTAGCATAAAACATGGATATGCAAATGAAGGAGAGAGCTCTCCTTTTATAAGAAATGAGGTGAAATGGACCATGGAGATTAAGAGGCAAAAAGTCTTAATCAGTGGTGGAGGTTGAAAGAGGAGCGATCCATGTGCACACATATCCTCCAATAGGAAAATAAGAGTTGACTTTATGTCCATATGAGACAAAAAGTGCTTTTTCCCTTTTTATAAAATAGGAATAATGTTTTATTTGTGCAACTTAGGATAAGAGGAAAAGTGGGGGCTTTTTATTTATTAAAAGGGGAGGAAATATTCCTTTTAAATAAATAAAGACTTAGGATAAATGGTTAGCACATAGGATAAAAATCCAATATATGATCGAAATTAAGATTTAATCAAGAAATTGATAATGTCGAAAAATATTGATTATTGATCAAAATGATTCAGGATTGATAAATCAAATAAATGGGGCCCAAAGTCTAGGCGACCATTTTAGGGTGCATACACTACCACTTAAAGCATACCATTCAAGATCTGATCGATAGTGGAGACATCACAATTGATAATCCCATGAGCAATAATGATCATACAACATTCACAGAACCATTTCTGAAACATGGTCAAAAGGTTTCAACTTCTCAGCCTAATATGGGGGCAAAAGTCAACTATGCTTACCCTAGAAATAACACTGTCATCAATATGGTTGAACCATGTCTCTCTGAAAGTTGCAATGTCATCACAATTGTATGAAGGGACAGAGATCATTCCTTAGCTAACGCAGTTACTCGATCACAAGCTCAAACACATCTGAATGGACAAATCCCAAATTCATCAAATGTCCCAAAGGTGCCCTTCAATCTTTCATTTGCTTCTAAACAGAAGGCTGCTTCGAAATCTTCCAATCCAAAGGATACAAGGCCTATGTCTTATAGCATTGTTCAACAACTCTAGCACACTAATGCAAAAATCTCCATGTTTGAGTTGCTTCGAATATCTCCAGCTCATAGAGCCATTCTTGATAAAGCTTTGCTCAGTTCCAATGTTCCTGATGACCTTGATTTAGATAGGTTCCAAACTATGGTTGGACATCTTACATCTCTACAATATATCTCCTTTTTAGAGGAAGATGACAACTCCTTGAGTCACCCACATAATCAGCCTTTGCATATAGAAGGCTTGATCCAAAACTGTAGAGTCAAACGTGTGTTGATAGATGGGGGCGCTGGCCTAAACATTTGTTCTTACAGCTTGATCACACAATTGGGATTTTCAGAATTGGCTATTGATCCTAGAAAGAAAATAACTATCAAGGCCTATGATGAGCAAGAAAGATCTTCTAAAGGCACCATTATCTGACCTATCAGAGTGGGTCTAGTTATCAAAGATACCATCTGTCAAGTGCTTGATCTACCTTTGGCCTACAACGTCCTTCTAGGGAGACCATCGATACATGAAATGCAAGCCATTCCTTCTACATACCATCAATGTTTGAAGTTTCCTTATGAAGGAGTCGAGGTTACTATCCCAGAAAATTTGAATACAACTTGCAACACCTTGAAGGAAAGTGCTGATAAGCTTGTACCTAATAACAGAGAATCTCCCATAGAGCCAACTAAAGAAGCATCCACATCTAAAATGGAAGATCTTGCCAAAGAGGTTAATATCAAAGAAAATAGTATGGGAGAATACACTATCGAGCCAGTCTTATCTTTGACATCTCTCCCTATCTCGCCTAAGTCTTATGGAAAATCTTTGAAACAATCCAAGCCCAAACCTCAGGAACCTCTTGAGGCATATAAAAACAATTTTGTAGTAGAACAAGTATCCAAGCAAGAATTTGAAGAGGATGAAGCTGTGCTATCATGGCTATACAAAGATGAATCTGATTCTCAAGTTCTTCAAACTGGTAACCCTGCTGTATCCAAACTCCCTTCCAAGTCATATGGTCTAGGAGGTAAATTAATAGCTAAGATGGGATATTCAAGTCAAGGACCTCTAGGAATCAGAGGAAAAGGTCTTGAGGCACCCCTCCCACATACTGGTAGAGAAAATAAAAATAAAATTGGCTTAGGATTCAAGAAGAAACCCTATCACCTCAAAAGTAATTGCTCGCATGTCATAGAGCAGATCACACCAGGGGAACCTCTTCTTAAGAAAGAAGAAACAAAACCATCCGATAGTGATTCAGATAGTTCAGAACTCATCTCCTATGAAAAATTTCCTAAAGAGATCAAAGACCTTCTTGATGATAAAGATGATCCTATCAAAAGAATTAATGTAGTAGAAACATAAGAACCTACTACCAATCAAGAGATAGTTGCACCATAAGAACCAGCTAATCTCGAAAACAATCAAGAAGAGGGAAGTGGTAGTGATTCTGAGATAGATTCCCATGAGTATGAATTCAAATTAGAATCCGATGGTAACCCTTCTTGGGGTATTCATCTTGACTTTACTCATGTTCTAAGATTTCCTAGAGATCCTGAATCAGAAGCTGAATCAAATGACTATGAATGGGGAGCCATTCTGGAACCAGATGAGCTTATCATAGAGAAACATGTTGGTGTTATTCACCAATATGCACCTCAACCCAATGTAATTCTAGAGTGAAATGATGAACCTATCGAGTCTGATCCACCTATGGCTGAATTGGACTCCCACGATGACATTGAGCCTATTCATGAATTGGATGTCTTAAGTTGTAGTATCACCTTTGAACTCGTGCATCAGGTTAGGACCAATGATGATAGATCAATATCCATAAACACCATATCCCAAGCCTTTCCCACTTTGACTATCCAACACCCTGATCTTATCGACCAAACTTCCACAAACCCAAACCATGGTATTTATACCTTCCCGAATGACTATGCCCTTGCCTGCTACCTCAATGCAGTTAAGCCTATGAGTACTTCCATTAGTGAACCGAGCGTCAGCATGACCGAGTCAGACATCAAATATCTTAGTTAGAAAAATAAGAGTAAAAAGAAAAAGAAAAAGAGTTCTAAGGGTGAAAACCACTTTGTGGCAGTCTTAGAACCGACAAAAGTAAAAATAAAAGATGTATCCAAAGGTGAAAACCTCTCTGAGGCACCTAAGGATGATATATTTGATGTCCTTCCAAGTCATTTATAGGACAGGTCTCCAGTTCTAATTGAGCCCACCCAATCCATCGATTTGGGTACAATAGAGGAACCACAATTGGTACATGTAGCACAATCCTTATCAGAAGAAGAGAAACAAAAATTTACTACATTCTTGACAGAAAAAAGATCAAATTTGCATGGAAGTATTCAGATATGCCAGGGTTGGATCCAAATCTTATCATGCACCATCTATCCATTGCTCCTGGAGTAAAACCAGTCAAGCAAAAATTGAGAAAGATGCATCCTCATGTTGCACTTTTAGTCAAAGCTGAATTAGAGAAACTCCTAAAAGCTGGATTCATCCACGTCATAGACTATGTTGAGTGGATCTCCAACATTGTACCTATTTCTAAACCAGATGGTTCAATCAGAGTGTGCACAGACTTTAGAGATGTGAACAGAGCATGCCCTACGGATGATTTTCCACTGCCTAACATTGATATGATAGTGGACATGACTACGGGCTATGAGATGTATTCCTTAATGGATGGCTTTTCTGGATACAACCAAATCAAAATTGCTCCAGAAGACCAAGAGAAAACTGCTTTCACATGTGCGTGGGGAACCTTCTGTTGGAATGTTATGCCATTCAGACTCAAAAATGCTGGAGCTACATATCAAAGAGCAACGACATCTATTTTTCATGATATGATGCATAGAACGATGGAGGACTATGTTGATGATACCTTGGCAAAATCAATGATCAGAACTAAACATCTAACTGACTTGAGCATGATCCTAGATAGAATGGAAAAGTTTAGTCTCCGACTAAATCCTAAGAAGTGTGCTTTTGGTGTCACTTCTGGAAAGCTCTTAGGATACATAGTTTCAAAGAAAGGCATTGAAGTTGATCCGGCTAAAGTCAAGGCTATAATAGAGATGCAACCTCCCACAAATATTAGTCAAATGAGGATGTTGCAAGGCAGAGTTCAATCTATCAGAAGATTCATATCATAGCTAGCGGACATATCACAGCCTTTTACAAAAACATTACATAAAGGTGTGACCTTTGCATGGAATGAAGAATGCAAGAACAACTTTAACCATATCAAGAAGTATCTATCAAATCCGCCTATCTTGATGCCTCCTATTCATTGGAAGCCATTAATCTTGTATTTCTCTGCAACAACCACATCACTGGGGGCATTGCTAGTGCAACATGATGAAGACAAAAAGGAAAGAGCCATTTATTATATAAGCAGAACATTGGTGGCGTATGGAAAGAACTATTCTATGATTGAGAAAGCTTGTCTTGCTGTGATCTTTGCATCACAGAAACTGAGACACTATATGCTAGCTCATACCATGCATCTAGTAGCAAAAATTGATCCACTGAAATACCTACTAAGCAAGGCTGCCCTCACCGGTAGACTGGCTAAATGGGTCATGCTTCTAAGCGAATTTGACATTGAATATGTTGAAAGAAAAGCTATAAAAGGTCAAGTTATTGCTGATCAACTAGTAGATGCACCCATGTTTGATGACACACCAATGCAAATGGAATTTCCAGACTCATCTATTATGCACCTATCTTCTAGAGAATGGCAATTATTCTTTGATGGCTCCTATACACAGAATGGATCTGGAGCAGGCATATTGTTCCTAACTCCCCAAGGATACTCAATCCCCAAAGCATTCCGATTAAAGTTTCCTTGCACAAACAATATTGCGGAATATGAAGCCCTTTTGAATTGTATGAAAATAGCAATTGAATGGAGAGTAACAGAGCTACACATTCATGGAGACTCTCAACTTGTTATTCATCAAGTCAATGATGTGTACCAAACTAAAGATGAAAAACTCATTCCTTACAAAAGAATGGTCGATGATCTTAAGAAATATTTCATCTCTATCACATTTGAGCAAATTCCTAGAATAGAGAACAAGGCTGCCGATGCAATGGCAACACTATCTACTTTATTACAGCAGCCTGAACATGAGCTACACTATGAGTTCCTGGTGGAAGCACTCTCTTATCCTCCATATGACTCCCTTGAAACTCACATGATTTGCACTGTTGTAGGTCATGATTCATCCTGATATAAAAACCTATTTTCCTATCTCCAAGACCAAATCATTCCCGATACCGTCAACCGTCATGAAAAGAGATACCTTATCTGTAATGCCTCCCGATATGTCATCATTGGTAATGATCTATACAAACGAGGTCTAGATGGTACGCTACTTAGATGTTTAGAACGGGAAGAGTCTCAACGTGCATTAGAGGAAGTCCATGATGGTATTTTTGGGTCACACTTGAATGGTTTAACACTAGCTCAAAAACTTATTAGGGCTGGGTACTATTGGCCTGAAATGGAGAAAGAGGCTATCAAATTTGCTAAGAATTGTCAAAAGTGTCAAGTACATGGCAACCTAATTCATGCTCCAAGGAGGGATCTAATCCCCTTTACAACACAATAGCCTTTCCATCAATGGGCATTTGATCTTATTGGGATGATTCATCCTCATTTTTCTAATGGACATACCCATATAATCACAGCCATAGATTATTTTACAAAATGGGTAGAAGTAGTCCCTTTGACACAAGCAACTGGAAAGAAAATATCGATGTTCATCTTGAACTATATCATATGCAGATATGGGATCCCTCATTCCATAATCATAGATAATGGTGGGTAATTCAGGAATAAAGACCTCAATGATCTATGTGCCAAATTTAAGATCACCCAACATTGGTCTTCTATCTACTATCCACAAGGGAATGGACAAGCAGAGGCTTCTAACAAAAATCTATTGAAGATCTTGCACAGAACAGTAAACAAAATTGGCAGAGACTGGCATCTCATGATTAATATAGCTCTATGGGCCTATAGAACAAGTATCAGAACACCTACTAGGGCTACACCTTTCGCTTTAGTTTATGGGTCTGAAGTGGTACTGCCTATTGAGGTTGAAATCCCATCACTCAGAATCAGAATGCATGGTCTAGTAACTGATGATGACTACAGAGTGTCTAGGTTACAAGAACTGAAACTACTAGATGAGCGTAGATAAGTAGCATATGATCATCTCAGAGTATATCAGAAGAGAATGTCTAGAGGCAACATCAAGAAAGTCAGACAGAGAATTTCAGGTTGGTGATCTAGTCTTGAGAGAAAATCCTAAAAATTAATCCCATCGAGAATGCAAGGGGAATTTTGAACCCAACTGGCTGGGTCCCTTTGTAATCACTGCTACTTTTGGCTCTGGTGCCTATCAACTCTCAATGACTGAAGGAGAATAGCTCCGAGAACCAATCAACGTTCTCCATCTGAAGAAATTCTATGCCTAAGGCATTCAGTCTATGGTTAAATATCCTGAAAAAATCTTAAAAATCAAAAAAAGTCCTGAAAAAAATGAACATCTTGGTGAAAACCTAGCAATAGGTGCCTTGATGATTCGCAAAAAAATAAAAAAATATCAAAAAAAAAAATTTAAAAAAAAAATGAAAAATACAAAAAAAAAAAAAAAAAAAAAAGGTGCCTTGGTGAAAACCTGGAAACAGGCACCTTGGTAGCAAAAATAGAACCTCTACCAAGATGGTGAAAACTCAGCAAACGGGTGCCACTTGTTCAAAACGCTCCATCTATCAGCACAATCTTGGTCTTTCCCAGCTTTCAGTCTTGCTTTAGTTTGTACATATCTCCCGGTTTGTTTCAACATTTCCAATTTTCAATAAGTCGGTCTGTACACCAACCAGCTCAAGCGTCTGTATCCTATCAATGTTTAACACTTGGGGGCAATCAATGTCATATCCTATGGTCTCCCATGTATCTTAGACAGATCATATCTAGTCAAAGTCCTTTGAAGCTTCATGTGAGTCAGTCAGTCAATCTTGTCTCCAAAAAGGATTTTGCATCTACAACAACGCAATCAAACATCAAAACTCAATTGAAAACAATCTATGATTTTTACATGTTTTTATCTCCTTTTATGCTTACCGATTCGCATTGAGATTTTTGCATATTGTGTCCCTTCGAGCTCTTCAATGATGTCCTTTATAGGATTTAGAGAGTGATGACTGGGGGCATAATCTTTTCTTTGTCTTCTGCTTGTATGTGAAAATCTAACAACTTTGAAAATTCCGGATTGAAATGGTGTCCGACTATACGAGCCTCTATCTCAAATTGGATGGCCATGCGTACCTCGACCATTGATACCCAGACAATTCAAGGAAGTTTGATCTAACTATTATCTTTTTGAGTAAGTTCTTTCTCCTACTATGGAACGTGATCTTGCCTAAGGATGTGAGTGATAAAGGGTCACTACAGGTAATTCACATTGGATTTAGAATGATCTCTTGACTCTTTGATGTGTTTGCAATGCAAGGCGTATTCAGGTCATCACGACGTTCATGTTTTGATGCTTATACAAATTGCTATATCAAAATGGACATGATATTCAGGTCATCCTGGTGTTTATGCCTTGGTACTTATATCTAATCTGACATTCCAAAAATAAAATCAATATTCATATGTCCATGGTTGTTTGACTAGTGGGGGTTGTATTGATTCTTGCGCATACAAATCAATATTCATATGTCTATGGTTTTTTTTAGCTAGTGGGCATTGTATTGATTTATCTAGTTACCTAAAAGTTCAATGATGATAACAAATTGACATATGATCAGTGACTAGGTCCTAGGTCTTAGGTTGCATTTCATTTTGCATGTCTCTTTGCATTTTGCATATTGCATGATCTCACAATGGCTAAACAAACTTCAATGCTTAAACAATTCTCCACTCGCATCTTCAAGTCTAACAAGAGCTGAATCTCACATGAAGGTTCCTCCAACGAAACAACAAGTAGAATCTTTTTTCGGGATCAAAATTCAAATCTGAGATCGTTTAATATGTCAAAATCATGATTTAAAATTTTGGGCCCAGGACAATCTACTGCTTGCATAACAACCTTCAATCATCACAAAGATCTAGTATTCAGCTTAACTGATTATCTAACATCAAACTATCAAAATTTCAACTTGGTCAACCATGGTCAACTCATGGTCAAACCTAGTCAACCTTGGTCTCCTGGACCTCTAAACAATGCAAAATGCACTCTTGAACATGTATAACCACTTTTCCCATCAATCAACATGCTTCTGAGCTCTCAACACTGACTTTTCTTGTCAGATTTCAATTTTAATCCCGAAGGGGGCATGGTATTGCACATCAATTCAAAGTCTGTAAATCAAAATTCTATCAATCAAGTCTATCAATATCTTTCATCAATGATCAAGACAAACAATCATGTCTAGTTACTGATTCATCAAAAGTCCTCATCACTCGGGGAAAATCTATCATCACTTGGGGTATATCAGATTCATCAAGATCTATATCAATCTGGTATTCTCCTAATCTTGTAAACTGTATCAATTTTTGCAACCATCAGATCATAGTGTTCTTTCCTTGGTTCTTCGACAATTGAAGGGTTTGCATGTGATACCTACTAGTTCTGCTAAGACAATCGAGTCTAGAATGGGTCACTCACTTCTTTGCAATCCTAAGGTTTGGAATTAGGCATTTTGATACTTTTTCACAATCATAGGTTCATTTTCTATTATAGTGAACATTATCTTTAGTCATTCAGGACCTATTATCTTCATATCAAATCAATATCAATCAGCTTTTGTCTCATATCAATTATCAATTTCAAACATCAGTTTCATATCTTTATCAAATACAGACTATCTTTGAACTACTGCACTTCGCATAGTAATTCAAAGAGGGGCAAAATGTAATACTCCAAAAATGGGCTATAAGTTCATTAATCTCCTACATCTACAAATCGAACGAAATCGACATCAAAGTCCTAACCTAAGGCACATCTAAACATCATCGAATCATAATTGATTATCTTAAATTCTACATCGAAGAATATTCCTAGTAATATTCTTAATCATCATAATTATCTTTAATTTTATAATTATTTGGCAATAAATCACATTTATCCTAAAATTTGATTAATTAAATATTTTGCATATTTAATTAATTAGATTTAATATTTGCCACATAATTGTTTAATTAAATTTAATTCTATCTATTATTAATTGTATTATTTAATTTTGACAATAAATTAAAATTCTTATGAATAATTGATTAAATTCTTATTTAATTAATTAAAGCATGTTGTCATTATTTAATAATATAATTTTTAATAAAAGTTTGGTAAAATAGTTAATTAACCCATAAATTAATTATTTTATTTCAAAAAGCAGTTAAGTTGAGAATAAATCACTTTATTTATTTATTAAATCATAATTATCCATGTGCACATTCAATGACCAGTTAAACTCAAATTGGAAAATCAATGCAAGTTGTTAGCTTTTTTTGAAACTCAACATCTTTTTGAGTTTTAAAGTTGATCTAAACTTCTAATTCGAGTTGAACTGTGCTTTTGCATGATTTTTGTGACTTAATTATCTTTATTTAAAAATAACTCAAAAATCAACCTGAGTTATTTGAGTGATTTATGGCTTTTTTTCATGCACCTCCAAAGCCTTGGATTTCTATAAAAACAAGGCTCATCTCTTCATAACTCATCTCTCAATCATCTCTCAAATTTGCATCCAAGCATCTCATATTTTTGCACAATCACGTTGGAGAATTGGAATTGGGAGAATCAAAGCTCTTGCGAATCAAGGCTATTGTGAGATCAATTTTTTTTTTTTTACATTCATTTAGATTCTTTTTCATATCATTGTTAGCTTACTTTGCATGTTCATAGATCAATTTCATTCTAGCATAATTTCATATCAGTTTTTATCATTATTATTGCATAGAAAATATCAAAGAAATAGATTAATTGCATTCATATTTTATATCAATATTGCATTCAAATCTTTCGTTTAGGTGTCGTCTAGGTCACTAATCTCGATAACAATCTAAGAACATTAATCTCGCACCTACTAGAAGGTAGTAAATCGCTTGGTTAAATTAGATAGCTTTCAATTTTGCATGATTTGATCATAGCTAACCTCTAATGTTTTACTGAAGTGTTGTGTCTACAGATCAGGTACAATTTTCACACACACACACAAATAGGACCCCTTAAGACCTAATAGGACCCTTAAAGACCTAACATGACCTAATAAGACCTAAAAAGACCTTTAATATGATCTAATAAGACCTAACATGACCCCTTAAGCCCTAACATAACCTAATATGACCTAATATGATCTAATAAGACCTAATATGACTTAATAAGACCTAATATGACCTAGCATGACCTAACATGACCTAACATGACCCCTTAAGACCTAATATGACCTAAAAGACCCTATAAGACCTAAAAAGACCTGATATGACCTTTTAAGACCTAACATGACCTAACATGACCTAACATGACCCCTTAAGACCTAATATGATGTAAAAGACCTAATATGACCTAAAAAGACCTAATATGATCTAATAAGACCTAACATTACCCCTTAAGCCCTAACATGACCCCTTATGACCTAAAATGATCCCTTAAGCCTAGGAACATGACCTAATATGACCTACTATGATCTAATAAGACCTAATAAGATCTAATATGACCTAGCATGACCTAACATGACCTAATATGACCTAACATGACCTAATATGACCCCTTAAGACCTAATATGACCTAAAAGACCTAATAAGACCTAAAAAGACCTAATATGATCTAATATGACCTAATATGACCCCTTAAGACCTAACATGACCTAACATGACCTAATATGACCCCTTAAGACCTAATATGACCTAAAAGACCTAATATGACCTAAAAAGACCAAATATGATATAATAAGACCTAACATGATCCCTTAAGCCCTAACATGACCCCTTAAGACCTAAAATGATCCTTTATGAACTAAAATGACCCCTTAAGCCCTAACATGACCTAATATGGCCTAATAAGACCTAATATGACCTAGCATGACCTCACATGAGCCCTCAAGGACTGAACATGACCTAATATGACCTAATAAGACCTAATATGACCTAGCATGACCTAACATGACCTAACATGACCCCTTAAGCCCTTAAGGACCAAACATGACCCCTTAAGCCCTAACCCCTTAAGACCTTAAGCCATGACCCCTTAAGCCCTAACCCCTTAATAATTTAAGCCATGACCCCTTAACCCCTTAAGCCATGACCTCTTAAGACCTAATATGACCCCTTAAGCCTTAAAAGACCTAACATGACCTAACATGACCCCTTAAGACCTAATATGACCTCACATGACCTAATAGGAACCCTTAAGACCTAATAGGACCCTTGAAGACCTAACATGACCTAATAAGACCTAACATGACCTAATATGACCTAATATGATCCCTTCAGACCTTATAAGACCTAAAAGACCTAGTATGACCTAATAGGACCCCTTAAGACCTAACATTCAACTATTAAAAAGACCTGATACATGATATAGATTAAGACCTAAAATTCAAGTAGAAAGTAAATTGAAAGTTCTATCTAATCAATTAAAATTCAATTTACCTATCTAATCAATCTAATCAATAAATAGAAATTTATAGACTATAAAGGTATTCAATTTAGGAAATCAATCTATTCTAATCAATTGAAAAAAGAATCAATCTAATTTCAATTTAAATATAGACCTAGTCTAATCAATCTAATCAATCTAAACAAAAAATAGAAATATAGACCTATCTAATCAATCTAATCAATAAATTAAAATTCAAGTAGAAAGTAAATTGAAAGTTCTAGAATCATTTTTAAATTTAGTTTAAACCTATAGATAATCAATCTAATCAAGTAGAAAGTAAATTGAAAGTTCTAGAAGAGAGAGAGAGAGAGAGAGAGAGAGAGAGAGAGAGAGAGAGAGAGAGAGAGAGAGAGAGATAGTCCATCAATTAAAATTCAATTCAAGTTTAATCTTGATCCATAAATTCAATCTAATCATAAATTTCAAATCAAATTTAAAGTCTACATATAAGTTTCAAATAGGATTTAAATTAAGTATGCACAAATTAAAATCCTTCAACCTAAAGCTCCTGATACATGTAGTCTGGATCCTCTCTATCCTTTATTATCTCCAAAAGTTTTTCATGCTCTTCAATAGGCAACTTCCACTTTTGGTTTTTAAACCCTTTTTTTGACACAGTTTCAAACTGCAATTTCATCGCTATAACCAAGTGACTATAATGTAGAACTCTCTCTCCACGCATGTATTCAACAAATTTAATTCCATTTTTGTCGATCTTAGTTTGTTGATAATAGGTGCCTTCAATAACAACTGAACCGGTCGGATACTTTTGTCCATCATCATCGACAACTTCTTCAAGCAACTTATGTTTTTCCTTGGTGCATCTTAGTAGATAATAATCTACACCTTCTATATTCTCAGGATCGACAACCACAACAAAAATATCAACTGTACAATTTATATTTATGTGTACAAGTAAATGTTAAATTTAAACCTCAAGAATATAATATATATATCACAAATATACCTAGAAATAAAAAATACGCACCTGTAACAACTAAATCAGAAACACATTCATAGTTAGTTGAATATATAGGATCATGGATGTCTATGACATTGTCATCATCTTCATAAGGAGGCATTCTAATTAACACTTTATGATCCCATTTTGAAACATATCAATTTGCAATATTAACACATTGACTCATTGTGTTGTTGTTAAGACAATCTTCACAAAAGCATGATTTATCTCTTAGTTGAATCAGTGGAGGCTTGCGTTGTCTCATAGTCATCACTTGATGCAAACTTCTAATTCCAACAATTGATTGACAATTGTAGGGATTCGATCGATCGATATCTGGATTGGATGGATTGATATATAGATCTCAGTTTGAAAACATGAAAAATGTGAAATGCAATATATACAGATTCATACATTGTGTAGTTCACATGAGCTATATATATATATATATATATACAACAAGTTAAAACACACATGTGAGAGACCTATATATAGTTTTTTGAATTTGAGTTTGAAAAATAAAAGTAAATTAAATAAATACCTATCACTTTCCAAAAGTAACGTTTGTTGTATTTTGTCTCGAGTAGCGAAATGATTTTGACACCATTCAACAATTTTCTTTGAATTCTCTATCATGTTACCTAGAGAGATATATTTTTAACAATTTAGCATATATATATACATGTGTACATGCAATGCAAAGTTTTAAATAGTCTAGCCAAGTAAACAAGTTGAATATCAAATGTATGTACACATAGCTTGAAGTTCATGTTGTCAGAGTGCACACTTCACACATGCTCCTGCTCCATCATGCTCTCCTTTTCCATGTCCACTTTCAAAGAAGTTCCAAACAAACTTAACGTTGTGTCCAGCATGTTGCATGGCTAACCAATTAAAGGCTTTTGCAAACTTAAATTGACCTACAATTCAAATAAATACAAATGTATTTAAATGCGACACATAAATATATCTAGAATTGAGAAAATTTAAAAGAAAATTTATAATGCATGTACGTACTACCTGCACACCCATCAGACCAGATCCAATGTTGTGAAGCATTTATCCCATGACTCGCAAGATTGTTGAAAAATATGTTTGAACAATGAGCCACGTAGCTCCTATCATGAACCCTATCATCACTAATATAGAAATGAACCTCCTTGATGATAATGCATTCATTTTGATCTATACCAGATTCTATCTCATCCAAATTGTATTGTGCATGTCTATAGGTCACATGCACAAATATTGCAACTTGATCAGAATGATAATATTGATCCTGTAGCTCTTTTTGAGGGGAAAATGTATAGTTCTCCGCAAAATCTACAACTAAAAGAATACAACCAGGTGGGAAACAATTTTTGGAATCACGAAACTGTTTAGCTTGCCATCGTGCACCATGACAATGTTGGATATGTGGATAAATCACAGATCAAAATCTGTCCATGAACTGAAGGTATAGTAATTCACTCTCCTTTAATGTAATTTTTTTTTATTCACCTCCTATCTTCGTTTGGTATATCTCATATTCAAATCTCTTCCACTAGACTGGTGTTGTAACATCAATATTATCAAATTGTAAAGGAAGTTGCTACAAATTTCCACAATTATTGCATTCATTTTTTACACACTAGACATTGAATTCATCTGAATCTTCTGATTTATCACATAAAATGGACTTTACAAATTCTATTGTACTTTCAGTAACCATATCTAGATTAAGTATTGCCATAACCCTTTTATATGATTGCAAGTATAAGTGAAACTCAACATGATTTCAACAAAAACATGTTTCACGAACCTTATTTATGCATACAAAGCAAGGACACAACATCTCAAACATTCTCTGACCTATTTTCACATCTGAAAATTCATGCTTGAATGCTTCAAACAATTCACTTTGTGTAGTATCGACAAAATGTTTTGGACGTGAAATATTCATATCGGTCTCTTCATCATCCATTAGTATAGTGTCCCTTCTATTGGAAGAAACATGAGAGTGGTTGGTCCAAAAATCAATGACCCGTCTTCTTACATCTTCAGAAATTCTGTCTTTATAGGGAAGTCTACAAATCTATACCCAATTCTTTTCAATATCCATGTCCAACATATTTCTCTTCCTAATATATCTCTATATAGTTCTTCGAGATATGTTGAGTAAATAAGAAATTGCTCGAACTTGATTTCTATGTGTCAATTTCTTACTAGTTATCATAGTCATCAAGGCTCTTCTAGCTGCATTTGAATCTAGTCCTTTATGATCTAACCTGTTAACAACATTTAGTACATCTTGTAAATTTTGAATTATTGTCTCTTTTACTTTACCTCCTCCAACTTTCCTATTATCAATACCCAACAACTCCAAAACCAGAGTCATTTCTTTTTTCTTGAATAAATTTGCAAACAATTGTGCTTTTCCCACCAAATATTTACTCTCAAAATATTCCATCCACATGTTTTTGAGATGCAATTTAATAGTGCTTTCAGGTACCAGGTGTTCTAATTCAATTTGACTAATAAGTGATTTCTCATTCATGTCCATCAAATTCTACATTGTAGGAAAAAAATGTATACTTCAACTACTACCAATATCCTCCCCTAGTTGAGTTGCACCTTCTATAGCGATAGGTTCTTCTTCAACATCGATCGGTTGCTCTTGGACACATTTCGTATGACCTTTCATTTGGTCATCCCTTTTATGATCATACTTCCTTGTTCTAGTCCTTTTATTTCCCATTGCTCAAATATCTAAGCAAAATTTTTTTATTGTTTTACTATCTTGTCATTGAAAAACTTGTCTTCAAACTCCTTTGAAATCAAAATTTCTTTGTAACTTCCCCAAAAAAATGATTCCTTGCTTCAAAATATCCTTATATCCTAAAATAAGATACAAATTCGCAATTGATATATATTTTTAAAAAAATATCACACATATATATACCCTTTGGATTGAAAGGATGAGTCGCCCACTCGACTGATTATGAGGGGCCAACCTCTTAGGGGACTCGGCCGAGTCAAACTTGGCCGAGTAGTACTCGGCTGAGTCATCCTAAGTGGCATGCCAACTTGGCAGCCAAAACTTAAAAAACACCAAAAATGCACAATTTGAACTTCTAGTATTTTTTTCTCTTTTGCAAATTAAAAGTTTCAAAAAACTAAAACTACCCTTTTGTAGATCTCGGAACTACAATTTTGGACATATAAATTTTATATAATTTCAATTAGAAAATGTTAAACAAATTTGTAAAAAACTACATGTAGGTATATAAAGCTTTAAGAAGTCACCGATTCGATAAATTAAAAAATAGTAAATCAATTAAAAAAAAATTAAAATTATATGAGGCACTAGAGAAGAGAATCTTCTTCAAGAATATATAATTTATTTGGATTTTAGAATAATTTTGATAGGTGAAAAGTGGTGGGAGACAAAAACTATTGATTTCATGTAAGTTGTACTTTGAATACTTATAATGGGAAAATTATACATCAAAAATACTTTTTTCCTTTTTCCTGCACTAGGTATACATGTCATCTAAAACATATTTTGAAATTGGAGGAAAAAACAATATTTTACTTATAATTATTTGACGGAAGGTAAACCCCCTGATTTGCTGTATTTTTAAGACATGAAAAATAGACCTTAAAAATTTAAAAAAAATATTAATTTATGTACAAAATAATTTTTAAAAAGTATAGACATAAAATTCATCCTATTTCACACATTTCATCAGTTTACATCATCTTCAAATTTTAAATAAAAATATGACTTTTATGCCCTTGAAGTTTTTTAGTTTTGGTGTTGTTAGCCTCTTCCTTTGTAAAAGCGTGACAGCTTATTGTGCTTTTACCCCCCACTCTTTAGCAGCTGTCTAAAAGTAAATAGATGACTTATAACAAATTTATTTTGAAGATTAAGAATTAATTTACTACAATAACATCTCATAATTTATTACCTTTTAGTTTCCTAAATCTACCATTGCCCACCAAGTACTCCCCTTCAAATTTTTTAATTGAGTCGAGATCCCAAATGCAATCTATATGGGTCTTTGCTCAAGATTGGGAAGATATTGAGTAACGTACACCATCATCTTGTATACCATATATCCCTCAACCATAGAACCCTCGAGACGTGCTCTTTGTCGTACCAAACCCTTCAAAAATTTTAAGTGTCTCTCAACCATCCACATTGACCTAGCATGTACAGGTCCACACAATTCAATCTCCTCAACTTGGTGTATGAGGTAGTGTTCTTGTGTATTGAAAAAAGCTGGAAGTAAACACTTTTGCATTTCACACATTAATCGACAAATTCTTTTCTTCCAATATTTTATATCTTCTTTATGGATTTCTTTAGATGACAACCACCTACAAGGGATTCAAGACATAAATATATAAATATGAGACTTTACAATATATTACTTGTTTGATATTATTGTTGAAGTTCTCTGGGAGAGATAGGGGTAACAAATACTGCAACAATTGTCAACTGATCATTTCATGCAATGAAAATTGAATGCAATTACACAAATATATTGTAAATACAAAAGACTATGACTTACCTTGATGAAGGTATGCCAATCATGTGTTTTCATCCCTGACCCAAAATCATGGAATAATGGGGATGTGATGAAGAACCTTGCGAGGTACCTTTTTTGTCACTTGATCATCTCGATATCTGCTCGTCTGACATTCAGGGCATTCTTTTTCATTTTCATGTTTTTTATAATAAATAATATGATCTTCAGGACAAGCATCAATTGTTTGATACTCCATTCCAATATGTTTCATAGTGGCACATAATTCTAGGTACAAGCGAGGGAGAACATTTGATGGTGGTAACAGAAAGTCACCTATGAATCTGAAATAAATAATATAAGTCATTACTATAAACAATCTTAATGGTACATATTTCACCTTTTATAGACTATAATGACATATATGACAAACCTTAGCATACGTGACATTGCTATGTTGGATAAACCATTCATAACCTTCAAATTCACCAACAACAATACAACAAAGAGAAGCGTAGATTGGGAGCCTTTGTAAAGGGTTGTGTCTACCTTCTCAAGTAGAGGTATATCATGGATGTTGTCAATGTCATCCTCATCATCAGTAGCAGCAGTAGCACCAGCAGCACCAGTATCAAATGTGTCAATGATCAATGCATTCATACCATCATCTTCAAATGTGTTTTCTGGCACATGATCGTCATCTTCCATGGGATCATGATCTTCAACTTCAATACTCACACCTCCATGTTCCTCTATATTCACACTGAGGAGATTGACCTATATAAAAATGATGATAATCAAACCTCCTTCTATGGTTCATATGTATATTAATTGTGAAAACAATATACAAACAACTTACCACTGGATTATAATCAAACCCTCCTTCCATGTGACCATTCTCCCTACAATGTCTCTTTGCTGCTTTGATTTTAATTCTTCTTGTCTTTAAGCCGTTACAACTCTTGCATGGACAATAACATTTGTCATTGACTTCTCTTTGAAAGTTAGACAACAATCTAGTGATTGTCTCCCTATTTTGATTGAATTCCCTTGTATTATTTGACATGATCCTTAATGTGTATATCTACAAAACAAATTGGAGATGCCTCCTTTCATTAGCTTCATGTCAACTTCTCATAGCTTCTCATTTTCTGACAGATTTCACCAAAAGCTTTGTAGGAAACCAAGTAAGGGGTATTCTTGAGTTCAAACACATTAAGTTGCTATAACTAAATTATAAATCATGAATTTACTATAAAATTAAAACTGAATAGGGAGATAATTAAGACATTTAATGCATTATTACTTCATCATGATGATAAAAATTTCTTCGTTGAAGCACATAGTGGTGCAGGGGCACATAGAGCACATAAGGAGTTCACAAAACCTATGGAGATCAAAAAGACATCAGTAAACATGAAGATATCAAATGACATCAATTGGAGCATTTTGAAGCCTATAATGACCTATAAGGTTAATACCTGTAATAAATTGGCAATAAGCCCTTAAAGGCCTAATAAGCATTATGACCAATTTAGGAGTCTAGGATGAGTTTTCAAGTTGCAAGCTTATAATAGTTTACATTTGGTTTTAATAAGGTTTAATAAGTTTATTTAGATCATAGCCCAAGGTTTTAGGATTCAAAAATCTTAAGAAATGCTTCATTTGCAATTTTTTTAATAACAACGGTCACTTGTAAAAGGAGGGAAAAGGGGTTTTTATGTTTAATTAGTCTTGATATAATTTTCCAACCACCAAAGTTGGTTAAACAAACTTAGAAGAAGTTATAAATTAGAGGATCAAGCCATTATATGATAGTCAATTTATTAGATGTCATTAACAACATTAGATGCATTAGATGCCATTACATAGCAACATTAGAAGCATTAGATGCATAGGATAACATTAGATGTCATTAAACAAATAAAGAGAGATCAAACACTTCACACAATGCCTTGAAGGTAATAGAAACGATGCCCTAGCTCTCAAAGCTTGCAGGTCATCAAGCATTCCGTGAGCCACCAAGATATTTCCTCATGAAATGATCATAAATAGGGAGTACCACATAATGTATTATTTTATTATTGATGTCCCTATTTGATCTAATAGCATCAATATAACAAACAAAACACTGAACAATCAAATAGGGACATGAGGTGCTCAAACAATGAGCTCATAAAACAATATATTTAGTCTTAATAAAATCTTATCAATCAACATAAATTGTGTGAAGTGTTTGATCTCTCTTTATTTATTTTGTTGTTGATATTCACTATGTGGTACTCCTCATTTATGATCATTTCATGAGGAAATGTCTTGATGGCTTGCAGACTGCAAGCTAGGGCATCATACATTATTTATGAGCTCATTATTTGAGCACCGACCAATCAAATTGGGATATAAGGTGCTCAAACAGTGAGCTCATAAACAATGCATGATGCCCTAGTTGTAGGTAGTTATCTCTTCTATAATGATGGAGGAGTGAAAGGTAATGATCAATGAGGTTGCTGCTATTAGATCATACATTAATACACTTATTGTTTGAATTTGAGCTCGAGCATCATGCAATGTTATTGCTATCATTACATGCTTGCTGCTATTGTGCACCATATATTGTTTTATACACTATTTATTTCATTGAGACTGTGAGCTATTGTAGTTGACTGTATTCTTTTGGGGTCTGATCTATTGTAGTTGTTTCTTTTTTCTTTGAATAATTGTTTACAATTACTTTTGATGCAATATTTGTGTGAAGAAGAAGAACAAAATGGTGAATGAGTGTATTTGACAAAGATAAACATGACACATTTTGTTGGGTTGATTGGGTTGGCCTGGTACCATTTTCATGGCCTGGCCAAATATTTAACAGTGAGCTCATGAACAATGCCAATATTAAACAGTGAGCTCATGAACAATGTATGATGCCCTAGCTTGCAACCAGTGAGCCATCAAGACATTTCCTCATGAAATGATCATAAATGGGGACTACCACATAGTGAATATCAACAACAAAACAAATAAAGAGAGATCAAACACTTCACACAATGCCTTGAAGGTAATAGAAATGATGCCCTAGCTCTCAAAGCTCGTGGGTCATCAAGCATTCCAAGTGCTAAGATGTAAACAATGCCACTATTAACAATGCTAAGATGTAAACAATGCCACTGAAATTGATTTAATTAGAAGACAAAGCTCGAATGCCTACCTTCCAAATGAAAAGATGTAAACAATGCCAGTATTAAATAGTGAGCTCATGAACAATGTATGATACCCTAGCTTGCAGCCCACAAGCCATCAAGACATTTCCTCATGAAATGATCATAAACAGGGAGTACCAAATAGTGAATATCAACAACAAAACAAATAGAGAGAGATCAAACACTTCACACAATGCCTTGAAGGTAATAACAATGATGCCCTAGTTCTCAAAGCTCGCGGGTCATCAAGCATTCCAAATGAAAACATGTAAACAATGCCAGTATTAAATAGTGAGCTCATAAACAATGTATGATGCCCTAGCTTGCAGCCCATGAGCCATCAAAACATTTCCTCATGAAATGATCATAAACAAGGAGTACCACATAGTGAATATCAACAACAAAACAAATAAAGAGAGATCAAACACTTCACACAATGCCTTGAAGGTAACAGAAATGATGCCCTAGCTCTCAAAGCTTGTGGGTCATCGAGCATTCCAAATGAAAAGATGTAAACAATGCCAGTATTAAACAGTGAGCTCATGAACAATGTATGATGCCCTAGCTTGCAGCCCGTGAGGCATCAAGACATTTCCTCATGAAATGATCATAAACAAAGAGTACCACATAGTGAATATCAACAACAAAACAAATAAAAAGAGATCAAACACTTCACACAATGCCTTGAAGGTAATAGAAATGATGCCCTAGCTCTAAAAGCTCACAGGTCATCGAGCATTCCAAATGAAAAGATGTAAACAATGCCAGTATTAAAGAGCTCATAAACAATGTATGATGCCCTAGCTTGCAGCCTGCGAGCCATCAAGATATTTCCTCATAAAATGATCATAAACAGGGAGTACCACATAGTGAATATCAACAAAAAAACAAATAGAGAGAGATCAAACACTTCACACAATGCCTTGAAGGTAATAGCAATGATGCCCTAGCTCTCAAAGCTTATAGGTCATCAAGCATTCCAGGTGAAAAGATGTAAACAATGCCAGTATTAAACAGTGAGCTCATAAACAATGTATGATGCCCTAGCTTGCAACCCGCGAGCCATCAAGACATTTCCTCATAAAATAATCATAAAAAGGGAGTACCACATAGTGAATATCAATAGCAAAACAAATAGAGAGAGATCAAACACTTCACACAATGCCTTAAAGGTAATAAAAACAATGTCCTAGCTCTCAAAGCTCACGGGTCATCTAGCATTCCAAATAAAAAGATGTAAACAATGCCAATATTAAATAATGAGTTCATGAACAATGTATGATGCCCTAGCTTGTAGCCCGTGAGCCATCAAGACATTTCCTCATGAAATGATCATAAACAGGGAGTACCACCTAGTGAATATCAACAACAAAACAAATAAAGAGAGATCAAACACTTCACACAATGCCTTGAAGGTAATAGCAATGATGCCCTAGCTCTCAAAGCTCACAGGTCATCGAGCATTCCAAATGAAAAGATGTAAACAATTCCAGTATTAAAAAGTGAGCTCATGAACAATGTATGATGCCCTAGCTTGCAGCCCATGAGCCATCAAGATATTTCCTCATGAAATGATCATAAATAGGGAGTACCACATAGTGAATATCAACAGCAAAACAAATAGAGAGAGATCAAACACTTCACATAATGCCTTGAAGGTAATAGCAATGATGCTCTAGCTCTCAAAGCTCGTGGGTCATTAAGTATTCTAAATGAAAAGATGTAAAAAATGCTAGTATTAAATAGTGAGCTCATAAACAATGTATGATGCCCTAGCTTGCAGCCTGCAAGCCATCAAGACATTTCCTCATGAAATGATCATAAACAGGGAGAACCACCTAGTGAATATCAATAGCAAAACAAATAAAGAGAGATCAAACACTTCACACAATGCCTTAAAGGTAATATAAATGATGCCCTAGCTCTCAAATCTCATGGGTCATCGAGCATTCCAAATGAAAAGATGTAAACAATGCCAATATTAAATAGTGAGCTCGTGAACAATGTATGATGCCCTAGCTTGCAACCCGTGAGCCATCAAGATATTTCCTCATGAAATGATCATAAACAAGGAGTACCACATAGTGAATATCAACAACAAAACAAATAAAGAGAGATCAAACACTTCACACAATGCTTTGAAGGTAATAGCAATGATGGCCTATCTCTCAAAGCTCGCGGGTCATCGAGCATTCCAAATGCAAAGATGTAAACAATGCCAGTATTAACATTCATATTTTGCCATTAAATCAACAAATGCCATCAAAATAAAATTGAGTTAATGAGAAGACAAAGCTCAAATGCCTACCTTTAAGAAAATTTTACATCTTTTCATCAAATGACCCAAAAACATCAAGAATCATCATATATGGTCACTAATAGCCAACTTTCAAAAGAATATGAATGAATGCAAACATACATAAGTGGATGGCTTGCGGTCTGCAAGCTAGGGCATCATGCATTATTTATGAGCTCACTGTTTGAGCACTGACTAATCAAATAGGGACATTAGGTGCTCAAACAGTGAGCTCATAAACAATGCATGATGCCCTAGTTGTAAGTAGTTATCTCTTCTATAATAATGGAGGAGTGAAAGGTAATGATCAATGAAGTTGCTGCTATTAGATCATACATTAATACACTTACTGTTTTGAATTTGAGCTTGGGCATCATGCAATATTATTGCTGTCATTGCATGCTTGCTGCTGTTGTGCACCATATATTATTTTATACATTGTTTATTTTATTGAGACTGTGAGCTATTGTAGTTGACTGTGAGCTATAAGAAACATATATTGTGTGAACTTTTTGATCTGTCTATTTATTTGTTTTGTTGTTGATATTCACTATGTGGTACTCTCTATTTATGATCAAATAGACAAAGCTCAAATGCCTACCTCAAGTGCCAGTGCCCTCTTCCCACACACTGTCAGCCTCTTCGGGCATGACAAACTCAAACTCCCTCTTCGCGCCATGCAAAAGTGTAGTGTTGTCTTCGCAACAACTTTTTGAATTCACAAATTAAAAATGACACTTTCTTTTTCTTTTTTTTTGGTTTATAACCAAATGGGTGTCACAATTTATGAGCTCACTGTTTGAGCACTGGCCAATCAAAAAGGGACATGAGGTGCTCAAACAGTGAGCTCATAAACAATGCATGATGCCCTATTTGAAGGTAGTTATCTCTTCTATAATGATGGAGGAGTGAAAGGTAATGATCAATGAGGTTGTTGCTATTAGATCATACATTAATATACTTACTTCTTTGAATTTGAGCTCAAGCATCATGCAATGTTATTGCTACCATTGCATGCTTGTTGCTATTGTGCACCATATATTATTTTATACACATAGAATAATAGATTTGGGGACTTAGACTTATGTTCAATCCTTAGTAATGGTTTGGGGAACTAATTACTAGATGAGTGACTATAGTACCCTAGTTTGCATTATTAGATGATCTTGTTTAATTTGTGGTCATTTCATGCAAAGATACATGTAAAGGAAAATAAATTTTTGCATCTAAAGATTACATGTATATATATAAAAAATAACTTGTATATACTATACAAGGAAAATAACTTTCAAAAGAAAATGCAACTGTACTTAATCTAAATGCCACTGTGTAATGTTTTTACTTATGATATTAATCTTTATATATCCCTATGAAGATATCCCTATTTTATTATTGATATCCTTATTTACATCTTTTCATCAAATGACCCAAAAACATCAAGAATGGTCCTATATGGTCACTAATAGCCAACTTTCAGAAGAATATGAATGAATGCAAACATACATAAGTGGATGAACATAAATAATGAAGGTACTAGATATTGCTTGAAGTAATGAAGTGTTGACCCAGGGTTCAATCCAGTATGCTCTTGTAAGATCCAAAACCTACAAGGAAGGAAAATATGGGGTTAGATCCAAAGGATCTAAGCAATGCCTGACACCATATTACTGATCCTCATCTACAATTATGCATGTGCATAGTCAAGCCATACATAGACTCAACAACATGCTAGCATTGATCCAATAATAAAAAATACATTACAAATGCCAAGCTCACAGTCTTAATGAAATAAACAGTGTATAAAACAATATATGGTGCACAACAACATCAAGCATGCAATGACAACAATAACATTGCATGATGCCCAAGCTCAAATTCAAAATAGTAAGGGTATTAATGTATGTTTGCATGATGCCAGATATTAAACAGTGAGCTCATGAACAATGCTACTATTAAATAGTGAGCTCATGAACAATGTATGATGCCCTAGCTTGCAGCTCGCGAGCCATCAAGACATTTTCTCATGAAATGATCATAAACGGGGAGTACCACATAGTGAATATCAACAGCAAAACAAATAAAGAGAGATCAAACACTTCACATAATGCCTTGAAGGTAATAGAAATGATGCCCTAGCTCTCAAAGCTCCCTGGTCATCAAGCATTCCAAATGAAAAGATGTAAACATTGCCAGTATTAAATAGTGAGCTCATGAACAATGTATGATGCCCTAGCTTGCAGCTCATGAGCCATCAAGACATTTCCTCATGAAATGATCATAAGTGGGGAGTACCACATAGTGAATGTCAATAGCAAAACAAATAAAGAGAGATCAAACATTTCACATAATGCCTTGAAGGTAATAGAAGCAATGCCCTAGCTCTCAAAGCTTGCGGGTCATTAGGCATTCCAAATGATAAGATGTAAACAATGCAAGTATTAAATAGTGAGCTCATAAACAATGTATGATTCCCTAGCTTGTAGCCCATGAGCCATCAAGACATTTCCTCGTGGAATGATCACAAACAGGGAGTACCACATAGTGAATATCAATAGCAAAAAAAATAAAGAGAGATCAAACACTTCACACAATGCCTTGAAGGTAATAGCAACAATGCCCTAGCTCTCAAATCTCGCTGGTCATGGAGCATTTCAAATTCTAATTAAGATGTAAACAATGCCACTATTAATAATGCTATCAAATAAACAATGCCACTGAAATTGAGTTAATGAGAAGACAAAGCTTGAATGCCTACCTCAAGTGCCAGTGCTCTCTCCCCAAATGGTGCCGGCCTCTTTGCTCGCACATGCCAAACTTGGATGCCCTCTTTGCCCCATGTAGAAATGTAGTGTCATCTTCACGATAGCTCTTTGAATTCACAAATTAAAAATGACACTTCCTTTTTTTTTTTTTTGTTTATAACCAAATGGGTGTCGCAATTACGACAATAGCATCGCTATTATGACACTGTCAGGGGCACTTGCAAAAAAAACCACAAAAAACATACACAAATTGTAGTGGCGTCACAAATTGGCATCAAAATTTGACCCCAAATATTATAGTGAATTGTAGTTGATTCTCATTAAATGGTTGACCGATTCAGTGATCTATAAGCTGAGAATGGCTTGTTACGTGATTGTAGCTGATTCTTATCAAATCATTGACCGATTTGGAAATCTACAACCTCAGAACAACTTGTTATCTAATTGTAGCTAATTCTCATCGAACGGTTGACTGATTCAGTGATTTATAACCTCATAATGATCTTTTATGCGATTGTAGTTCATTCTTATGAGCAGTTGATAGATTTGGTGATCTATAAGTTTTGAATGGATTGTTATGCGGTTGTAGTTGATTCTCATCGAATGATTGACCAATTCGGTGATCTGTAACCTCAGAATGGCTTGTAACATGATTGTAGCTGATTCTCCTCAAACAATTGACCATTTTGATGATATATAAGATCACAATGGCTTGTTACATGATTGTAGTTGATTCTCATCAAACAATTCACTGATTCGATGATCTACAACCTCAAAACAACTTGTTATGTGATTGTAGCTAATTCTTTTCAAGGAGTTGAGTGATTCGACAATCTACAACCTAAGAATGACTTGTTACATGATTGTAGCTAATTCTCATCAAACAGTTGATAGACTTGATTATCTACAACCTTAGAATGATATTTTATGTGATTGTAGTTAATTCTCATCAATGGTTGACCGATTCGGTGATCTGTAAGCTTAGAATGGCTTGTTATATAATTATAGTTGATTCTCATCAAATTGTTGACCTATTCAATGATCTTTCAGATTAGAATGGCTTGTTATGTGATTGTAGCTGATTCTCATCAAAAGGGTTGACCAATTTGGTGATCTGTAAGATTTGAATGGCTTGTTACATGATTGTAGCTGACTCTCATCAAATGGTTCACCGATTGAGTGATCTGCAACCTCAAATCAACTTATTACATGATTGTAGCTAATTCTCATCAAATAGTTGATTGATTTGGTGATTTGTAACGTCAGAATGACTTCTTACATGATTGTAGTGTTGGAGATTTGCCAGCAAGCCAGTACTGATTGTATGTTTGTCATTGATGAAAACATATCTTAAGTAGCATGCGTAGAAGGCTTATGCAATAAGCCTTGAGTATAAGTAGCATGGACATGATATTAGCATGATATCATGGAAGTAGAAGCTAACTGTTAGTATAGATAGTAATACAACAACCTATGTCAGCAGTGTTCCTAATAGAGTTATAGGTAGTGTTCTGTGTGTGATTGTCTATATAGTTATCATGAAGACTTGCGCACTTGGATATGTGATGGAGACATGCTAGAGATGTTAATTTCATGGATGCAAAGTCTGATGATTAGTAGAAGTTAAGTTATGAAGTTGTTGTTCACAAGTTGCAGTATTTTGTGTTTGTTCAAAAGAGCCGACAAAGATTTTATTGGTTTATGAGTTGCGCCTATCATCTCAGTATGCGCCCTTGGATTAATGATTGGAGAAGGGTTGAAAATGTTCACTTAAGAGTGCATGATGTAATTCAACATGAGGAGGAAGTTACAGATAATTCAGTAGAGCTAATAGTGTGTAGCGTGCATCTATAATTATTGAGCTAGACAGGTCCCAGTTTGAGATGCGTGCTTAGTAGAGTCGACATAATCATTAGTGGATATTGTTATGGTTTCTCTAATATGATTTCAAGGTGGTTATATGTAGTCTAAATAGTGCACTTCTATGAATCATTACAATCAAGAACACTCAAGAATGAGGTCTCAAAAATCAGTCCATAGCTCCCTAGGCATGGAGTGCAAGGGTGTTTAAGAATGCTCTCAACTAGAGCTATTAAGCCAATAACCTTGCTAGTAAACCATGCAATGGGAGATTCAAATGAAGACAAGGGAAAGAATGCCAATATCCTCAAGAATCAATATGAGAATGCAAATGCAAGCTAGATTAAGATGAGTATGAAAGCTAAACTATGGAAATGAAAGAACAAGTATTACAAAGCCTCCTAGTTAAGCTAAATGAATTAATCTAAAGCATAAAGGAAACTAAGTTAAATATGAAGCTATGAATGCTATGATAATGCAAGAAATGAAACTATGATAGCATGTAGATGCAAAATCCAAGAATGCTCCAAATCTTCAAAAGCTCCAAAGTGACCTAGAAAATCTACAGCATAACATTAGCATAAAAAGTTGGGGATCTAGAGTGAAGAAGAGAGCTCTCCTTTTATAAGAAATGAGAAAGAATGGACCCTGGAGATTAAGAGTTAAAAGATTTAATCAATGGTGGAGCATCAAAGAGGAGAAATCCATGTGCACATGTATCCTCCAATGAGAAAATAAGAGTTGACTTTTGTGTCCATATGAGACAAAAAGTGTTTTTTCCTTTTTTGTAAAATAAGAATAATGATTTATTTGTGCAACTTAGGATAAGAGGAAAAGTGGGAGCTTTTTATTTACTAAAAGGGGAGGGAAGTCCTTTTAATAAATAAAGACTTAGGAATAAGATGGTTAGCCCATAGAATATAATCGAATAAATGATAGAACTAGGATTTGATCAAGAATAAGCAATTGATGATTTTAGCAAATAATGCTAGCAAGGGGGTAATAGTTTAGGTGACCATTTTTAGGTGTATACATTTGCCCCTCTTTGACTAATGTGTGATTGATCTAAGAACACATTACGTCAAAGAAATAGATCAGCCAAGAAGGCAATAGAGATCTAACTCCAAAGATTGAAGTGTAGAGAGATAGCAAATCCTACATGGTCAACCTGGTAGTGACAGTACTGAACACTTAGGAAAGAGATGGACAGTATCAGAACTCGAGACGAGAACTAACATGTCAAGTGCAAAGATAGATTGATCAGAGAAAATGGAAAGCTCAAGCATATGCTCTAGAGAATAGCCAATAAGATATGATGTGTCTACCCCCTCAAGATCAAAAGTGAAATTAGGTAGAGGGAATGCAAAAGCAAGAGCAACATGACCAAATCACTAGAAATCATAATCGAAGAGAAAAAGAGTGATAGAATAACCATCAAGCAGTGAAGATATGCCCCAACAAAGATCGAAGGAGAGATGAAATGAATGAAATGAAAGACTAGAAGGTTGAAAGAGATGGGGATGAAGAGGGAAAGGATGCCCCAATGAAGATCAAAGGATCAAGCCTCAAAAAGGGTTAGTCAACTACATGGAAGAAAGAGGAATGCAATTTTGACGATCAAGGTGAAGTCAAATTTTGGTTTCGATCTCAAAATGAAGAGAAAGTGATGTGATATGAAAGACAAGAAGTGAAAGACATGATCGAGAAAAGGAAAGGTGAGCACAGTTTGATTAACAAGTCCATGAAAGATAAAGGAGAGCTCTCTCCATATGCAAGATGCAAAACTAAACTAAGATGAACCTAAAAATGCAAGCTACATGAAAAGTGGTTTACTTGCAAGGTCACAAAGCTAATAGACATCTAATAATCATCATCAAGTGTTATTGGTAGTGTCACAAGATTATACAATACACACTAGCATAACTATGTGGATCTGAATATGATCTATATCAGATAGAAATGTGGAAATCTCACCTAGGCATCAAAGACATATAGGTCAAGATGACTAGTGTAGTGAGGTTCCCTAAGTTTGATATAGCAAGATTATGCTCACATTGAGACACAAGAAAGTCAAGATGACTATAAGCATGCACTTGCAAAAAATAGTCAAGGATAATACCTTGTAGATGCCAATGTCAAGTGGAACAAGCATAAATGCTAATGACAATGAGGACCAACAAAAATATACCCACAAGCAAAAAGAAAATAAAACATGTTCTCATGCCCCAGTCTTCTAGCTCGGCATCATCAAAAACTATTAGGGAGATAACACTCAGAAAAGAAATAATCATAGATAGCACACAAAGAAATAAAGTCAAGCAAGTCTTAGCGAGTCAAGTGCGTGTGTGTAGGTCATAGAGTCAAACTTTGAGTATCACATCTGCTAGTGAGAAATATTGCATCATCTAGACTGTGGGTAGGACATTTGATAAGTGTTAAGAAACACTCAATGCTAGGGTAGTGTTGAAAAACATAGTTTGAACCAAGTTGCCCAAGAAACCCAGATGCACAGAGAGACCCAAGATAAGCTCAAAACAATAGATGCCCCCTAGACTAAGACAAGAATCAATTCCAGGCTAGGAGAGGCAAAGTGAGAAGTGGAGCAAAGGAGCGCCATGCAAGACTGATAGACATAGATGTAGAGGGTCTAAAGCAGCGCCCATTTCCAAGTTTTTACCACTTGATAGATTTATTGCAATTTTTTTAGGACTTTTTATAATAAAAATTTTTTTTGTAATTTTGCTACCAAGGCACCTGTTTCCAGGTTTTCACCAAGGCACTTTTTCAATTTTTTTGAATTTTTTTACTTTTTTGGTGAGACATCAAAGTGCCTATTGCTAGGTTTTCACTAGGATGTTCTTTTTTTGGCAGTACTTTTTATGCTTTTTAGGATTTTTTCAGCATCATATATGAATGTTTTTGGAGTTTTTTCAGGATCATAAGTATGTACAAGGAATGCCCTAGACAGAAACGGGCATCAAGAATCTATTTCCTCTGATGTAGAGAACTGATAGGCCCTAGGTTCAAATGCTATAGCTATGATGATAGGAGGTCTGAACCAATTCAACCAATAATAACCAGCCCTAAGCAATGTCTGAGCGAGCAGAGGATCGTTAGAATGTCATCCACATATGCCATCGTGGATTTTAGCTAGCACTTTTTTCGACTCCTCTATTTCTAGACACTTAAGGAGAGTTCTATCTAGAACCTTCCTATACAAGCCACCAGAGACAAAGGCAAAGTGTAAGGGATGGCAAAAAGAATGGCGTGGTGGATTTTCAGGAGGAATATGAGGTGGAAGATATGAAAATATGGTAAGATTGTAAGATTTGTGAGCAGGATAGTGTAATGCGTCCACCAGGAACTTGAAGAAAAATTTATGCTTTTTCATTTGTGAGATGGATGTCAAAGTAACCAAGGCATTACAAACTTTGTTCTCAGCTTTAGGAATGGGCTGAAGTATAACAGATATGAGATCATGCTTGAAGTAGTGCACCATTTTTTTGTAGAGAATCAGCTTGTCATCTTTTATTTGATAATCAGTATTCTTGAGCAGAGTTTTATTTTTACTTTTCTTATGTTCGGATACCACCACAATGTGGTTTTCACCATCTGTCCATTGCTCTTTTCTTTTGACTTGATGACTATGATGCTTGATTGTTGATTCAATTTTTTTTGTCGCTAGTTCACTGGTGGAAGAAGTAACAGGTGTTGATGCGAGATGAAATGAAGTGATTGGTTCAATAGGGTTTATGTGAAGGGTGTCATCTCTGGTGACAAGAGAAGTTGAGCCTATAGGGTAAGCTCCAAAAGTAGCTAGATTTAGATTCATCAGAGAAGAACCAATGTAGTCAACTAAGGCAATATGGGGAAAAAACTCATCAGGCCCTACACGAGACTCATCAACAACGTCAGGTGGGTTACGAGAGGTATGAACTACATCAACATCCATATCTATCATGGAAGAATCTTCTGGAAGAGGATTAAGATGCCAAGAAGTAGAAATACTCATGTCATTATGTGATAGATCACCTCTTTATAGTAGTCGTGCAATGTTGCGATGTTGTCTATCATAGTTCAATGATTCTTTAGGCACATAGGTTCTAGACATAGAGGCCTCAGCCATATCATTAGTAGGTATACATTCTTCTCCCCAAAGAAGTGAAGTAGGAGGAAGATCATCTCCCATTTGAGCCATAGTGTGTAGTGGTGACTCATCTGTATCTGTGTTTGAATTACTGAGCGTGGGAGTATTTCTAGAATAATCAAGGAGGGCATTTGTTGTACTACCCTCATCTTCTCTATAGATCCACTCTTGAACAACTTGTTCTTCTCTTTCTGCTTCTAAAGGAATGGATGAAGGAACAAAAGTATCAATGATCATCATAGCAGAAGTAGAAGGCTTCATTTGATCAGAAGGTTTCCCATATGACCTAGGAGAAATAGGGATAGAGGCAAAGGAATCCAGCGTATATTCACCCATACCAAGGCTCATCATCTTAAGTGTTTTCTCAGTAGCAACTAGAGACGTACTAGAATCAACAGAAGGTTCATTGTGAGGAGCAAATTTTTCAGCAACAACAAGAGCATTGATAGCAAAAGTATGGTCTCTAGGAATCACAACTTCAGTGCCATTGTATAGAAATTTAACACACTAATGATAGGTGGAAGGAACAACCTACATGTCATGGATCCAAGGATGACCCAAAAGAATGTTATATGCGAGTGGGATGTCCAATACTCAGAAGTTAATATCTTTCATGATAGGGCCCACTTGGATAGGCAATGTGATAAGACCTTTGGAAGATCTTTCCACTTCATCGTAAGCTTTTATAGTAATCTTCTTCTTAGAATCCACAACAAATTTTGACAAACCCAACTGTTGTATGACATTGAAAGAAACAATATTTAACCCTGCACCATTATCTATCAGGACTCGGCGGACGTGGGTGTGGTAGACTAGAACTTCAATGTGTAAAGCCAAATTATGCAGGTGAGCAATAGATATGTCATCTTCTATAGAAAAGGAGAGAGATAGAAGAGATGAAATATGGTTGACCATAGCCTGAAATCAATCTAGATCAATGTCATTGGGAACACGTGTTGTATGTAGAGCCTCATCAAGAATCTCTCTATGTGAAGGGGATAACCAAAGCAACTCAAGGATAGATATCTGTGCTGGTGTCTTTTGCAAATGTTGGACAAGATCATAGCTAGGGGTGGCTGAAGGAGCCACTTGTTTGGAAGGCAAAGATTTCTTGGGATCTTGCATAGTTTTAAGGACAATCTTGGCTTGCCCCCTAGTAACAGCATTTAGTGTCTCACTTTGGGAAGATGAACTACCACATGTTTGCAAGACCAACTTACCATGACTGAATTTATTATCATCTTGAGACCTCAGCATTAGAACACTCTCAATGGGCTCTACCATGTTGATCACAGGCGTATCAGAAGTATATGTATAGTTGATCTTAGCATCATGATTCTTCTTATGTGCTTGAGAGGTTTCCCCCTTGTCATGCTTAGGTAGAGGATCTTTGAAAGCTATGTGATCAGAATTTTTAGTTAAGCCATCAGTGGAGATTGTGTTGTTATCAATGAGGTCTTGAATATCATCGCTAAGCTTAAAACAATTGTCTGTTGAATGTCCCCTGTTTCTATGATAATGGCAGTAATGATTCTCTCTCCACCAATCAGGCCTATTTATCAGATCCTAGTTACTAGGTTTATCAAGAAGCATAAGATATCCATTATCAACCAAAGTCTTAAGGATCACATCATAAGGTTCTGCCAACTTGGTATAGACTCTCTTTTGAAATGACTTCTTAGGCTTATCTACATATTGAGGTTTAGGAACACTGTGAGCGTTGGTAGCTTCTTGTTGTTTTCTTGCATAGATAACATTGGAGAGATTGAAAGAAAGCTCTTTAGCTTTAGGAGTGTCAACAACCCCATTAGTAACAACATACTTGTCCTTATTCCAAGGTTTGTTCTTGTCTTTTCCATTGCCTTTAGCATCTTTATTAATAACAATATCCCCTTTTCTTATAGCTACATCCTCAATTCGATATGCACTTTCAATCATGTCATGGAACAAGGAGAACATTTTCTTCCTTAGATCATAAAATAGCTCATGCACAAGTGTGTTGATGAAAATGTCAATCTTTTCTCTTTCAGGTAATGGACGAGGATACCTAGAATACAATGACCTCCAACATTGTAAGTAAGTTGCAAATGGCTCACCTTGATGTTGTCTTAGATTACCAAGATCTATCATGGTGACAAGTTGTTGGATGTTGTAAGAATAATGTTGGGTAAATCGCTGAGCCACTCATCAAAAGTCTTAAGAGGTGGTGTCAATTTCGCAAACCATTCTAAAGCTTGGCCTCTTAAGCTTTGAGAGAATAATCATAGAAGAAATGTGTCTTCATGAAGAAATTCCATACTAAGAGCATAAAAGTGACACACATGGTCATGGGGATCACCATTTCCATCATACTTGTCATATTTGGGAACCTCAATATCCCTAGGAAATGGGACCATGTATAGACTTTTATCAAAAGGAAGAGCACAAATTGATTCTACAAAAGAGACCTTTGGAGGCTCTCTTTCTATTGCCATTTGGGTAAGGCGTTGATTTGTCCGATGCAGTTCTTCCTAAAGGACTTCCAATTTAGTTGGTACTCTTTGTTGGACAATTTGTTTGACATCATAGCCGAGAGGAAGCTTGTATCCTTTAGAAGTCATATATTGAAAATATTGATCCCCATTATGCTCTAAAAGCTTATGCATCATTTGTTGGGAGACCACATCTTGTTCAAATCTCATAAGATCCTCACTAGAAATCTCATCATCAGCCTCTGCCTCATGTTGAGAGGGAGGAGGCCTAGGAGGTGAAGAAGGCATATCAAAAGTGGGTCTTGGAGGAGATCTTGGTGGCATGTTGTTGCCATTGTTGCCATTAAAAAGAGGTCTATGCTCATAGTTACTAGTCTCAGGTTGCTCATAAGACATTCCTCTATAAGCCATGCACCTAGTAGCATCCATCCTTTGTTGATTGTGTTCTTTGTCTAAGCACGTTTGGTTATCCTTATGCTCAAAGTGTTCTTGTAAGCATTGAAATTTTTCTTGTTCAGTCAAAGTGAGTGAGACATTGTCTATGTTTTTGGGGGTCTTGAATGCGGAAAAGAGGAAACCTCCTTTGTACCATGGGGTAGCCTTAGAATCCTTAGATTGGTTAGAACTAGAACTATTGTTGCTAATGGGCACTTGTGAGCATCTATTTGGAGAAGGTAAATTGTGTATAATTGAATGGAGGATGACTCTCCTGCTCAAATCGAGACCGAGTTGTAACCGACATGAAAAGAGATGTTGGTTGACTAATAGAATGAGACAAAGTTTCTTAGATTTGAGATAAGAAAAGATAATAAAGATCACTTGTCAAAGTAGAACAATAGAGAGATGGCTCATCAAGAGTGCTCAAGCACTTACAACAATCAATTGACTAAAGCCGAGCAGCAAGCAAGAAGCTCAATAAGCAAGTAGCTAGAGAGGTAACCATGATGCGACAAGTGATCAAGAGTAGCATTTGTTAAGCTCAAATCCAATAGTTTTAGCTCATTTGTTTTAGTCTAGAACAAGTCTGAGCATGTAGATAATAGACTAGCTTCAGGTAAGAACAGAAAAAGATACTCTACAACAGGTTAAAATGCAAGTTTAGCAGCTCCAGATTGCAACAGCAACAAGACAACAAAAAGGTTCTGGGTGACACTTTCCAAGAAGACAAGGTGACAGTTTATAGCAAGGCAACACTTCACCCTAAGCCAAGTGACAGTTTCTAGTAAGGCCGGGTGACACTTTCCAGGCAAGCGGGGTGACAGTTGTGCAAGGATGAACTATCGCACGATATTTCTAAAAATAGGGTGCGACACTATTCTAGGGTCGTACGACTCTTTAACTAGTGAACATAAAAATCTTAGTTTTGAAGCATTTTGATCAAGTTCAAAGGTTGGATAGTGCAATTTCTCAGTTTGACAAGCAGTAACAGCAGATAAAAGATAGGTTTGCAAATAGTATAGGATCAAACATGTCATAGAACACTTGAAACAAGGCAAAAGCAACCTTGCCAAGACAAGCACTTGTGTTATCAAAACTAAAAATCTATGAGTATTACCATGATGTTTATATGTTCAAGAACATTTATTTAGGTATAGCACAACGAGAACACTTCAAGCACTTTCTATCCTAAAAAGACAAGGCTCAATACTTAGCAATGTGGCCCACAACTTGATGCTCCATTACCTCACACAAAGTGGTTGCCCACAATAGATATTATCTTTGTCATGGAAGTGCCAAAGACACAACCAAAGGAACACATATGGTGAGTAATCTTGGGGTGATCCAGGTTATTCCACTTGGATCAATCCTTGCACCAAGAAGCTAAGCGAAAAAATAGGGTGGCTTCTAACTAATGGTTCATAGTAAGGGCTTCCATTCATAACACCCCTCTTGCTCCTCATAAAGGACTAGGACCTTGCGGCCTCAAGAGTACCATAAGCATTCTTGCTCCATGCTTTTCCAATGGTCGCAATCCCATGAGCTACTCACATCAAGCAAAGACAAGTGTTATGTCTACCAAGGTTTTGTGTCCTTGATAGCCTTGACATTATAGTGGGTTGGAATAGCTCAGTATTAGCTTGTCCCCACTTGGGTCATTCCTCTTGATTGCTCAAGAGTAGGCCCGCTAAAGGATTCTAAATCTAAACAAAAAGTGGATCAATTCTTGAGATTCAAGGTTTTTGGTTCACCACAAGGGTGAAGAGCATACTCCCCTATCTCAAAAACTTCACCCAAACACACCAAGCAAAGATTTAGTTACCCCCTTGCTTTCAAAATCCCGAGATGGGTCAAGATTTTTGTTTCACCACAAGGGTGAAGAGCATACTCTCCTACCACCTCAAAATTCCTACAACAAGGTATTAAGTGCCTATGAAATGAAACAACTAGTATATGCCGCACTTAATAAATAAAGTAATTAAACAAGCACTTGATTTGGTTTTTATGCTTAGGGCAGCCCTGCAAAAACCATTAGTAGCCCTCTTTGACATGCGTTCTTTTGGAAAAATATCTCAAGCAAGTGCACCTACAACCAC
Organism: Chamaecyparis obtusa; assembly: GCA_027943335.1. Classification (NCBI taxonomy): domain Eukaryota; kingdom Viridiplantae; phylum Streptophyta; class Pinopsida; order Cupressales; family Cupressaceae; genus Chamaecyparis; species Chamaecyparis obtusa. Next base: position 2,855,539 of record BSBK01001611.1, on the reverse strand, counting down.
AACTTGTTAGGCCCACAAGGTTAGAAAAATAAAAAATTAGATAATCCGCAAGTAAAATAGCTAATCAAATTGTAAAATTTGAGAATGAAACTAGCATAGTTGGATTAGGCTTGGAAAGACCTTTCCAACGATATATCACACTTCAATTTTCGATACCATTTGCAAAAATTTCTCAAAAATGGGCACCCATTTTCCAAAGTGGCATCGATTTGAAAATGTTGAAATTTTTTTAAATTTTCAAAAAGATAGCAGAGAACCCAAAACTTGCAAGATAAACAAATTAGCTCAAAAATATCTCACTGTCAAGTATAGGCGATAGTTACAGACACCAGAATTATCGCGTGATACTTCTCATTATACTAGGGTGATAATATTAGTCTGCGCGATATTTCACCCAACACCAGGTGATAGTTTGCCTTACACCAGGTGATATTTCCTATAATAGTCAGGCGATACTCCCGACAAGTGAAGTATCACACTGCTATATAAAGAATTATTGCATGACACTGGCAAAGTATCGCTCGAAAACTGTAAAAAAAGGCCGAAAGCAGTAAGCTAAAAATGATGAAAATAAAGTATGAAAATGCAAAAAAAGGACAAAATAAAACTATTTTGCCCCACGGTGGGCACAAAAAATGTGTTCTATAATTGTGTCACACTTCTATGAATCATTACATTCAAGAACACTCAAGAATGAGGTCTCAAAAATTGATCCATAGCTCCCTAGGCATAGAGTGCAAGGCTGTTTAAGAATGCTCTCAGCTAGAGCTATTAAGCCAATAACCTTGCTAGTAAACCATGCAATGGGAGATTCAAATGAAGACAAGGGCAAGAATGCCAATATCCTCAAGAATCAATATGAGAATGCAAATGCAAGCTAGATTAAGATGAATATGCAAGCTAAACTATGGAAATGAAAGAACAAGTATTACAAAGCCTCCTAGTTAAGCTAGATGAATTAATCTAAAGCATAAAGGAAACTAAGCTAAATATGAAGCTATGAATGCTATGATAATGCAAGAAATGAAACTATGATAGCATGTAGATGCAAAAGCCAAGAATGCTCCAAATCTTCAAAAGCTCCAAAGTGACCTAGAAAACCTGCAGCATAACATTAGCATAAAAAGTTGGGGATCTAGAATGAAGAAGAGAGCTCTCCTTTTATAAGAAATGAGAAAGAATGGACCATGGAGATTAAGAGGCAAAAGATTTAATCAATGGTGGAGTATCAAAGAGGAGCAATCCATGTGCACAAGTATCCTCCAATGAGAATATAAGAGTTGACTTTTGTGTCCATATGAGACAAAAAGTGTTTTTTCCCTTTTTGTAAAATAAGAATAATGATTTATTTGTGCAACTTAGGATAAGAGGAAAAGTGAGTTCTTTTTATTTATTAAAAGGGGAGGGAATTCCTTTTAATAAATAAAGACTTAGGAATAAGATGGTTAGCCCATAGAATATAATCGAATAAATGACAGAACTAGGATTTGATCAAGAATAAGCAATTGATGATTTTAGCAAATAATGCTAGCAAGGGGCTAATAGTCTAGGTGACCATTTTTAGGTGTATATAGGTTCTAACAGGCTAACTTGACTATTTCATTTGGAGGAAAGATATTTATAAGAAGTCAATTATGATTGCTAAAGTGTGGTTCATGGTTGATTGTTAAGAGTAGAGTAGAGTGTGTGAAGTGTTGAGCCATCAGAAGAAGGTCTATGTGACCAAGTAAAGAGTTTGAGCTTTACATTGGAACTGATCTAGACAATAGGTCAAAGGGAAATTTACAAAGATCCAAATATAGTGTGTATCTATTATTCAAAAGATTGTAGCTTTCACCCCTTTGAGCAGTGAGCTCTCAGACAGTGCATCCTCACCCCTAATAGGGTTAATTATAAAAGACTCCTAACATGGTCTGACCCTTAACCAGGTCACTATACTAAATGCATTATAAAGACAACTCCTAATAGGGTTAAGGATCTTCTAACAAGGATCATAAAACACTAGTAAAAATTATTAGTGGGTGTCAATTCCCACCAGGGGTTTTACCTATTTGGGTTTTCCTGTAACCAAAATATTGGTGTCGTGTTCATGTATTCTTTCATTGTGTTTATGGTTAATATTTAAGTATACTTAATTGGATAAAGAATTGAAACTATTAGATAATTGATTCACTCCCCCCCTCTCAATTATCTCCTTGGGACTATTCCTAACAATTGGTATTAGAGCCAAGTGCCTTGGAGAGAAAGCCTAATAACTTGAGGTTGATTAGATGGCATTCTTCAGAAAAGAGAGTCCTAAGTTTGATGGAGAAAATTATCTTGATTGGAAAAATAAGATGATGACACATTTGCAGTGCATTGCTTTTGAAGTTTTTGAAGTGGCTATCAAAGACACTAAGATTCCTTCTTTAGCAGATCTTGCAAAGGATGATGCTACTGAGAAGCAAAAGGAGTTGTTCCATCATAATGCAATAGAAAAAGAAGCTATTATCAGTGCACTATCTGATAGTGAGTTTTCAGAGATAAAGAAAGTAGACACAACCTAGAAGATATGGAAGCACCTAGAAGACATGTTTGAAGGAGACAAACAAGAAAAGAATGCATGTAGAAAAACATGGAAGAAAAGGTATAATACATTGGATATGTTACTTGAAGAGAGCGTAAGAGCCTACAACCAAAGAATTTATGAAGCAATTGCTGGAATTAGAAATAATGGTGGAGCTATCTCAGAAGAAGACATCATGAATAAGGTGATGACTACATAGACACCAGAATATGAGAACAAGATAAACATTCTTGATGAGACCATGCAATTTTTTGAGAACTTCAAAAGAGAAACTCTAATTAGCAAGATTGCTACATTTGAGATATCAAGTTTGAAGACAGAGCCTAAAAGTGAAACAACCTTCAAAGCTTCAGTACATGGTAAGAAATCCTTGAAAACCTTTGGTAATTTTGATGATGATGATGATGATGAAGAGAAAACACTAGATGATTTCATTACTATGGTTGCTAAAAGAGAAAAGAAAGGAAAAGGAAAATATGAAGGTCAATTGCTATTCAAATGCTTTTCATGTAATAAGATTGGTCACTTTGCATCTAAGTGCCCTACAAGAGTTAAGAAGTTCAAGAACAACTACAAACCTAAGTATACTAAGGACTGCTACTATGCTGAAGATGTAGTATCAGATGCTGATTCAGCTGAGGATGAAATTGGATTCATTGCTATCATAGATAAAATGAATGATGAGATGCATCATAAAGATGGGAAAAAGGAACAAAAGCTAGCATTGATTTCACAAGCAGACACAAGGATAGATTGGATCATCAATAGTGGTTGCTCACATCACATGACAGGTGATAAAGGTAGATTTGTTCATCTACACAAATACAATGGTGTCATGGTTAGATTCAAAGACAACACTCCTAACCCTATCATTGGTAGAGGAGCTATCACATTGGATGGGAAGAACAATATTGATAATATTTTATATGTAGATGGTTTGAAGCATAACCTTCTTAGTGTTGGACAGTTACTTGAAAAAGGCTATCAGTTGGAATTCAAAGACAACAAGTGCATCATTAAAAATTAGGATGGTGTTATGATTGCATCAGGTACAAAGACTAAAGGTAATGTGTTACAACTTAATTCAAAGGAAAGTTGTTTTGTTGCTAAAGTTGATGACAACTGGCTATGGCATAAGAGACTATGTCATATCAATTTTGATAACATAGTAAAGATAAGCAATGTGAAGGCAGTAAGAGATCTACCTAGCATAGAAAATCCTATTGATACTATTTGTAGAGAATGTGTATTGGGGAAGCATGCAAAGAATTCATTCAAAAGAAAGCACAATTTAGCAAAGAACAAGCTGGATCTGATTCATATAGACCTATGTGGACCAACTCAAACAAGATCATACTATGGTGAAAGGTATTTCATTTTGTTTGTTGATAATTTTACTAGAATGATGTGGGTTGCATTCTTGAAAGAGAATTCAGAAGCTTTTGACAAGCTCAAAATATTCAAAGCTAAGGTAGAGAATGAATCTGGACTAAAAATAAAATGTCTAAGATCGGATAGAGGAGGAGAATTCACCTCTGACGGATTCTATGAGTACTATGAATAACATGGCATAAAAAGATAGTTAAGTGAACCTAGAACCCCTCAATAGAATGAGATTGCAAAGAGAAGGAATATGATCATCCTTGATACAGTGTGCACCATCATGATTGAAGGAAAAGTTGTGCACACCTATTGGAGAGATACAGTCAATACAACAGTCTATACCATCAATAGAATACAATTGAGGCATGATGTTGACAAGACACCTTATGAGCTATGGTTTGGTAATGTTCCCATAGTGAAATACTTTAGAATCTTTGGAAGCAAGTGCTAGATCATGAGGGATGAAGCCATAGGCAAGTTTGATGCAAGAAGTGATGAAGGTATTTTCCTTGGTTACTCTACTAAAAGAAAAGCTTATAGATGTTTTAATTTGAGATTGAAAAAGATTATTTGAAAGTGCTCATGTTAAGATTGATGAAAAGTTTATGGTTCAAGAAAGATATCATGATTACTCACCTATGATTGAAGAAGAACCTAGATCTTCCACTAGTGAGACAATTGTTGAAGAGATGTTTGACAATATTGACATGTTATTGAATGACCTTGAAACAAGTGAAGAGGAAACTCCAAAGGTTGAAGATACAACATCACCTAAAGTTCCAAAATATCTATCTAGATATCATTCTAAGGATGACATCATTGGAGATCAGAGTAGAAAAGTCGCAACAAGATCAAAAGAAAAGAGTTCTATGAGAAATGAGGCAGTATGTTTACTATCTCAGATTGAACCTTTAAGTGTTGAAGATGCATGTAATGATTTAGATTGGTATGATGCTATGAAAGAAGAACTAGATTAGATAATCTAAAATGATACTTGGGAATTGGTCCCAATACCTATTGATAAGAATGTAATTGGAACAAAGTGGATATTCATAAACAAGATGAATGAAGATGGCACAATGGTAAGAAAAAAAGTAAAGTTAGTATGCAAGGGATATGTGCAAAGAGAAGGTATTGATTATTCAGACACATTTGCACCAGTAAGCAGATTAGAAGCCATTAAACTATTTTTAGCTTATGCAACATTCAAAAACTTTAAAGTTTATCAAATGGATGTCAAGTCATCATTTTTGAATGGAGAGCTAAAAGAAGAAGTTTACATTGAGCAGCCAGAAGGATTCACCTTATCAGAAAGACCCGATATGGTATGCAGATTGAAGAAAGCCCTCTATGGACTTAAGCAAGCCCCTATAGCTTGGTATGAGAGACTTGATGGTTATCTAACAAAGATTGGATTCAAGAAAGGAGAAGCATATTGTAATCTATTCATAAGAGAGACATCTAAAGGTTTACTACTTGTAGCTATATTTGTTGATGACATTATCTTTGGGGGTAATGACAAACTTAGTGCAGAGTTTGCTAAAGAAATGTAGAGTGAGTTTGAGATGAGCATGATTAGACCTATCAAATATTTTTTGGGATTGAATGTGCAACAAATAGACAAAGGCATATTCATAAATCGGACCAAGTATGTGAAAGAGATCTTGAAGACATTCAAGATGGATGATTGCAAGAAAGTGGGTACACCTATGATAAAAGGTTGCAAGCTTACAAAAGATGATTCTCCTAGTAGATACAACATTGTACAAGTATATGATTGGAAAACTCATATATCTTACTCAAACTAGACCTGATATTTCCAATGCAGTTGGCATACTTGGAAGATTTGTAGTAGATCCTAAACAAAGTCACCTCATGGAAGTAAAAAGAATATTCAGATATTTACAAGGTACTATAGACTATGGTCTATGGTATCCCAACTCAGAGAATGTTGAGCTTCATGTAGATACTTATGCAAATTAGGCAGGATGCGTTGATGATAGAAAGAGTGCATCAAGAGGAGCAATGTTTCTTGGTGACAGAATTGTCAGTTGGACAAGCAAGAAGCAAAATTGTATTTCTCAGTCAACAACAAAAGAAAAATATGTTACAGTAGCCCTGAATTGTTCCAAAATTGTTTGGATCAAGAAAATGCTAAAAGATTTTGGAATTTAGATTGATTATCCTATTGTTATTCATTGTGATAACACTAGCACTATAAACATGTCTAAGAATCCAGTGATGCATGCAAAGAAAAAGCACATAGAGATCAAGTATCACTTCCTTAGAGAGAAAGTAGTAGAGAAAGAAGTCAAAGAAGATTATGTGAGCACAAAAGAACAGCTAGCTGATATATTCACAAAGCCTTTACCAAAAGATACTTTTGAGTATCTCAGGGAGAAGCCGGGAGTAATTCCCTTCCCTGATTCTACTCAGAGAAAGAAGAAAGAACATTAGTCCTTAGGGACTGATGGATGGTGGACTACTCTACTTTAGAAGTAGTATGGGTGCTTAAATGGATTGGCTCCCTTTTCCATTAATGTCAAAGGGGGAGTAGTGTACAGTCATGAAAAATAGAGAAGAAGATATACAGCAAGGGGGAGTATATTCAGTATTAAGGAGTTGCAACAGTTGATGGAGTATCCATCCTTGGGTGAGTTTTTGATGAGGAAATGGAGAATATTATAAAAAGAATGTCTCATTTGGATTGGTGGTGTTTTTCATTCCATATGTTGCCATCAATGCCAAAGGGGGAGATTGTTGGAGATTTTCTAGCAGGCCAGTACTGACTGTATGTTTGTCATTGATGACAACATATGGTAAGTAGCATGCATGGAAGGCTTATGCAATAAGCCTTGAGTATAAGTAGCATGGACATGATATCAGCATGATATCATGGATGTAGAAGCTAACTATTAGTATAGATAGTTATACAACAACTTGTGTCAGTAGTGTTCCTAACAGAGTTATAGGCAGTGTTCTATGCATGATTGTCTGTAAAGTTATCATGAAGACTTGCACGCTTGGATATGTGATGGAGACATGCTAGAGATGTTAAGTTCATGGACACAGAGTTTGATGATCAGTAGAAGTTAAGTTATGAAGTCACTATTCACGAATTGCAATATTTTGTGTTTGTTCAGAAGAGCCGATAGAGATTTTATTGGTTCATGAGTTGTGCCTATCATCTTGGTATGCACCCTTGGATTAATGATTGGAGAAGGGTTGAAAATGTTTCATTAAGAGCGCATGATGTAATTCAGTATGAGGAGGAAGATACAGATAATTTAGTAGAGCTGACAGTGTGTAGCGTGCATCTACAATTATTGAGTTAGACAAATCCCAATTTGAGATGCCTGCTTAGTAGAGCTAATAGAATCATTAGTGGATATTGTTATGGTTTCTCTAATATGATTTCAAGGTGGTTCTTGCCGACTTGACTAATTCATTTGGAGGAAAGATATGATATTAATAGGCAATTAGTTATGATTGCTAAAGTGTGGTTCATGGTTGATTGTTAAGAGTAGAGTGTGTGAAGTGTTGAGCCATCAAAAGAAGGTCTATGTGACCAAGTAAAGAGTTTGAGCTATACATTGGAACTAATCCAAATAGTAGGTAAAAGTGCAGCTCACAAATATCAAGATATGGTTTGTATCTATTATTCAAAAGGTTGTAGCCTTCACCCCTTTGAGCAGTGAAATCTCAGATAGTGCATCCTCACCCCTAACAGGGTTAATTGTAAAAGACTCCTAACAAGGTCCAACCCTTGACTAGGTCACTGAACTAAATGCATTGTAAAGACAACTCCTCACAGGGTTAAGGATCTTCTAACAAGAATCATAAAACACTAGTGCAGATTATTAGTGGGTTTCAATTCCCCCAGGGTTTTTACCCATTTGGGTTCCTCGTAACCAAAATATTGGTGTTGTGTTCATGTATTCTTTCATTGTGTTTATGGTTAATGTTTAAGTATACTTAATTGGATAAAGAATTGAAACTAGTAGATAACTAATTCACCCCCTGTCTCAGTTATCTCCTTGGGACTATTCCTAACATGTAGCTCATTCTCATTGAATGGTTGACTGATTCGGTGATCTAAAACCCCAAAAGATCTTTTATGTAATTATAATTGATTCTCATTGAATGGTTGACCGATTCGGTGATTTGTAAGCTTAGAATGGATTGTTACATGATTGTAGCTGATTCTCATCAAACAGTTCACCAATTCAGTGATTTACAACCTTAGAATGGTGTGTTACAGGATTGTATCTAATTCTCATCGAATGATTGATCGAGTCGGTGATGTGCAACCTCAGAATGACTTGTTATATGATTTTAGTTGATTCTCATCGAACATTTGACCAATTCGATGATCTACAAACTTAGAATTATCTTTTATGTAATTGTAGTTGATTCTTATCGAATGGTTGAACAATTCAATGATCTATAAGTACAAAATGGCTTGTTACATGATTGTAGTTGATTCTCATGAATGGTAGACCTATTTGGTGATCTGTTAGCTTAGAATGGCTTGTTACATGATTGTAGGTGATTCTCATCGAACGGTTGATAGATTTGGCAAACTGCAACCTAAGAACAACTTCTTACATGATCATAACTAATTGTCATCAAACGGTTGATTGATTCAATGATCTACAACCTTAGACTGATCTTTTATGTGATTGTAGTTGATTCTCATCAAACAGTTGACCGATTTAGTTATTTGTACGCTCAGAATGGCTCGTTACAAGATTGTAGTTGATTCTTATCAAATAGTTCACCGATTAAGTGACCTGCAACCTCAGAATGGGGTGTCATGTGATTGTACCTAATTCTCATCAACTGGTTGACCGATTAAGTGATTTGCAACCTCAAAATGACATGTTATGTGATTGTAGTTGATTCTCATCAAACGGTTGACCAATTCGGTGATCTGCAACCTCAAAATGACTTATTATGTGATTATAGCTAATTCTCATCGAACAATTGATGGATTCGATGATCTACAACCTCTAAATGATCTTTTATGCAATTGTAGTTGATTCTCATCAACTAGTTGACCAATTCAGTGATCTGTAAGCTGAGAATGGCTTGTTACATGATTGTATTTGATTCCCATCAAACCGTTGACCAATTTGGTGATCGGCAACCTCATAACAACTTGTTATGCAATTATAGTTGATTCTCATCGAACAGTTGACTGATTTAGTGATCTATAACCTCATAATGATCTTTTATATGATTGTAATTCATTCTCATCGAACGGTTGACATATTCGGTGATCTATAAGTTCAAAATGGTTTGTCACATGATTGTAGCTGATTCTCCTCAAATAATCAACCGTTTCAATGATATGTAAGCTCAGAATGGCTTGTTACGTGATTGTAGTTAATTCTCATCAAATGGTTCACTGATTCGGTGATATGCAACCTGAGAACAACTTGTTACCTGATTGTAGCTAATTTTTATCGAGTAGTTGACTGATTCAACAATCTGCAACCTCAAAACGACTTATTATAGGATTGTAGCTAATTCTCATCAAATGGTTGACCGAATCGGTTAGCTACAATCTTAGAATGATATTTTATGTGATTGTAGTTAATTCTTATCGAATGGTTGACTGATTTAGTGATCTATAACCTCAGAATGGCTTGTTATGCAATTGTAGTTGATTCCCATCGAATTGTTGACCGGTTCGGTGATCTGTCAGCTCATAATGGCTTGTTATGTGATTGTAGCTGATTCTCATCGAAGGGTTGACCAATTTGGTGATCTGTAAGATTAGAATGGCTTGTTACATGATTGTAGTTGACTCTCATCAAATGGTTCACCGATTGAGTGGTCTACAACCTTAAATCAACTTGTTACATGATTGTAGTTGATTCTCATCAAACAGTTGATCGATTTGGTGATCTGCAACCTCAGAATGACTTCTTACATGATTGTAGCTCATTCTCATCGAATGGTTGACCGATTCAGTGATTTAAAACTTGAGAAAGATCTTTTATGTGATTGTGATTGATTCTCATTTAACGGTTGACTGATTCTGTTAATTATAAGCTCTGAATGGCTTGTTACATGATTGTAGCTAATTCTCATCGAACGGTTCATGAATTAGTGATCTACAACCTTAGAATGGTCTGTTGCATGATTGTATCAAATTCTCATCAAACGGTTGATCAAGTCGGTGATCTGCGACCTCATAACAACTTGTTACATGATTGTAGTTGATTCTCATTGAACATTTGATCGATTCGGTGATCTTCAACCTTAGAGTAATCTCTTATGTGATTATAGTTGATTCTTATCGAATGGTTAACCGATTTGGTGATTTGTTAGCTTAGAATGGCTTCTTACATAATTGTAGCTGATTCTCATCGATCAGTTGACCGATTTGGCAAACTGCAACCTCAGAACAACTTGTTACACAATTTTAGCTGATTCTCATCGAACGGTTGCCCGATTCAGTGATCTATAACCTCAGAATGATCTTTTATGCGATTATAGTTGATTCTCATTGAATGGTTGACCGATTTGGTTATTTGTATGCTCTGAATGGCTTGTTACATGATTATAGCTGATTCTTATCAAATAGTTCATCAATTTAGTGACCTTCAACCTCATAATGTGGTGTTATGTGATATTATTTGATTCTCATCAAATGATTGACCAATTTGGTGATCTGCAACCTCAGAATGGTGTGTTACATGATTGTACATGATTCTCCTCAAACAGTTGACCAATTCAGTGATCTACAACCTCAGAATGACTTGTTACATGATTGTAGCTAATTATGATCTAATGGCTGACGGATTCGGTGATCTACAACCTCTAAATGATCTTTTATGCAATTGTAGTTGATTCTCATCAAACAGTTGACCGATCTGTAAGATGAGAATGACTTGTTACGTGATTGTAGCTAATTCTCATCAAACCATTGACCGATTTGGTGATCTACAACCTGAGAATGACTTGTTATGTGATTGTAGCTGATTCTCGAATGGTTGACTGATTTAGTGATTTATAACCTCATAATGATCTTTTATGCGATTGTACTTCATTCTCATCAAACGGTTGACACATTTAGTGATTTGTAAGTTTAGAATGGATTGTTAGGTGATTGTAGTTCATTCTCATCAACTGATTGACCGATTCGGTGATCTGTAAGCTCAGAATGGCTTGCTACATGATTGTAGTTGATTCTCCTCAAACAATTGATCGTTTCAATGATATGTAAGCTCGGAATGGCTTGTTATGTGATTGTAATTGATTCTCATCGAATAGTTCACTGATTTGGTGATCTAAAACCTTAGAACAACTTGTTATGTGATTGTAGTTGATTCTTATTGAGTAGTTGACCGATTTGACGATTTGACATGATTGTAGCTGATTTTCATCAAATCTTTGACCAAATCAATTATCTACAACCTTAGAATGATAATTTATGTGATTGTAGTTAATTCTCATCAAATGGTTGACCGATTCAGTGATTTGTAAGCTCAGAATGGCTTGTTATGCAATTGTAGTTGATTCTCATCAAATTATTGACCGATTTGGTGATCTGTCAACTCATAATGGCTTGTTATGTGATTGTAGCTAATTCTTATCGAAGGGTTCACCGATTTGGTAATCTGTAAGCTTAGAATGGCTTGTTATGTGATTGTAGATGACTCTCATCAAATGGCTCCCTGATTGAGGGATCTGCAAGCTCAGATCAACTTGTTACATGATTGTAGCTAATTCTCATCGAACAGTTGATCGATTCAGTGATTTGCAACCTCATAATGACTTCTTACAGGATTGTAGCTCATTCTCATCGAATGATTGACCGTATCGGTGATCTAAACCCACAAAAAGATCTTTTATGTGATTATAATTGATTCTAGTCAAATAGTTGACCGATTAGGTGATTTGTAAGCTCGAAATGGCTTGTTATGTAATTGTAGCTAATTCTCATCGAACGGTTCACCGATTCGGTGATCTAAAAGCTCAGAATGATGTGTTACATGATTGTATATGATTCTCATTGAATGGTTGATTGAGTCGGTGATCTGCAACATCAGAACAACTTGTTACATGATTGTAGTTGATTCTCATCGAACATTTGACGGATTCGGTGATCTACAACCTTAGAATGATCTTTCATGTGATTGGAGTTGATTCTCATCGAACGGTTGGCTGATTCAGAGATTTGTAAGCTCAAAAATGGCTTGTTACATGATTGTAGTTGATTCTCATCGAATGGTAGACCGATTTGGTGATCTATTATCTCAGAATGGCTTGTTATGTGATTGTAGCTAATTCTCATTGAACGGTTGACCGATTTGGTGAATTGCAACCTCAAAACAACTTATTACATGATTTTAGCCAATTGTCATCAAATAGTTGACCGATTCAGTGATCTACAACCTCAGAATGATCTTTTATGTGATTGTAGATGATTCTCATCAAACGGTTAACCGATTCAGTTGTCTATAAGCTCAGAATGGCTTGTGATGTGATTATAGCTAATTCTTATCAAATAGTTCATTGATTCAGTGACCTGCAACCTCAGAATGGGGTGTTATGTGATTGTAACTGATTCTCATCAAACTGTTGATTGATTCAGCAATCTGCAACCTCAAAATGGTGTGTTACAAGATTCTAGCTGATTCTCATCAAACAATTGACCGATTTGCTGATCTGCAACCTTTGAATAACTTGTTACATGATTGTAGCTTATTCTCATTGAATGACTAATGGATTGGGTGATCTACAACCTCTAAATGATCTTTTAAGCAATTGTAGTTGATTCTCATTAAACGGTTGACCGATTCAGTGATCTGTATGCTAAGGATGGCTTGTTACATGATTGTAGCTGATTCTCATTGAACCGTTGACCGATTTGGTGATCTGCAACCTCAGAATGACTTGTTATGTGACTGTAGTCGATTCTCATCGAACAGTTGACTAATTCAGTGATCTATAACCTCATAATGATCTTTTATGTAAGTGTAGTTCATTCTCATCAAATGGTTGATAGATTCGGTGATCTGTAAGTTCAGAATGACTTGTTATGTGATTGTAGTTGTTTTGCATTGAATGATTGACCGATTTGGTGATCTGTAAGCTCAGAATGGTTTGTTACATGATTGTAGCTGATTCTCCTCAAATATTTGACTGTTTCAATGATATGTAAGCTAAGAATGGCTTTTACGTGATTGTAGCTAATTCTTATCGATCAGTTGACTGATTCGACAATCTGCAAGCTCAGAATGACTGGTTACATGATTGTAGCTAATTTTCATCAAACGGTTGACCAAATTAGTTATCTACAACCTTAGAATGATATTTTATGTGATTGTAGTTAATTCTCATCAAATCATTGACCGATTCGGTGATTTGTAAGCTCAGAATGGCTTGTTAGGTGATTGTAGTTTATTCTCATAGAACAACTTGTTACACAATTTTAGCTGATTGTCATCGAACAGTTGACCGATTCGGTGATCTACAACCTTAGAATGTTATTTTATGTGATTGTAGTTGATTCTAATCGAATAGTTGACCGATTTAGTTATCTGTAAGCTCAGACTGGCTTGTTACCTGATTGTAGCTGATTCTTGTCAAATAGTTCAATGATTCAATAACCTGAAATCTTAGACTAGGGTGTTATGCGATTGTAGTTGATTCTCATCAAACAGTTGATTGATTCAATGATCAACAACCTTAGAATGGCGTGTTACATGATTGTAGTTGATTCTCATCAAACAATTAATTGAATCAGTGAACTGCAACCTTAGAATGACTTGTTTCATGATTGTAGCTAATTCTCATCGAATGGCTAATGGATTTGGTGATCTACAACCTCTAAACAATCTTTTATGCAATTGTAGTTGATTCTAATCAAACGGTTGACCAATTCGGTGTTCTGTAAGCTAAGAATGGCTTGTTACATGATTGTAGCTGATTCTCATCCAACCATTGATCGATTTGGTGATCTACAACCTCATAATGACTTTTTATGTCATTGTAGCTGATTATCATCAAATGGTTGACTGATTCGATGATCTATAACCTCATAATGATCATTAATGCGATTGTAGTACATTCTCATTCAATAGTTGACGGATTCGGTGAACTGTAAGTTCAAAATGTCTTGTTATGTGATTGTAGCTGATTCTCATCGAACAATCGACCGATTCATTGATCTATAAGCTTAGAATGGCTTGTTACATGATTGTAGTTGATTCTCCTCAAACAATTGACCATTTTGATGACATGTAAGCTTAGAATGGCTTGTTATGTTATTGTAGTTGATTCTCATCGAATAGTTCACTGATTCAGTGATCTGCAACCTCAGAACAACTTGTTATGTGATTGTAGTTGATTCTTATCAAGCAGTTGACCGATTTGACAATCTGCAACCTCATAACGACTTGTTACATGATTATAGTTTATTCTCATCAAATGGTTGACCGAGTTAGTTATCAACAACCTTAGATTGATATTTTATGTGATTGAAGTTAATTCTCATCTAATGGTTGACCGATTCGGTGATTTGTAAGCTCATAATGGCTTATTATGCAATTGTAGTTGATTTGGTTAAATGTAAGCACATAATGGCTTGTTACGTGATTGTAGCTAATTCTTACCAAATAGTTCACCGATTGAGTGACCTATAACCTCAGAATGGGGTGTTATGTGATTGTAGCTAATTCTCATCAAACGGTTGATCGATTCAACAATTTGCAACCTCAGAATGGCATGTTACGAGGTTGCAGCTGATTCTCATCAAACAGTTGACTGATTCAGTGGTCTGCAACCTCAGAATGAGTTGTTACATGATTGTAGCTAATTCTCATCAAACAGCTGATGGATTTGGTGATCTACAACCTCTAAATGATCTTTTATGCAATTGTAGTTGATTCTCATCAAATGGTTCACTGATTCGGTGATCTGTAAGCTGAGAATGGCTTGTTACATGATTGTAGCTGATTCTCATCGAACCATTGACTGATTTGGTGATCTACAATGTCAAAATGACTTGTTATGTGATTGTAGCTAATTCTCATTGAACAGTTGACTGATTCGGTAATTTATAACCTCATAATGATCTTTTATGAGATTTTAGTTCAATCTCCTTGAACAATTGATAGATTCGGTAATCTGTAAGTTTAGAATGGCTTGTTTTACAATTGTAGTTGATTCTCATTGAATGATTGACAAATTCAGTGATCTATACGCTTAGAATGGCTTGTTACATGATTGTAGTTGATTCTCCTCAAACAATTGACCGTTTTGATGATATATAAGCTCAAAATGGCTTTTTATGTGATTGTTGTTGATTCTCATCAAATAGTTCACTGATTCAGTGATCTGCAACCTCAGAACAACTTGTTACATGATTGTAGCTGATTCTTATCGAGCAGTTGACCGATTCGACAATTTGCAACCTCAGAATTACTTGGTACATAATTGTAGCTGATTCTCATCAAACGGTTGACCGAATCAATTATTTACAACCTTAGAATGATATTTTATGTGATTGTAGTTAATTCTCATTGAATGGTTGATCGATTCTATGATCTATAAGCTCATAATGGCTTGTTATGCAATTGTAGTTGATTCTCATGAAATTATTAACCGATTCGGTGATTTGTCAGCTCAGAATGGCTTGTTATGTGATTGTAGTTGATTCTCAATGAAGGGTTGACTGATTTGGTGATTTGTAAGCTCAGAATGGCTTGTTATGTGATTGTAGCTGACTCTCATCAAATGGTTCATTGATTGAGTGATCTGTAACCTCAGATCAACTTGTTACATTATTGTAGCTAATTCTCATCGAACAATTGATCGATTTAGTGATCTGCAACCTCAAAATGACTTCTTATGCAATTGTAGCTCATTCTCATCGAACGGTTGACCGATTCAGTGATTTAAAACTTGATAAAGATCTTTTATGTGATTGCAATTAATTCTCGTTGAACGATTGACTGATTTAGTGATTTGTAAGCTCAGAATGGCTTGTTACGTGATTGTAGCTGATTCTCATCAAACGGTTTACTAATTTGGTGATCTACAACCTCAGAATGGTGTTACATGATTTTATATGATTCTAATCAAACAGTTGATTGAGTCAGTGATCTACAACCTCAGAATGACTTGTTACATGATTGTAGTTTATTCTCATGAAACATTTGACCAATTCTATGATCTACAACCTTAGAATGATCACTTTTATGTGATTATAGTTGATTCTCATATAATGGTTGAGTCATTCAGTGATCTGTAAGGTTAGAATGGCTTGTTACGTGATTGTAGTTGATTCTCATTTAACGGTAGATTGATTTGGTGATCTGTTAGCTCAGAATGGCTTGTTACATGATTGTAGTTGATTCTCATCGAACGGTTGATGAATTCAGTGATCTACAATGACTAAACAATGTTTTATGCAATTGTAGTTGATTCTCATCAAATGATTGACTGGTTCAATGATCTGTAAGCTAAGAATGGCTTGTTATGTAATTGTAGCAGATTCTCAATGAACGATTGAGTGATTCAGTGATCTATAACCTCATAATGATCTTATATGCGATTGTAGTTCATTCTCATTGAATAGTTGATAGATTCAGTGATCTGTAAGTTTAGAATGGCTTGTTATGCGATCGTAGTTGATTCTCATCAAATGATTGACCTATTCAGTGATCTGTAAGCTCAGAATGGCTAGTTATGCAATTGTAGTTGATTCTCATCAAATTATTCATTGATTCAGTGATCTGTCAGCTTAGAATGTCTTGTTATGTGATTGTAGCTAATTCACATCGAAGGAGATACCAATTTGGTAATCTATAAGCTCATAATAGTTTGTTACATGATTGTAGCTGACTCTCATCAAATGGTTCACCGATTGAGTGATCTGCAACCTCAGATTAACTTGTTACGTGATTGTAGCTGATTCTCATCGAATAGTTGATCGATTTGGTGATCTGCAACCTCAGAATGACTTCTTATGTGATTGTAGCTGATTCTCATCAAACGGTTGACCGATTCGATGATCTAAAACCCAAGAAAAATCTTTTCTATGATTGTAATTGATTCTCATCGAACGGTTCACTGATTTAGTGATTTGTAAGCTTAGAATAGCTTGTTACGTGATTGTAACTGATTCTCATCAAACAGTTCACCGATTCGGTGATCTACAACCTCAGAATGGTGTGTTACATGATTGTATCTGATTGTCATCAAACGGTTGATCAAGTTGGTGATCTACAACCTCAAAACAACTTGTTACATGATTGTAGTTGATTCTCATTGAATATTTGACCAATTCGGTGATCTAACACCTTAGAATGATCTTTAATGTGATTGTAGTTGATTCTCATCAAATAGTTCACCGATTTAGGGATTTGTAAGCTCAAAATGACTTGTTACATGATTGTAGTTGATTCTCATTGAATGGTAGACTGATTTGTTGATCTGTTAGCTCATAATGACTTGTTACATCATTGTACCTGATTCTCATGAAATGACTGACTGATTCACTAAACTACAACCTCAGAACAACTTATGATGTGATTTTAGCTTATTCTAATAGAATAGGTGACCGATTCGGTGATCTCCAACCTCATAACAATCTTTTATGTGATTGTAGTTTATTCTCATTGAACGATTGACCAATTCGGTTATCTGAAGCTCAGAATGGTTTGTTACGTGATTGCAGGTGATTCTTATCAAATAGTTCACCGATTTAGTGACCTGCAACCTTAGAATGGGGTGTTATGTGATTGTAGTTGATTATCATCAAACGGTAACTGATTCGGCAATCTACAACCTCAGAATGGCATTTTACCTTATTGTAGCTGATTCTTATCAAACCATTGACCAATTCGGTGATCTACAACCTTAGGATGACTTGTTACATGATTGTAGCTAATTATCATCGAACAGCTAACAAATTCAGTGATCTACAACATCTAAATGACCTTTTATGCAATTGTAGTTGATTCTCATCAAATGATTGACTGATTTGGTGATTTGTAAGCTGAGAAATGCTTGTTACATGGTTGTAGCTGATTCTCATCAAACAGTTGACCAATTTGGTGATCTGCAACCTCAAAACCACTTGTTATTCAATTGTAGCCAATTCTCATTGAATGGTTGATTGATTTGGTGATCTATAACCTCATAATGATCTTTTATGCAATTGTAGTTCATTCTCATCGAATGGTTGATAGATTTCATGATCTGAAAGTTTAGAATGGCTTGTTATGTAATTGTAGTTGATTCTCATTGAATGTTTGACCTATTTGGTGATCTGTAAGCTTAGAATGGCTTGTTACATGGTTGTAGCTGATACTCCCCAAATAATTGACTGTTTTGATGATATGTAAGCTCAGAATGAC
Organism: Chamaecyparis obtusa; assembly: GCA_027943335.1. NCBI lineage: Eukaryota > Viridiplantae > Streptophyta > Pinopsida > Cupressales > Cupressaceae > Chamaecyparis > Chamaecyparis obtusa. The sequence continues at coordinate 2,837,209 of BSBK01001611.1, read as the reverse complement.
TTGTTACGTGACTGTAGTTGATTCTTATCTAACGGTTCACTGATTCAATGATCTACAACCTCAGAACAACTTGTTACATGATTATAGTCGATTCTTATCAAGCAGTTGACTGATTCAACAATCTATAACCTCAAAATAACTTGTTACATGATTGTAGTTGATTCTCATGAAATGGTTGACTGACTCAATTATCTAAAACCTTAGAATGATATTTTGTGTGACTGTAGTTAATTCTCATCGAATGGTTGATAGATTTGGTGATTTGTAAACTTGCAATGGCTTCTTATGCAATTGTAGTTGATTCTCATCAAAGTGTTGACCGATTCGGTGATTTGTAAGCTCAAAATGGCTTGTTATGTGATTGTAGCTAATTCTCATCAAAGGTTGACCAATTTGGTGATTTGTAAGCTCAGAATCGCTTGTTATGTGATTGTAGCTGACTCTATCAAATGGTTCACTGATTGAGTGATCTGTAGCCTCAGATCAACTTCTTATGTGATTGTAGCTCATTCTCATTGAATGGTTGACCGATTCATTTATCTAAAACCCCAGAAACATCTTTTATGTGATTGTAATTGATTCTCATCGAACGGTTGACCAATTTGGTGATTTGTAAGCTCAGAATGGGTTGTTACATGATTGTAGCCCATTCTCATTGAACGGTTGATCGATTTAGTGAACTGCAAACTCAGAATGACTTGTTACATGATTATAGTTGATTCTCATCAAATCTTTGACCGATTCAGTGATCTACAACCTTAGAATGATCTTTTATGTGATTGTAGTTGATTCTCATCAAATGGTTGACCGATTCAGTGATCTGTTAGCTCAGAATGGCTTGTTACATGATTGTAGTTGATTCTCATCGAACGGTAGACCGATTTGGTGATATGTTAGCATAGAATAGCTTGTTAAGTGATTGTAACTGATTCTCATTGAATAGTTGACCAATTTGGCAAACTACAACCTCAAAACAACTTGTTACATGATTTTAGCTGATTATCATCGAATGGTTGACCGATTCGGTGATCTACAACCTCAAAATGATCTTTTATGCTATTGTAGTTGATTCTCATCAAACGGTTGACTGATTCAATTATCTGTAAGCTCAGAATGGCTTGTTACGTGATTGTAGGTAATTCTTATCAAATAGTTCACTGATTTAGTGACCTACAACCTCAGAATGGGGTGTTATGCGATTGTAGTCAATTCTCATTGAACGGTTGACCAATTTGACAATTTGCTACTTTAGAATGGTGTGTTACATGATTGTAGCTGATTCTCATCAAACGGTTGACGGATTCGATGATCTGCAACCTTAGAATGACTTGTTACATGATTGTAGTGAATTCTCATTGAACGATTGAGGGATTTAGTCATCTACAACCTCTAAATGATCTTTTATGCAATAGTAGTTGATTCTCATCAAACAATTGACCGATTCGGTGATCTTTAAGCTGAGAATGGCTTGTTACATGATTTTAGCTAATTCTCATCGAACCATTGACCGATTTGGTGATTTGAAACCTCTAAATGACTTGTTATGCGATTATAGTTGATTCTCATCGAACGGTTGACTAATTCGGTGATCTATAACCTCATAATGATATTTTATGCAATTGTAGTTCATTCTCATCATATGGTTGAAATATTCGGTGATTTGTAAGTTCAAAATGGGTTGTTATGTGATTGTAGTTGATTCTCATCGAATGATTGACCGATTCAGTGATCTGTAAGCTCAGAATGGCTTGTTACATGATTGTAGCTGATTCTCCTTAAAACATTGACCGTTTTGATGATATGTAAGCTCAGAATGGCTTGTAACATGATTTTAGTTGATTCTCATCAAACGGTTCACTGATTCAGTGATCTGCAACCTTAGAATAAATTTTTACGTGATTGTAGCTGATTCTTATCAAGCAGTTAACATCGACAATCTACAACCTTAGAATGACTTGTTACATGATTGTAGTTGATTCTCATCAAATAGTTGACTAACTCAGTTATCTACAACCTTAGAAAGATATTTTATGTGATTGTAGTTAACTCTCATTCAATGGTTGACCGAGTCTGTGATTCATAAGCTCAAAATGGCTTATTATGCAATTGTAGTTGATTCTCATCAAATTGTTGACCGATTTGGTAATTTGTCAACTTAGAATGGCTTGTTATGTGATTGTAGTTGATTTCAATCAAAGGGTTGACCAATTTGGTGATATGTAAGCTAAGAATGGCTTGTTACGTGATTGTAGTTGACTCTCATCAAATGGTTCACCGATTGAGTGATCTGAAACCTCAGATCAACTTGTTATGTGATTGTAGTCGATTCTCATCGAACAATTGATCAATTCAGTGATTTGAAACCTCACAATGACTTTTTACATGATTGTAGCTCATTCTCATCGAATGGTTTACCGATTTGGTGATCTAAAACCCCAAAAAGATCTTTTATGTGATTGTAATTGATTCTCATTAAATCATTGACTGATTTGTTGATTTGTAAGCTCTAAATGGCTTGTTACATGATTGTAGCTGATTCTCATCGAATAGTTCACCGATTCTATGATCGACAACCTCAGAATGGTGTGTTATGCGATTGTATCTAATTCTCATTGAACATTTGATTGAGTCTATGATCTACAACCTCAGAACGAGTTGATTCTTAGCCAATATCTTATATCTCATTATTGGTTGCAACAAAAGAAAGTGATTCCCAATAATAACTTAGACTGTACAAATCCCTAAAATTTTATCATTCACCTCAAAATGCCAGATGAAATATAATACAATTCGGATACAAATATTCACCCAAAATATATACTTTCAAATAGCTTTTAAAATTTAAATCGGACTCATGTTGTATTTAACCATACAAACTTGGATTAATATCCCTTCGATATGCTCCTAGAAAGTAAAACCAGTTGCAAAAATTTTTAGGCTTACAACAAAATATACTTCAAGAATTCTTCAAAAAATAATATTATTTCTCTCACATAATATCTTGGTCAACAAATATCTTCATTTCTATCACCCATGATAAAAACCTCACAGGCTGGTAGGATAACCAACTTTGATACTATTGTAATATCCCATTAGGATATTATCACCAGATTTTCCCACTAAAATTTAAACAAACCACTTACATGCAATTGATCCCAATTTATCTAAAACATTAAACTGAAAATTATTAAATATTCAGTTGAAATAGAGACTCTAAAATAAGATATGAATATTGCATTTAAATCTTAATAGAACAACATAAAATATCAAATTGTACCCATAGAACTTACAGTCAGATTGGATGACCAAAGATATGAACTTGAAGCACAAGTGAGACACCTGAGTGATATCTCCAACTAACAATGGGTTTTCATCTACTACCTCCAAGCTCAAGGGTTTATGTCCTCAAACCCACTAAAAGCTAAAGCTTCCCAGAAATCTCCAAGAGAACCAAAATCAAACATATACCAACATTCCAAGATTGAGCCTCTAAAAGTTCTTTTATAACACATCCCGGTGACTCTTCATTTTCCCCTACATGTCTCTTCATATTTATTTCTCTATCTCTTTACTTTTCCCTCTTTTAAATTAAAATGACTTTATTATTTTTCACTAAGCTCCATAGTCATTTTAATACTTTATTAAATAATTAAATTAAGTTGTCATTTAATTTTGATATAATTCAACAACTTAAAATTTAATTATTTAATTGATTTCTAATGTCCCAAAAATGGGACATTACATAATCAAAAGTATTCTAGTCAACATGTCCAAATCCACAACATTTAAAGAAGGGAATGAAGCATATAATAGATAGATGACCATTTAATGCTAAGTGGGAATCCTTCTCATTATGAGTCAACTTTGACCACTCTCCCACAAAGTAGATGCCCCTCTTTAGACTGGTCCATGTGGACTCACTTCATTATGATGGAATCTCTCTTTGACCTAGCCTTAATTAAGGTTGAGGTGGCAAAATCTAAGCCCTCCATATTGTTTTAATTTGAGCCACACATTATAGCTTGAAAACCTATAAAAAGGACTTGCCTTCTCATTTGTAATTCATTAAAAAATAGGGATATATATAGGTAGTTAGTTTATCAGAAGCAAAGAGCTCTTTCTCGTTAGAGTCAAAGTAGGATAGGAGAAGCATAAGAAATTATTCTAAGACTTGGGGAAATATAAAATTGTTTTCATTGACAATATTGTGGATTCATCTTTGTTACAACTTGTTGCATGGTGGTCTTCCAATTTCTCAATTGTTAGATAAAGGGCTTTGATTTCACTAAAAAATGTAATGATGTTTGATGAATTTTCATGGCTCATACTTTTTGCATCTTGTTGATTATAAGTTCTAGTGTAAAGCTAGACTAAGCCCCTCTAATATGGATGCTTAACTTCAATCATCAAATGTGCATTGTTTGTTATGATGGTGTACATTATGATGCAAAAAAAAATTGCATAACCCTTGGAAGATTGCACCATGTCTTTCAGAGTTCAAGTTGACAAAGCATAAATTGGCTATTTAAGAATTTGTCCATTGATTATTACCCTTAGGATTAGAGTTAGATCCTTCTAAACATTTCCCCTTACTTTCAGTATATTTCAATTGTGTCATTCAAGGAAGAAGCGTCACAAGATTGCAATATCTGATAAAGAAGTTCCAGCCAACATTGAAAAAGAAATGAAGAATGATTCAAACATAAGTCCCGTTGTGTTACAAGGATATCACAATGACCATTGAGCTTATTGACACATAAAAGGAACATTGGATTTTGTTCAAAAGAGGATAAGATATCTCAATATTTTATTGTGTTGGTGTGGTCAAAAAACATCCATCAACAGGACTAAGGCTTGCTTTGTAGTAATATTGTGGGTTTTTCAAAGAACAAGCTAAAAACCTCATGGTAATACTACATGAGATTGTATGATGACTGTTTGGATAACAGTTGACCTTTGAAATAGGCTATTTCACCCATACCTCTTCTATATATTTACTTGAACTGCTCTTTATTCCACAACAACTGATATTTGTACCCTTATCCTATCAAATTGGAACTAAAATATTGATGCTCTTTAACCTTCCATTCTCTCTTCAGCTCAAAATTTTACCCTTCTTTGAGTGGAATTTTTGTAGCCAAGTCCCTTTATTGATTTGTGGAGTTCTTTTTTACCCTTGAGATCGTGCAGTTCTCCTTGTCTTCTTTCCATCAACTAAGGGTCTGCTTGCTTCATTAGATTTGCTTATATTTCATCTATTGATCAAATTTTTATTTCTACTTGTTGAATTTGATATCTTCAATAGCATAGTACTTTACTTTGAAATATTGCCACTAGATTATTGTACATTCCATTTGTTGCATTAAATAAGTTATAATTAAATTAGTGTAAAGCCTAGAGTCCATTGGCAAGTGTGTGCACTACCAAATTGGAATAGTCACTATCAATTAGGATAAACCCTTTAAATAGTGGTAGAAATTTTTTGATCACCAACACCCTTATTTCACTACAAACACATTTCCAAAATTTTTCTTTACATTTTGGCACCTCTGATGTGACCCTCTTACCATTTCCCTTAATTTGATGTAATCTTGCATTTGTGTGCTACTATCAAACATTTTCAAGATGATCCCAGATATTGCCTTATACAATATCATTTCTTGTTAGGAACACCTATTGTATCCATTATTGCCTCTTGTATTGAGCCTTTTTTGGGAAAAGATGGCATTTCCTTCTATGATGCAACAACCTTTCTTGAAAGCTCCTAATGTCATCACAACTATATATAAAAACCTATAGTGCCTTTGTGATTAGAGTTGAACCTTTTCAGGTAACCTACATCTCTCTAGCTTCTTTTATGCTTTTTCCTTTTTGCACTTCATTTTATTGCTTAACTAGAATGCTCATCCTTATCAATCCTTGCTTGTGTCCATTGATTGTCCATATACCATCTTCTTCACCATGTTGGACCATTTTCCTTCCTCCAAATTATCATCACCATCATGGCTCAAGTTGCAAGTTGACCTCATAGACAATGGACTTGGCCTTTGAATGTTCTATGACAAAAAAGCAAGACCTCAAATGGCCATAGATCTTATGTTCATGTTGTATCTTGTTTCTTTCACAATTGGATTGTGCAAGGCTATTTGATGCATGGGAGACATTGCTCTCACTATTCCACCTCTCTCATGGACTAACCTAACTAATAATTATATGCACCTCTTCAATCCTAGTTATATTGATTAGCTACATAGAAGGATGATGAAAAAATTCAATATTCTTGGAGGTACTAGCAATTCTCTCCTTCTCTTAACTATGTTATCTCCTTTTCATATGTGAGTGCTTTCTCTCACATGGTCATCATTCTCATTGTCATCACAGCTCAACTAGTAAGTTGTAATGTCCCCTTTTTGGGGTACATTATTTTGTGTCATGTCATTAGCCTTTTTATCTTGGTCCAGAGAGCTAACTAAGGCGTGATAGTGCTCAAGGAGATAATTGGCCAAGGTGGTTTCAATATCAGGCCAATTGGAGTAGTTTTTGTAGGTTTCCAAGGTACTTACTATTTATAGTAAGTCAGCAAGGTTCAGAATTCTTGGCTTTTTAGTAGTGGACTTGGAGCGTCTTGCCAAGAGATTTTTGACAAGCTATCACACATCATCACCCAAGCTTGTTTGGGCCCCCATTTTAACGTTGGAAGATTCCTCACTTTATTTATTATTTCACTATATAACTCAACGGTCAAATTTATTTAAAAGTGACTTAAAGTGGAATTATAAAGAGACAAAATGGGAATATGAAGAGACACAGTGGGGAAAATGAAGAGTCACAATTGTAGCCATAAGAGGAGGTTTGGAGTCTCATTCTACATGCTTCAGTTTATGGATTTTATCTCTCATTGAGAATTTGAGAAGCTTCAGCTATCAAATCTGAAATCTAAGGATGGAAACCTTCAGTATTTCTTGGTGGATTGGACATAAACCCAATTCATCTCTGGTGTGGATTCACATCAGAGTTCATCATTGTTTTATAGGTTCTTATCATCCACTCTTATTGTTATTTGTTGTCTTTCAGATTGGGATGTTATAATCTATGGGTTTTTATTGTTGTTGTATAATACATACCATTTTCTAAGAAGTTTAATAAGATTATATCTACGAGTTATTTGCATGTTATTGTTTATTTCAAACCTGCATGAGATTTATTTGTAAAAATTAGAGAATGGTTGGTTAGGGTCATTTCAATGGTATCAGAGCCTAGCATTCTGCTAGCCTATGAGGTTCCTTCAGTAAAAAATTTACAGAACTCAATGTTTTGATAAAAAAATGAAGCTCTCTATAGAAACATAATTTGTAGAAGATGAGATTTAGTTGAGCAAATAAGAGTAGGTTTTAGTAATGAAGAGCTTGCAGACAGTCGACCTGCACATTCAGTAAAGAAATAAAATAAGTTATATCCACCTAGGCAACAAGCTTAGGTCATGGGTTTGTATGAAGAATCGATTTGTCCAAGAGGAAATATAAAGACAAGGCTGGACATTATCATAGGCATTGTGAGTCAATATTGTGGAGCTTGAGATAAGTACACAGTTGATAGTGGGAATTAAAGAAGAAGTGACTATATTTTCTAGTTATGCACCCCTAGCCTTGCACATGGTCTCTGTATTTTCCTCTTCCATGTGACTCGAGTAGTAGGAGCCTGGAACCAACAAATTTTTTTTAACACTGGCGAAACCTTGTAACACTTTGCAGTTTATTATTAGCGCTGATGAATATTATGCAAGCCGATGTTATGAAAGGAATTTTATGTTAATTTACTTATCTGTGCGGTGAGTAAAGGATTAATATTTTATCAAGTCCCAGCTTGGTTGTAATAGACTCATGCGATTATTATATGCGAAAATGGGTGACTAATGTTTTGATTGACATTTGAATGCAATGTTAATATGATAGTGCCATAAATGGGAGAAGTATTATATTTTGAGAGTCACATATTAAGTGTTGCAATACAGATGACACTGTCGCTTAAGTCCACACAAGGTGACCAGAAGCGTATTGATATTGTCAGGTTGTGTATTGCAACTAGAACGGGCACTGCAATAGACATCCACACACTCCAAGAGGCTTCTAAGAATGGAGTGAGAGAAGGGAAGGGGACTCATTTATGAGACTGTGTCACGCGCAGCCTCAGAAAACTCCTCATAGAGTGTTGGGTGTGAATCACTAGTCTAACCATGACTCATCCTCACACACCTGGAACTCATCAGCACACACACTATGTGCTTAGTGTGAATAGTGGAGGGAGATAAATGAGACTACAAGGGTCATTCTTGTTGTGACCATGTGGACTCAGTCGGATGCTAGGTGATAACCACGGGTCAGCTGGAAGCTGGATGTAAGCATTGGGGCATCGATGTTGACATTATGTGTCTTTGAGACTATATAATAAGTTATATTTGCTGATGAACTCATATACATTTATTTCAAATATCAAAGTAGTGGTAATAAATTTAGAACAACCACTGCGTCACAACAGCTAGCATTAACAGTTTTGGCTATCAGAAGGGTGACGCTTTGTTCCACCAGGCAGACATCTAGTTGAAAGGAAAAGTAAGATTGGGCACTAACTCCACATGACCATCGTGCTTCTAGTGCTAAACCGGTTGGCCACTCTTGTGTTCTCTGCATAATATTTTAGCCTTCAAAACATTGAAGTTAATAAATCAGTTTCTGTATTTCCCTGTTTGATTCTAGTCGTAGTTCAAAATTATTTACTGATGAATGGAAAGGAATATTGTTATGGGCATTTTATAAGAAACCAAACATGGAGAATTGTATGCACATCTTATGTACTAGTGAACCTATACATGTTTATGTCCCAAATAACCAAATGCATACTACCATAGTAGCTATAAACATTGTGCTACATACTCTTTGAGATAATCAAAGGAGATTAATTGATGTATGCATTAGTGATGCTCTTACCTAGTTGAATATAACAGCACCCTCAGAAGGTGTCTTACTCATTCAATATTTAGGACTTATAGATTATACATTAAAACTAGGTTAGATCATTACAGTGGTTTCTATAAATCTGGAATGCTACAACACTAATGATGCAATTGTAATCAAGATAACATATAACCTTTAATGATATACTATCCAGTTTTTGTTGAAATTGTATGAGGAAGTGAATAGGGAATTAATTGATCATCTTCAGCCAGAATAATTAGAATTATTATTGCAGTGACAACATTTCACAGTTTCAAAAGTGATTCAGTCTTTGGCACAAACTTCGAGGAAAACTTAATCATGGAGTTTTTGGAAAGTCCAATATTTTCTAAGGAGTTCAATGGAACATTTTATGGTGTGTAGCTCAGAGATATCTAGAAAGAAATGGAGATAGGAAATGAATTGTGTTTTCTTGGATGGCAATTGGAGAAGCTGAAAATCATAGGAGGTATGCTTGCCAAACTAAATGAAATAAATTCATATCTATCCAGGATAGATCAAGCTGATTGCAAACTTTTTTATTGGGTCATGCATCCCACAATGGTTTCCTTAGTGCAACATAGATTTATAAGTCATCCACTTCGAGATGTTAGGCTTGCAGTTGCCTCATGTCTCAGTGAGATCACTCGAATTATAGCCCCTATAATTCCTTACACCGAGCACATTTGGAGATAGGTGTTACAACTAATTATAGATAGCTTAAATGGATTGAGATATGATAGAGACTCTATTTTTGATAAGAAAGTAAAAATCTTGGAGTTAGTGGCAAGCACTAGAGTTTTTAGTCACATGCTGAATCTTGGTTATGATGAAATGATTCAGCAATTATTTTATTGTCTCCTAAACAATTACAGGGAGCATCATCTAGATGGGGTGAAGACATGCATAATGACTATCTTATCCTTGATCTTAGATGAGGAATATGCCATATGAAAACAATTTCAATCAGAATTTTTGGTACTATGGAGAGGAGAAATAAGGTACACATCTATGGCATATGAACCCTCAGCTGAATAAATTAAGTTTCAAGTTGAAAAATTCATATAAGTTCATTGATTGAAAATGAATGAGCATCATTAGGTTTACAAGTTTTTGGATCTCTGGTGATAGGCTAGGGCCTAGTGAGTACAGGGAAGATTTATTTCTTATGCCAGGAGGGCTGGTCACAGGGGCATGTTTGCAAGATTGATCAAGGGGAAGATAAATTGCAGCCTAGTGATAGAGACATTACAGTTGTGATTATATCACTTTCGAGACATAGTGGTGAGTGTTAGGACTCTACTTTGGTGATTTGGTGGCTGAGTTTGATAACTCCATGGTTATAGGTTGTGATAACCAATTGGAGACCTTCAGTGATTCAAGTAATGAGGAATCATGTGACTTCTTTAGCAGCACTTCACTCTTTACATCCTACTGAAATGGATGACCCAGTTTATAGTACATCCTAGGATAACACTGATGATAAGTGTGCCTTAAAAGGTCAGTTGAAAGTCACTAACGATGCCATTATTGCAGCACTTGTTTTCCATGATAGCACTCACTAGATCATTGATGATCTATACATGATAGCTCAAAGGGATAGACTGCAAGATGACATAAGGATTGGATCCTATGTTGTAGATCTATAGGGGGTCAGAACAACATTTGAGGTTTGGAAGTTAGAGTATCTAAGATTACTTACAGACCATGACCACCTATTACAAGTTGTCAAGAATTATGTTGAGCAGTTGAGGGAGAAGGAGGTTGAGGTCGATAAGCTCAATAAGGAGCTTAGTGCTACTCAAGGCACTTGGGGGCATAATCATATTTCTCTACAGGAGGTGAGAAATCAAATTGTGGTCTCTAGCCAATTTAGGGAGTAGGATGACAGGGATAGGTCCAAATTCTATTAGGAGGTGATTCAGGAGCTTGACAAAATTCAACAGACCTATGAATTTGACAGTTATCCAAGAAGATCTTTGGGTCACTGAGAGTTTCTTAATGAGTTAGACCACTTCCAGATGATAGATAACTCCTTGTTTGAGATGGGTGCCAAGTTGACATTTGACAATCCCCTCTTTGAGACAAATGAGGGAGATACTTCCTATTCTTAGGATGAGGATGAGGTTGTTGCAAGGTCTTAGACCCAAGTGTAGTTAGCAGAGGTGAGCCTTGGTCACCAGGTTGGAGTAGTAGGATGAGCTCAGTTGGTGAGTAGCTTGGTTTGTGCACCCGTAGTCTAAGAGGGATATTTATGTCTTATGGCATGATGGTTACACTGGTTGGTGTGAATTTTTAACACAATGGTATGCAGGGTATGGCCTCGAGTATAGAGAGATAGCTATGGAATCCTTATGCTGATTTTAGGATTCCCAATCGAGTTTCTCTATGCATCACATGTTGGCCTTATTGCATGGGATGTAGTTTGTTTTCCATTCATCCCACCTATGTGGGACCTTATTTTCCAATTAGTGGATAGGGGTGGGATGAGTGATTGGTTGAGTATGCTTCTTTGCTTGTAGATGGAAGCCTTGTCCAACAATATTGATAGCATGCCTCTTTAGCGTAGTTTTTGGTTTGGGCTACAGATTAGAGGAGTCATGTTATGGCAGATGGACACTTCTTCTATTTCACTGAGTGTGCGCATGGAGCGTTGAGATATTTTAGCCAGCTAGGAAGATGGGTGGCCATTTTGTTTATGGGATCCAGGAGGGACATACTTGCGGTTGTTTTTCATTTTGGGAGTCAATCAGTATGAGGTTTGGTTTTCCTCTACACATGACCATAGAGGTACCGGTGATCCTGGCTAGATTGAAGTTCTTAGTTGCATTAAGGACTTTCTTATAGATGATGGCAACATAGGGAAGATTGGCACGATTCATCCTGTAGTGATTTGGGATCCTGGCATTAGACTAGCTATTGTTATGTTGTTGTATGAGTGGCTTCACAGGTCAGAGCATAATGACTATTTCAATTGCACATGATAGATTGGTGGAGCAGCTTCCCTGAGGTTGGTTTGGGATCTAGGCATTATGATCTCAACATATAGATATTGATTGCTTGAGGGAAAGCAATCTCTGGGAAGGGGCAATTTGTCATGTCCCCTTTTGGGGCTACATTATTTTGTGCCATGTCATTAGCCTTTTTATCTTGGTCTGGAGGGCTAACCGAGGTGTGGCAATGCTCAAGGATATAATTGGCCTAAGTGGTTTCAGTTTCAGGCCAATCAAAGTAGTTGCCGTAGGTTTCCAGGGTGCTTACTATTTATAGTAAGTTAGTAGGGTTCAAAATTCTTGGCTTTTTAGTAGTGGACTTGGAGCATCTCACCGAGAGCTTTCCAGTAAGCTAGCACATGCCATTATCCAAGCTCCTTTGGGCCCCTATTTTAATGCCAAAAGATTCCTCACTTTATTTATTATTTCACTATATAACTCAATGGTCATATTTATTTAAAAGTGACTTAAAGAGGAATTATAAAGAGATGTCATGGGAATATGAAGAGACATAGTGGGGAAACTGAAGAGTCATGGCTGCAACCATAAGAGGAGGTTTGGAGTCTCATTCTACATGCTTCAATTTATGGATTTTATCTCTTATTGAGAATTTGAGAAGCTTCAGCTATTGAATCTGAAATCTGAGGATGAAAACCTTCAATATTTCTTGGTTGATTGGACAAAAACCCGATTCATCTTTGGTGCAGATTCACATCAGAGTTCGCCATTGTCTTACAACTTCTTATCATCCAGTCTTACTGTTATTTGTTGTATTTCAAATTGGGATGTTGTAATCTATGGTTTTGTATTGCTATTGTATAATATATACCATTTTCTAAGAAGTTTAATAAGATTATATTTTCTAGTTATTTGCATGTTATTATTTGTTTCAAACCCGCATGAGATTTATTTGTAAAAATTAGAGAATGGTCAGTTCGGGTCATTTCATAAGTTGAACTTGTAGAAAATGGACCTAGCCTTTGAATGTAGGAAACTATGTACAAAATAAGACATCAAATGTGCATAAATTTTATGTTCATATTAAATATCCTTTCCTTTACTCTTGATTGTGCAAGGATATTTGATGCATGAGAGACTATACTCACTGTTCCACCTCTCTCATGAACTCAGCTAATTAATACTTAATTTTGCTTCCACTCCAACTGTATTGATTACCTACACATTCACAAGGTTGATGATAGACTTCAATATCCTTGGAGGTACCTAGTGGTACCCTAAATTTTGAGAGTCCAAATCCAATATCAATAAGAAATTTTCTCCATACTAAAAAAATCGAAGGAAGGAAGCTTTATGAAACAAATAAATAGAACTAACTAATTGAAGCTTTCAAAAAATGCTGGAATTTCGACCTGCTATAAAGATAATGCCAAAAAAGCCTAAAGATGGTCACGTTTTAAAAATCTATAAATGACCCACTTTGGGAAATCAAATTTCCTATCTCTAGTAAAAATCTTAGCTTTCCATGAGGTGTTTTGGCTTTTTGACCAGACCCAAATCCAAAACTTAGGTAGTTGTTTTTTAGTTAGTTTATTGTTTTTCAAAAAAATTTGTAATAAGGGTTGTGTCTTTTCACTCTAAAGAGGTGTGAAAGACACTCAAACACACACACACACATATATATATATATAATGTAAAATCTAGAGAGGTATATATTCGAATAAGCAATTAGAAGAAGAATATTTGTAAGGGAAGATGTAAATATTAAAACATGAGTTTAATATAAATTTCAATATTATATTTTAATAATAAATAAAAGGTCCCTTTTTCAAGGCAAAGAGATTGCAATTAAAATTTTGATTCATCCTTTGTGATCAATAAATAGATTATTTAATTATTATGATAGAGTTTTATTTTTGCATTGGATATTTTCCTGCATTCTTTGTTTGACAATCAGGGTAGTGTGAAATATATTTGTATTTCCTTATCTCTGTCTAATAGGACTTCTAGTGGGAGAAGTTAAATTCCTTTTGGATTAATGGAGAATTACATATAAGATTTTTCTATTGTGGAGCTTAGGAGTAATTGATAACATTTTTATAAATATTGTCTCATAAAGTTGTACATAATAATTCTTGTTATAGTTGACTCTATCGCCTGGATAAACAAAGGCACTGGTCATTTAAAATCATTGGAATATAATTATTGGAGTTATTAATTGAAGTCATAAATCTATATACTTCCTTCTTGCAAGTATCTAATCAATTATTGATAAACCTTACACAAACATTCAATCATTTCAAGTAATCACATAACTTTATATTGATCAAATTTGAGGATTTTTTCCAACTAGAGAACTCGTAAGTTTAAATACGCTATAGAAAAGCCTTGAATAAAGTGATCAAGTTTGAGGTGAAGGTTTAACCACCTAGGTGTAGCGAAGCCTAAAGTATAGGGGAATTTGGATAATTCTCATTTGTTGGCCAAAACTAATAATTTGGAATCCTATTTGAGAATTGGCAAGCTCTTGGATTTCCAATCTGTGGTTTTGGGAACCAACAGATTGGGGACTCTACTAGGGACTTGTTGTGACAACATTATTCATGATTTTTGGTGATCAAAGAGTTAGAATCTACTAGAGACAGAAGTAAGAATTAGTTGTATGATATTGTCCTTCTTATGAAGAATGTGACAACTCTATTGAATAAGATTTCAATTGGTAACTCTACTAAGGGAGAACACTCTGAAGGAAACGGTAGATAGATTTTTCAAATGCATCAATCATTTCAAAGAAATCCTTTTATTCTAGATGGCATCAAGCCACTGTATTTTAGCAATTTTGATTATGAACCTAGCAAGTTCTCCCCACAACTTTCAAAACTTGTACCAAAGTTCAATGAAGAATGAGATGAATCAACACTTTGGCATCTGGATGAGTTTTATAAATTTATAGAGGATTATGAAATTTGTGCAGAGGATTAGGTAATGAAGCTATTTTTTAGGACTTTAAAAGACAATGTGAGACAAGCATATGAATCATTACCTACACAAAGTATTTCATCTTGGAAAGACTTTGAAAAATGGTTTCTATATGAATTCCATGATGCAAGAGATGAAGATAACATGTGTTATGAATAGTGTGAAGACCAAAGCGGCAACATGGAGGAGGAATCTATGGTAAAATTATTCATGAGGATGTGTGATATTTATTAGGAGATACCTTTGTTGGCATAAGTTGTCATTAGTGTATCTCTTCAAAACCATATCCACCGGTCTAACATCACTGGTCGCTTGCTACTCCATGTCGACACCGGTAGACAAGCAACATAACGTATGCACTGGTTGATAATACTCACTGGTAAGGACACACATTGGTCTCAGTATGCATAAGTTGAACTGGATATAAGGTCACATTGGTCTAAAGTAGCCTAAAAGTCTACACTGGGTTTAGTGGATCAGTTTGAGTTAAAAGCAGAATTATACGGGACATCCACCGCTTAGAAGTGGAGTTAGCCTTTTAACAGGAGTTAGCTTTAATTCATGTGGATTTCTTGCAAGGTAAACTCAAGTTTAGTGCGCATAGCTTTTTGCTGATTGCATGATTTATTGTGAAGTTTGCAGCTTGGCAGTTTTATGAGTTAAGGGTTTCATTCGAAAGAATCTCTTGTATAAATACAGGTCATAGGACGCAAGATGAGTTGTTGTTGGAATGAGATGATTGCATAGAGTAGAGGAGAAATATCTTCAGAGAAGTGATGCACAGAAAGTAGCAGAGTTTAATAGCCAGGCTAACAAGGAACACAAGTATGATCTAATCAGACATTCAGTGTCACAATAGATCACTACGTTTATTAGTAGTGAAAGTATATTCAAATCCTTATATTAGGATGAACTTAATCAGTTCATTGTAAAAATCTCCTAATAGGGTAACATCCTTGGTGAAGTTTAAAGTCCTGTAACTAGGCAGCTCCTAACAGGGCTTAGATCCTAATCGATCTTTTGTAAAAATCCCTTAACTGGGTAGCACCATAGCCAGTGCTTTGTATGCTCCTAACAGGGAACCTTCATTAAAACTAGTGAAGTTGTGAGCTTTGTCTCACTGTAGTTTTTTCTCTCTAACCAAGGGTTTCCACATACAAATAATTGTGTAGATCTATGTGATTCAGTTTAGGGTTGTGAATGACTGTTGACTTTCTACTTTGCATTCAAGAATCTATTATGCAAATAATAAATAATTGTTTTAGTATTTTTTGATTCACCCCCCCTCCCCCTCTCAATAACTGGTAAGGTAACATCAATTGCTATCAGAGCCAAGTTTCTCTACACAGTAAAAGGTTTAACAACTTGAGAAAAAGATCATGGAGGGTTACCGGTACCATAAATAGCTAGAGGAAGCCAATGACATTATTGCCTCATTGAAAAATAGACTGAGGAATTCAATCACAAAGAGAAAGGAGCTGGCTCTATAATTAAATGAGAGGAATGAAACCATTGATGAACTCTCAGGATAGAGTGGATCTGATGAGGTTGAGGAAGTAGTTTCTGAGCTTACGAAAAAGAATCAGATCCTAACCAGTTAGATTGCTGACCTCAAGAGGGAGAAAAAGTTAAATGCCCTAAGAATGACTAAACTGATTGAGCAAAAATGAAAAACTAAAAGTGAAAGGAACACAACAGTCAAGACATCAATAGCCTCTGAAAAAGCAATGAACCAAGTAGAGGAAGCTATGAGAGCCAACAAAATCCTCATTGTACAACTCCAAGAGGACTTGTTGATTTCCACCCAGGAAAATGCCAATATGCACAAAGCATGGTAGGTTAGAGATGAAGCATGCAAGAAGTTGGCAATCGAGATATATCAACTTAAGGAACAAATGAAAGTCCTTGAAAGAAGAAATGGAATACTAAAAAGATACAATGAAAGCTCGGTCAAGCTTGATGAGCAACTCAATTCTCAACGAAGGCATAATGATCACACCGGTCTTGGATTCACTAGTGGAGTCAAGAAAAGAAAGAAGCTAACACAAAGAGGTAGGAGAAATTCTTACACTTCTTGCAAGATGAGGGGAAACCAGATAATGACACTAATGACTATAGAAATGCACCGGTAAGAACAAACAATAGTCACTGTAAAAACTATTGCAAAAAGGGCCACAAGACCAATGAGTGTTGGTCTAGCCCCACATTTGTGTCCAACAGAAGTAAGGGAATCTTCAAGGGATATTGTTATGCCTACAACAAATTTAGACACAAGGCTAAAGAATGCAAATCAAAGACTATGGCATTCAGATCACCCAGATCGGTATCCTCAAAGAAAAATAGAAATAGGAATACAACCAATCATCCAAACAAAGGTATGCATTGCAACAGAGAATCATGGAGCGAACTACCCAATCCGAGAGGGATGAATCCATGGAAAGAAACTGATATAGTCTGTCACTACTGCAACAAAGTCGGTCACCATGCCAAGGACTGCTGGAACCAGATCAAGAACAAAAATAAAGGATCGAACGAACCGGTGGTGAAGACCTTGAGTTCTGATAAAAGAAACAACAAAGACAAAGAAACCAATAAAGTAGTAAAGAAAATTTGGTTTGTCAAGGCATGAAAGAACTCTGTTGAGGAGGCGACAAAGGAAAAATCATCATCACAAGATGGTGATATTTCTTCTGCTAATTGAGTTCTCCAGACTTAGAGGGAACTGATAGTACAACTATCATTCCTGGTAGAACTCATGAGTCCTTTCTCACTTAGACTACAAGTCAGACTGGAAAGACATAAGGTGATCAACTGAGACATGCCAATCAAAAGGGCTAGACTATCAGTTTGCAAAAGCATCAAGAAAGGTTAGGTAAAGCATTTATTACCATAGTCATTTAACAAATAGTTACTATTTGGTAATTACCGTTATGACCTAATCCTATATAAGAAAAGAAGGATAACTCATTTCTTTTTACCTTGTAATTTTTGTTATCTGATTTCTGTTTGAGCAATATTCTTGCATTTGATCATTAAGTAAGATCACCTATCAAACTGATCTAATCATCTTCAACAACCCAGTGAGAGCAATGGAATCCTCATCAAGTGTAGCTAAGCTTGTTCTTGCAAAATAAGAAGATCGTAGTCCTTTTGGCATTTTGCCTAATCAAGATAGGGAGATCGACATGGCTGGTGCACTCTCCTCAATACCCAAAGGAGTGCTCCTGACTAAAGATGTAACTATGTTTATTCATGCCAAGAAAGAGGAGCTAGGATAATCATACATACAAAGCAAGTTTCACTCGCTGAGCTTAGGTGGTAATCACCCACATGGTTATGAAAAGATGGTATCATCTAGAATCATAAATGGTGCCTTGTATCCAATTATCTTCAAAGCTAAATGGATTTGAATGGTGGTCAATTAGGTGCATGACCCAAGATTTTGGCTTATGAGGGGAATCTACACTTTAATCACTAAAGATGATATTCACAGGGTAACCAAGTTCTGTAGTCAAGGAGAGGCACTTACACTAAGAACCATATCTAATGCAGTGGTGGCTAACCTGATGAAATCAAAATCTGACAAACGTTTGATGACTGTGACTGACATTGAGGAACCAGTTGTTCGGTTCACATCAGCAGTAATTGGTTACAAGGTATATCAATCTAGTAACCTCAACAGCATACCGGGTGGAGGCATACATGCAACCCACAAGATTGTTCATGATAATGCACAATATGATTTGTGTGAAATGCTAAGAGGACAAATCTTTGAAAACATGAAGAAGCTGGGCATCGTGAAGAAGAAATCACTGAAATTTGGAACACTCCTAGTTTGTCTCTACTTCTACTATTCTAATTTCTTTCCCAGGAAAGGAAAAGTAATATGGACAACAGATAGACCAGTCATGATGCAAATCTGAGATATGGCTAAAAAATTAGGAGATCAATTTGATAAGGAAATGGCCAATCACTTCAATGCATTTCAACTAAAAATGCATACTAGAGAAAGAATCCCATCAACTATTGTTGAAAAATACAAAAAGGAGGTATGTTTTCTAGTATCTACTGATGCTTGCATCATTCAAGTAGTAGAACCAAGAAATGAGTATGCACCTGAGTTTGGAGATAGAATCATAGCAAAGTTTGCAATGGTGTATGTAGAAGCCCTGGAAAATGCACACTTGGATCTCAGTGCTCAATAGTTTGGAACCTACGAGGAAATAGAGAATAAATTAAATCAAGTGCTGATAAAAAATGTCTATGTCAAAAGATCACCCATGCCAAAGAAGAAACCAGAAGTAGCTCAAAAGAGAAAAGCTCAACAGGAGCCTAGTGCATAGGAGCAAGAAGCAAAAGAAACCCATTCAGAGGATATAGTTTCTCTTAGTGAAAGAAAGAAGAGGACTGGTAAGCAAGCAAAGGTGGATCCACCAAAGAAAGGTAAACCAACAATAGATGAATTCATAATAAGACTGAAAGAAATTGGAGGAATGGGTAATGTTGATAGAAGATATACTTTGGCAAATGAGGAAGACTGAAGGGAAATTGAAGACGCTATTGTTGAATGCATGTATGAGTTCAATCTAAGCCCTACAGAACTTTAGACAATATTGCCCAAGGATCTGTCAAATATTCTTCAAAGCAGGTGGAAAGCCTCTATGGAAAAGGAAAAAGAGCTAAGGATTCAAGGTCTGCTAGAAGTGCAAAATCACCTCACCCTAAAAGAAGTGGGTCAACAAGCTAAACTACACAAACATAATTTCCTGTTAAAGAAAAGAACAAGCCT